>JAWLRI010000771.1:1851887-1879724 GCA_034781795.1 Crypturellus tataupa
TGTACCAGCTTATCTGCGAGGAAATATTTTATTTCCTCACTCTCTTCAACCTCTTTGAATATGTGAAAGAAACAAAGTATTTAAATTATTACTAGTTCTTTGCAGTTTAAATTACTCACTAAACTCACACGAAGTTTTGGAGACAGAACTCGAACAGAATTACAGTTAAAAAATTACATTTTGATCTATTGATCTGAAAAAAAGTCATCACAATCTGCTCTTATATCTATCGTATTTCCTTTGGGGGAAAAAAAAAGTCTTTATAAGAAGCCTAAGTGCTTAAACAGCCTTTATTTATATTTTTTCTATGACTTTTCACCCAATACATGGGCATAGATGTGCCTTGTAGTATGAAATTGGAAGGCAAAGTCCCTGGTGTGAGGGATAGGGTGAAATGTGGGTAGCAGGACGGCATACCTGTCACTAGCTGTATCAGAGATGAGGAAAAGGATGGGTGAATTGTACCTACAAAGAGAGAGAAATTCATGATTTTGTATCCATTTACTGCTCCAGAAGATCCTGCTCACTTTAGAACCAAATCAGGGATGAGAGTAGAGCCAAAATGGGTCTCAGAGGTCTTTCCCTACCATGTTTTTTTTCAGGAGACTGGAATTATTATCCTTCAGAAATCAATGCAAAAATGGCCCACTTCATCATCTTATCTATTTTTTTTTCATCATCCTTATTTTATTATTTCAACTATTTATAAACTCTGACCATTTAATATGTTGTACCACTTTTATCCTGATGGAGCAAAGTGAAATTAGCAGTGGCAAAAAATGATTACCCTTCGGGAGGAAGAAAAAACAAAAAACCAAATTGTGATTGATTGCCATACCTGAAACATTCCGAACTAGACACGATTGGGAAACAGATGGATCTACAAAGAAGGGGAGAAATTGTCAGTTAAGGCTGACAATGTGTCCTGCGAGAAATGTCACTCATTTCTACAGTCAGAATAGCAACTAGAGGCAAAGAAGGACAAGATCATTGCGGTTATGAGTCACAAGGGCTGGTGTTAACCTCACCTAGAACTGGCCTCCAAGACAGTCATTTGGACTCTGACAGTCACTGGGGAGAAACGGGTCCTTATAGGGTGAATTCAGCTCATCCTAAGCTAGATCTCTAAAACAGGGCAGCTAACACAGCACCTTTCACATCTTCTTTATGTTGTTTATCTAGGCAGTCTAGCTCAAATGCAGATGTCTAGATATCTACAGCGCTGCAAGATAATTTTTCCTTTAAAGGTCTAAGTCCTGTTGACACTAATTTTTCCACTCTCATTTGGTAGGATTGAGTCATCTAAGAGCTTGCGTTGATCTGGACCGTTGGGACTGGCTTTCATCTGTATGAAATGGGGCCCACAGCTATTTTGCAGGAGGTTGGGAGAGTCGTGCAAGATTGAGAAGTGATGATGGATGGTTGGGTCCTGCCATCTGCAGTAGCTCTGCCTGCAACCCAGAGGACCTCGGTGCTATCACAGACACCTGGGCTCTCTCCACGTGTCTTTCAATGGTCTGCATTGAACTGGGGCAGTGTAGAGGTAGGGGAGATGCCATCAGAGAAGGTGTTGTCCCAAAAGCAGGTCCTTAACCCAGCGTGCAAAGAGCCAATAGACACACAGAGCCAAGATATTTGTTCACCTGCTCAGAGATGGGTGCTAGGTGGTGACCCTACATGGCTATTCCACTTTCTCTTATCCCTATTTGGTATTTATTTACACCATTTTTGAAAATACTTTACACAAATATCTCCATCCCATAGACCAGAGCCCAGAGTTAGAAGGTTCTGGCCCCTGCATGGCCATAAGGTGAAGCCAGGACTACCATCCTACCTGACTGGGTAATCTGTGATGGCCTCTCATCCTTGTAGCTGCTGTCGTTGGTGCACTGAATGCCAAGAGGGGTCCAGACGACATTGCCCTTCTCCTTCTTGCATACACTGGTGCCCGAGGTGGGAGGGCGCTTGTCGTAACCGCTCTGACACTTGAAATGCAGCACTTGGCCCACGTTATACGCTTTATTCTTTCGTATGGAGGCATGCGGAAAAGCCTTGGGCGTCCCACAGAAAGCTGTGAAATCACGAGGCAGCACAGTCAGGCAGACAGATCTAACCTTCAGTTTTCATTTGTGGAAAATAAAGGTTTGTATTAGTAGGAGGCATAGACAAGCAGGCAATACCAAAATTTCCTAATTCCTTGTGAGGATATCAAGCAGTCATCTGCTTCTCCAGATTACTTGGTCAACAAAACAGATATTATACCAAGATTTGCTTTCTTTACAACAACAAAAAGAAATCCTGAAGGTGGAACGAGCATGGAAATGAGCAGGATAAGATTATAATAACACACAGGCTCTAGCTTACCTGTCCAGTCAAAGTCTGGAATATTTTCTCGTTTCTTGGGGCTCTGCGTTTTTATTTCTGGCTTCTGTGTAAAGTCTAACTCCACTGCAGGAGCCGTCGACAACAAAATGTTCTTGTCTGTGAGAGAAGTTTTATTTGCTGAATTACTGGACAAGCAGAAAAACAAAGTCAGAGCACCTCTACTTCTATAGGATCTCCTGTATAGGATCCCTCTTATAAGCTTTATTATGTAGCTTTATTGTGTATTATATATTTGTAGAGGTAAACAGAAAAGATCATTTGTTATGGCAATGTCAAGTTGCATCTTATAATGACCAACTCATTGGAAAAACACTGCAGCAGTGTGCAGGAACAGGACAGTAATTACTTACCGATGCATTCGAAGTTGGTGTAGAACCAATCAGCAACCCCATCTATGCTCTTGCACTGAATTCCCGGGTACTGCCCCTTCCTTCTCTTATAGCCGTCATCACATTCATAGTAGAGTTTGCTCCCCAACGGATATGCTTCAACAACATCAGCAAATTCAGGTCTCTGCAGAGGTGGGCATTCTTCTGCAAACAAAAAGCCCATAAACATGACAACATCTACCTTGTTCACTGAGGATTTCACACAATTTTGTCTCATCAGTAGCAGATCTCACCCAGAGATCAGTTAAGTATCCGTGACCAGATCATGCTCTCAATCAAAGGGTTGCAATCAAACCAGTCTCATATATGGTGATCATGTTAGAGAAGTAGAAGAAAGGGATTTGAAGAGATTCACCAAAGCTGCCTAAGGGAGTTCAAATTCAGGTCCAGAAGAAAACTAGATGAGTGAAACACAAGTTATCCTCTCATCCACAGTGAGTTCTGCTTTGAAAAGATTATATAAGAGAACTAAGGAGACCATAACACTGAAGCTGGGTGAGAAATGACTCCCACTTGCAAGTTTCCCTCTAAAGAGCTCTCCAAGTTCATTGCTCCTAGAGCTACCAGTTGGGATAGTCTCAGACCCAAGACATGACTCTCCTCCTATAGAAGAAAGTCATAAAGAAAATTATAGAATAAAGTGGGAATGCATAGCCACAAGGTGACAGCACCATGTGCTCTGAACACCTGGGTCTGTCTGTGACTCAGTTTGGTTGAAATGAAGAAAAACCTGTGGTCATTCGAGCTAACATACAGCACAAAATCAGCTTCATCCTCCTCCTGATAGAGAGATGCTCATACCCTCAGAAGGGTCAATCTGGATGTCACATGGAGCTTTGGTTCTCTCTAAGACAAGGAGATACTTAGATCCTGGTGAAATTATTGGTTATTTTAAGCCTACATTTTTTATATTTTAAATTTAGACCAATCTCCCCATCCCTCAAGCCTTCTTCGCGTAACAGAAGTTGCCATTGATTTTGTGAGTATAATTTTGTGCAAAGAAAATACTGGGGAGAAGACATAGCCTTGGGAGTTTCTGCTCTGAATGAAATGCAATCTTACACTCTTATAATTATACAACTTTATATATACAGTTATAACTAAATAAATATAGTTATATATATAATTTATATATTTATGTAGTTGTATAATACATTCTTATAGTTGGGAGGGACTGATTCCACTCACTTCTTGTATTTCTTCTCAAGAATAAAGGATGCTGAAGCCTGGAGGCACCAGGCATCACTGCCTGCTCCTGCTCCAGTCACCCAGAGGCAGCTGTTGAGCCCTTTTTTTCCGCACCCAGCAAGTGGGAAACATGCAGCACTACCAACATTTACTTAATGAAGCTGTACAGGATCATACTGTAAAGGTGTAACCTGCATTAGCGTGTACAGCCTTAATTCTATGGTAAGCAAAACTAGGTCATTAAAAGTTGCAATCATCCAAAAGCAAATACCGAAAAGACGAGTAGATTTGCAGTTCAGACTGAGCACGCCTAGGAGCATCTTACTGTGAAATAAGTTTGCAAACCTAAATATAACTTGCCCCAAAACAAGGACATCAAGCATCGTGCCATCAGCAAATCACATCTAAATATACTCCTTAATCAGTTAGAATGAATTAAGTTGGATCATTTCAGTGCACTTGAGAAGTCAGCAGAAGCTGAGCTGGAGCTGCAGACGCTGATGAAAGCACTATTTAATGATTATGTAAGGTGCAGAGGCTGAGAAATTCAAAGACAGAACATTGTGTTTGCATCAGGACTGGCATTCGGGAGCTTTGGGTGCATGATCTATGGCCCTTGAAGCTTATGCATAATAGTCACAGCTATTAGGAGTAAAATTTCTTAGTGTCTTCTGTATCTTGCGTCTTCACATTTTCTGTACCCATAATTAATGCAGCCTTGGTAACCATCAAGAGTGACTGTGAATTCCTGGGAGTTCTTCATGTGGTGGCATCTGCCCTTGACTCCTAAGCTGCCTTCTCCTTGAAACGAAGCCATGCCTTGCTGCCAGCAATGCAGTCAATGATTTCCAGCCCTGCAATGCCCTTTCCTTTCAGAATCACTCATCTCGCTTTGATATTTCTGCCCTTTTCCCCTTTTTTATTATCTTGCCACTTCATAAAAGTCACAGAGTTTGAGGAGGGCACCAGTAAAAAAATGTTATGGGCTGCTTAACAGCTAAGCTGCTTAAGGGCTATTTCAATCCCCTTGTATTTTTGTGTTATCAAGGGATTTACCTCCTAAACAGCATCAGACTGTGGCTTTGACAGAAGCTGCTGTACCCGAAATAGTTAACCACATGGTTTACCACAGACTGTCAGAGTGATTAAAATTAAAGAGTTATCAGATTAGTAGCAGGCTGCGAGCATGTACTCTCACTTTCCCTGAGAGCTAAAAGCCTGTTTCCCTCAAGACTTCAAAAGGCTTCTTTGAAGCAGACGGCAGATCTGAATCTCAGCAAGAGACATTCGAACCTACAACCCTTTGCTGTCTTCTTAAGAAAACCCGCAGCGTTTAGCCTATTCATCACAAAGGGCAACTGTTGTTTTAATCAATGATCAAATGGAGTTAGGGTTCTTCTGAACTTACACACATCAGATAAGAAACGCAGAGAGATGATGTGCATGGGGTACTGGGGACAATACCTGACTTTTACACCAGTCACAACAGTATTTTGCCTTGATCTGTGTTGCAGGTGGATCTTTAGCACTCCAGGGTCCAACCTCTTCATTTCATCCATGCAAAGTCCTGTCTTTTAACACCTAAACCATTTTTTTCTGGCCTTCATGACCATATTCCCAACTCCAGCAATCCAGATGAATCTCCTAGACTTCCTCAATACCATTATGTCCTTTGGTTTACTTTCCTCTTTTGACTTCTACTTCTTCACTGTTGCATCAAATGTTTTATTCTCATTTCCAAGCACCTACTCAACTCATCGATTCACATATCCCATCAGAACATTTAGCTTCTCTCTAGGTGCAAGGCTTCATCACCCACACATTTGGTATGGAAATCACCAGCTTTTGGGCTACTCGTGGTGTCCCTCACACTGGCAGTTGTCTTGCACAAATACATGCACTTCAAGGTAGCCAGTGTCATTATTCATCTTAACTGTCTTTCTCCTTTTGCTATTCTCATTTCCCTGCATATCAGTGGATTTTGGTCTCCAATGCATTCCCAGAAATTTTGGTGCTGCTTTTCAAATATTATCCTATAGTAGATGGAGAAATTAGAAGGAAATTAGAAGGAGACTTGTAACAGATGAACAACATCTGTGGAACATATGACATAAAAGTAGTTACTGCATCTTTTGTTGTGGTGCCTGACAATATCCTGGCATGTCTGCAATTGGGCACATGAATTATGCTTTGCCTTGTGTGAGCTCTCGACAGGTACTATGTGAAGCTTCATTGCTTTTGGTGACTGATGCATGATAGAAAGTTAGATGGCAATTCTGTCATTTTTGCTTCTATGATACGTGTGTAATCTCTAATCTGGTATTCTATCATCTGATATTCAATCTATCTAGTCTATTATCTATTGTACTAGGGTAGCATTTAGGGGGTAGCTAAGCATGGAAAGGAAAGAGTGTACTCAAAATAAAGGAAAATGTGTTAATATAAAGGAAAATGTGCAAGTCTCTAGAATCAAAATTCTAATTTATACTTCTTGTTTAGCCACACCTGACTTGGAGGTCAGAAGCTTTAGATCACTTGCATGATTTCATGGGTAAAACAGACCACTGAATTTTACCCACGTATTTTTGTACTGAGTTCAATAATTTCTAGTTAACCAAAGCATATCTGCCCACGAGTAATTTCATTTATTAATAATGCCTGGAAGTTTAGGGAATCTCATATGAGGGCAATAGCAGTATGAAGGCAACTTTATCCTCAACATTATGACTATACAATATAAAAAAAACTTAACTCTCCTTTAAGAAGACTAATTTCTTCTAACCTGTATATATTGGCTTAAAAATTGTTGTGCTGCAGCCGCCTTCCTTGTTTCCTTTTGCCATTATCAGTCACAGCACATACACCAAGCAATGGGGCTGAGATGACGAGGAGATTGGCTCTAGACAGTGCACCGTGCCACCCTTAGAGACGTGGAAAGATGTGGAAAGACTTAGAGACGTGGGAAGACTGAGTGTCTCATCAAATTTAAGAAAGATGAACCCCACCAAGCTACAGAAATGAAGGGCTTTTCAATGAAATGCAAAATAGCCACCAAAATTCGCACAGTAATTACAACAAGGTCTTCCAATGCCCTGACCAGTTTGAAGAACAGAACATTATTTGCTGCGTGTCTGTTTTACCCAGCTGAATTTCCTTGAAATTGCCACCACTTACTGTCCCCACAGGCTGGGCACGAAGCTCTGGGCTGCTCTCAGCACCTAACGCCTCTGCGTAGGCAGAGGACAGGAAACCATTAGCTAAGTCACCATCAATTCTTTCAGCCCTTGGGTTTCTCCCTGCGGTTTCCCATTCAAATACGTAACTAAGCCAATCAAAACTTCGGTCGTAGAGGATGTACTGGCAATATTAGGATTTTTGAAGATCACCTGTGTATTTCTCTTTAGCGTCTGAGCTGGAAGACTAGTTTTAGGTAAGATATCAGAAGTTCCTAACAGGTATTTTTAGTATTAGGAGAAGACAGACAATGAATCATGCCCTGGTAACCCTAACTCAGAATTTCCTCTGCCTCATGATTCTGTGTCACCAGCTTTGATATTGTTCTGATGTACAGTTAAATCTCTAAGATGCAAAAATAGGATTTTTTTTTCCTAAATACAAAGCTAGTGTGAAAGGAGCAGTAGGAAACCGGCTGCTCCAACGATTTGATGAGAAGCAGTGGAAGAAACAAGCAGCTCATGCACCTGCCTACTTCAGAAATGAAAATTACTCTTCTCCACAGATACCAAGAAACCAAATTGTCTCAAAATGAAGATTCCTCCAGATGTACCTGAAAAGCGAATGCACCCTGGGGGCTCGTATGCACTCAGAAACCAGCTGCTCTCTAAATAGATTGTGTATCTTGAAGACAAAAATGATGTGGGTGAAGAGAAGGAATCGATACCAGCAACTGGACTCAAAGGGTAACAAACTCATTCTAACTTCAAAATTTTTCCAAAAGGGTATGTTAATGTTACCTGTATCTCTGCCTGCTTCCTTCCCATGCTCACGCTGCTTCCTAGGCTTGTCTGATTGATGCTATTATTTTGTCTCTGTGGATTTTTAAGCCCGCAATAGATCTGAGTTGTGAAGCAGAGGCGCAGGTCAGAAGTTTATGGTGATCTGTTCATAGAGACTAAGTCATCTTAGTGGTAATGGACTTACAATTTAACTGATGGAAGTACAGTGCAATGAAATTACAGGAATTCATGCAAATAGCAATGGAGAGGAGATCAGAACATGGATTTTAATATTTCTAGCAGTGGAGAAAGGGCAAGTCCTATTCTAAAGACTGGTCTTAGTAGATCAGTGATCAGCAGATCAATGTCTACTGAATTTACTGGTACTAGAAATTACCTCCACTGCAAAATCAGTATAAAATAAGCTGGAATGTGAATGAGCAGGAGCTATCTGCTGTCTCTCTGTAGAAATTTATGGATATGGAAAATTATGGTTGGAAGCTATGCAGCTCATCTCTTGGCTCTGTCAAACCAACCAGCAGTTTGCAGTAGACCTTTGCTGTGGAATCTCATGCAAAAAGAAGTGAAATGTGCTATGCTTGTAAATGTTTCTTCAAAGAGCAAGGCTAGGGGTTGGTTTGACAGTGAATTAAGCTTTCTTGCTCTGAGGGAGACTTTTTAAGCCCAACTCTAACCCCATGAACCAGTCGTCTTTGGTCCTCCTACAAGGGGTGGAGCTGGACAGACTGCTCCAGAGGACAGGAGACACCTAACTTATGTTCTCCAAAGTACAGCTATAGACTTCTCCCTCGTTAGTGGTTACAGTGACAGCCTTGGGAGAATAGGAATCAGTGTGGTTTAGCTAATGCATTGATTTAATTTTAAATCTTGTTTTTCTGTGAGAAGCTCTAAGAGTTTGCCTCTTCTGCTGACCCAATTATTTCTTGTCTGAGCATCAGTCTTCCCTGCTCCTACATGCAAATATTGTCATCTATGTTATATGTCAACCCCTGTTATAACACATAGACTAAAAGAAGTGCCAAAAGCTGAGATTCATCTAAGCAAAAGCAGACAGCCGCAGGCAGACTAGCTGTTTAAATTCCCTGTATAGGTACTTGAAAGGGACTTGCAAGACTTGACTCATCTCATCTTGCAGGGTCTATCTGCACTATGGTAGATGATCCGTGCCCTAAAAATGCTGCTTTCTCTCCACTGGCTCCGAAGGGTATCCAGGCTGACAGTGTGGATGACTGAAGTCAAACAAGAAGAGTCTGGAGCCTGTCCTGGACAAGGGACTTGGACTGCAAATGTGGAATTGAAAGATGGAAGGGTAGGAAAGAGGGAGAGTGTTTTATGAGCGAGGGAAAGGGATGAAAACTAGCCTGAATGTAGTGTAGAGAAGGTACCAAACAGAGCATGGGGGACATTTGTTTTTCTTATTCTTTTGCTTTTGGATGTTTTGAACCTTCTTGGTTCTGTGGTAAAGCCGCAGAGCTCGAATTAATTTAAGGCAAACACTGTAGCATGGCAGCAGAGCACACAGTGTCTGGCTTTGAAAATATCATTCATCAAGAGCCTTGTTTTGGTGCAATTACATCGGCATTTTGAACAGAGTTGACTATATTTTTCTTACATTTGTGATTTCAGTACCACTTGTGTCTGCAGTAATTCCATCTCAAGGGAAAGACACATAAGTAAGAAAGAAAATTGTCTTTTTAAGCAGCAGCAGAGACATTCAAATCCTTTTCTTTGGCTTGAACTTTTTCAGCCTCCTCTTTTGCTGGGTAGGAGGGGTAGTAGAAAATATCCTCCCTGAAGAGAATTGAACCAGGGGACAACCATGCTTGAAAAGCAGTGAAAAAAAGGCTTGGTGAGACTCCTTTGATTTCAAATAGTCTAAGAAAGCAAACAAAACAAAAAAACAGTATCATGAGCTTTTGGATTTACCTTATTTATCTCACTTATGGCCTTGGCTCATGCCTTAGAAATGGAGAACATAAAGAAAAGGCAGCAAAGACGACAGAGGGCTGCTAATGTGGGAGGACAGAGGAATGGGGAATTGAGCCAAGAAGGTCGTGGAAGGACCTTGTGAGTTCTGGAGAAGTCCTGGAGAAAAGATGGAGAGAAAACCCGGTGAATCAGACTGCAGAATTGGTCCAAGATTCAGAACTGGGGTCAGGAGATGGAAGTAAGGGATAGAAAACATCCAAAAGTCATGATTTGAAGACACCATTAGGGTAAGAGGAGAAGCAAAGGCTTCGGATGGACATCAGGGAAGAAAACAAGGAGAGCAGAAGTCCATTATGAAAGCAATAATGAGCAAAGTCAAAGCTGGGCTTTCCAAGAATAATAAAAGAATTTTTTTTTACAAAGATGAGAGGAAAGGACATAGAATTTACTGAAAGAGTAGGCAGGGATATGAAGAGGAGACTGGAAGACAGTCTTTGCAGTCGTAGGTGATGCTGAGATAAAAGAGTAATGAAATTAGGAGAGAAAACCCAACAGGGACATATCGGTGCCTGAAACAATCCCCCCATCTCAAGGTGAAAGCAGATGCTGCAGGGACGCTATCCATAACTTCACTCTGCTTTTTGTTTTCAGCAGGATCACAATTTTAGCATTTTTTTTTTTTGGTTGTAGCTGTATGTTGGGCACTTTGCCGCTGAAACCACTATAGCTGGAGGGTTTATAAAGGTATGTGCTCTCTGGGTGACCTTACAAGAAGCAGAATGACAACTTGAATTTATTCCACATTGCATTTCAAATTCACGGCAGCGAGCACTCATATGCAAGTCTAATGGGAAAGAAATTCCTCTCATTTAAATCATCTGGTGCCCATCTTGTGTGAATGAAATCCGAATGAATGAAATCCCTTCATTTGTGGGTTGGAATGTTTTCCAGGTCTGAGTTGCAGATCTATTCAGTGTATTCCTGTAAGATGAATAACAAGATTGTGCCTGCCCCTCACCTAGCATAAATGAAACCTAGTCCATACCTGAAGCTTCTACGCACCGCTACTATGCAGAGAATACAGGAGATAACCTGGAGCCCTTCAGGAGAAAATCATTTCAGTTTTACTAAATGACTGATCAGCCCGTGCCTCAGTTTCCCCAGCTGCACAGAAGAAGACTTTGCCCTCAGTCCAAAAGCAAAAGGCTTTTATTTTCTTCCTCTCCTACTGATATTTATACTTCAGATTGTGTTTTGCCCATAAAGCATCTACCAAACAACTTCTGTGACAGGATCTAGTTAAAAAGAAAAAAAGAACTGGACTCACAATACCAAGAAGAGTTAAAAAGACTAAAGAAAAATAGCATGAATACCATTTTACATATTGAACTAGAGATATGTGGCTTATTTTTGCCCAGAGCTTGATCTAGCCCCTGTTTCTTCAACAAGGAGAGGACTTCTTGTCTATTCTGTGTCCCTTTAAAGCATAAAACCAATGTGTCTTGCAGCAATAATATTTTAGGTATCTCTGAAATAAAAAGTCCTAAATTGGCTGAAGTAGTATTTCTATCTCAGTCTATTATTTGCAGAGAGAAAATAAATATATGCACTTTAATATGAATAACTAGGTAATTTCAATTAATAACAAGTAATACTCAATTTGATATTTAAGTTTAAAGATTAATTTAATTAATATTAATTAGTATTAATGTTACCTTTAAATATTGGAAAAAGACATTCAAAATATATACAGGAAGCTGAGCAAGGGAGAACTTGGCAGCGCAAAGAACGCGATGGTTTGCATTTATTCATACAGTGAAGAATTAAATCGCATCAAATAGCATAACACGCAACTGCTCAACACCTCTCAATTTTTCCAAAAAACAGAAAGATTTCTGATAAACGATACTTGCCTGCAAGAATTCTCACAACGTGTCCCGGGCACAGTAATATAGAGAGCGTGATATAGGGGACCTGACTCATCCCAGAACCGATCCTATTTACATAGCGCTGGCTGCACATCTCGCAGTGACGCTCTCTCATACAGCACTTAAAAACCTGCCGTGGGCACTGGGATTTCACTTGGCTCTGCAGATGTGGGTGAAAAGAGGCAGCATCTATGGGCAAAGTGCTTTATTGAGAATAAAACCACCTGCAGGGGTTAAATATTTGCCAAGATCTTTCCTGGGTAGTATTAGTGCGGTTGCTTGGTTTGAAGCAATCCAGTCCTTTCTGGAGACATCTTGACCTTTGTAAAATTAGCACCCCTGCTAGAGATGATCAGTTAGCAATAATCTGTATCTGAAATCCTGCCTGAGGCTCTATCTGGAAATCTGGAGTCTGGAAATCACCAAAGGAAGCAGCAGCCTAGAGGATATAAGCATAAGGATGGAGCATAGAGGATATAAGATTTTCTTCTCCCCACGAACCAACGCTTCTCCCTTCCAATCTCAAAAGTTCTTATATATCATCAGAGCATTTCTTAGCACATGCCCTTGTCTTAATAAGCGAAGCAAACGCAAAGAGTATTGCAATTCATCAGAGTACAAACCTGCCGAGTGCTGAAGGAGGCAGCTACTTCCTTTCACCGTTGGTAGGTGATATTGGCTGGGATGTGTGGCTGAAAGAGCGCATGGTGTCTCTGGTACCAACAGTGAGCTTGGATGAGACCTTTTAGCTAACAGCATTGCCGTGAATCTTACCTCCGGAGGTGAGATTGACATTTCGGTGTCTATTTTTGCATTTCCTAAAGATAGGTGCACAATGGAAAAAAGCAAACTCAAAGAGCTACCTAAGGCGCACAGGGCTGCTTTGATCTGCCCACTGCTCCAGCGATGGGTTGGAGGATACACACATTACTCAGACAAAAATAAATGATCATGAGCTGCTCTGGATTGTCTCCGCTTGAGGGTTTGTGGGCACAAAAGCCTCTTCTGTCATTTCCTCAGAATAACAAATTCCTTAAGCTCTCGGCTTCTTTTCTTACCTGAAAGAAGTCAGGATGTTGTGAACCTCCTCCGGGACTGACCACAAAAGAAAAACAAAGTATTTTCCCTCCCCAAAAAGGCAGAAATAGTCATAGTCTCTTACCTGTTCTGCTCCTCTGGATGGATCCAACCATGAGCCACATCAAAAGGCACTTGAGCTCCATGGAGCGTGTTCACATCTTCTTTCCGCAGTGCTCAGGATGAGGCAGGTTCTCAGAAACGAGGGGCTGCTGTGGGGAGAGCCAACAGGGCATCTACGGCACGTTTAGCCCCAAAGGAAGCGTTGTGAGGACCGTGCTCCGGCCAGCAAAACCACCGCCACGCCGGCTGGCTCTGCTCTGCTCTCCGTTCAGGTATTAGTAGATTTTATCCAGGAAATCATGCTTAATGCTGAGCGTCGCGCGTGTGCCGTCGTATGGAGGAAGTGGTTTGACACATCAGTTACCGACTCTAGAGCTGTTCCACTCCAGTTGTGGCCAGGAGAACGGGGCAAGATTTTAGTGGCTCCGTGCACTCGACTCCAAATTTTTGGCTGCTTGGGAATCTCATAGTGACCTTGGGAATCTGATGATGACAGGGGACCTTGTGTCCCATCGTTGTGACCTACCTATGGAAGGAAAAAAAGGGAGAAAAATATATATTAGGTCCAAGTAGGCAAGTTTGGAAATGGTCTCTCTCATTTCTACACTGCCTGGCCATGCTTCAGCAAATGGGGTCTTCCAAATGTCAGTAGAAAATAGGAAGAACGATCCCCCCACCACCAAAAAAAGACCTAGAAATGATCAAGAAAGTATTGCACATTATGCAGTTTTCCTACAGTCATTTCTACATAAATTATTTTCCTTTAATGCTTAGAGAATTGGTTGTGATAGACTATAAAAAAAAGATTAAAACTAAATTATATAAAAAAAGAACAGATTAAAACTATCTATTATTTCTGGTATTTTCTATTAATATGCTTAGATTATCTATAAAATGGACTATTTATTTCTGCAGCGTGATTATCATGTGCCAGATACCTGCTTCCTCTATATAAACCCTTAATAAGTGAAATCTTAATAGCAAGGATGTCTAAGAAATATAAGTGATGCATTTGAAATGTGACTATAGATAGAGGTGATGCTATCACCCTCGCTGTCTGTCCATGCTCCATAGACAGTTAGGACCACCCTGTTACTGCTGAGGACATTTATATCATTTCATTTCCCATATTCAGTAGTTTAACAGGAAACACAACAGGACTTGGAGAGTTTCGTGCTCAAGACAACTGTGGGAAAGACACAGGGCCCAGGTTTGCACTGCAAAGTTTCCAAGAAGCCCAGAGTTAGGCAATGGCACATGCAGAACTGCCACTGGAAAAATGCATTTACACAAAGAAGAATCAGAGACTGGTTATCTCACGATTTTTCTTCCTCTAGAAAATACGTGGCATGCACATTGCACATGCAGGGATTTGCACCACAGCTTCTGTTTTTGTTTCTTACTTGGGCAAACTTAAATTTTGTTGAATTTTAGAGCTGTTTGCATGCTGGCAGCAGCCCCTTGGACAGAAGGGTTGATTTTGGTAGGTGAGTGGAGCCACATTTGCCGCTTTTAGGCAGGAAAACTCAATGCAGAGGGGTAATAGATGCCAATATTTTATTAATAAGGGTGAGTATTTAGCCTACCAAGAACGCATGATGTTCCCTGTTGGAATGGTGGCCTCCCAGGTGGCTAATTGCTCCAAGCACAGTTTGCATAAGAAGGACTCATAACGCAGGCATTCGGGCTTGGTAAAGGTCAGAAAAGCGGTTACGGGTTTGCGCGAGCAATTAGTTAGGTCAGCTTGTGAAATAGGTCAGCTCGCTGAGCGATTCCAGGAAAAAAGAAAAAAGGGTAAAAAAAAAAAAGTAAAAAAAAAAAGTGAAAAAGAAAAAGTAAAAAAGAAAAAGAAACTCCTTCTGGGCACTGCAAAAAGTATTAATTTGACCCAAAGCAGAGCTTCCTACAGAAAGGAGGAAGATGAGAACAGAGGGAGCAGGCTAGGGAGTAAATTATCTATATAGAAAAAAAAAGGAAAAAAAAGGAAAAAAATCACAATTATCTTTGCAATTTTTGCAATTTAGCTGATTAGCGTGACTTGTTACCCAAAGAAATGTGTGGCAATAAGAGAGGCAAAAAGTGATGGAAAGCTAGTAAATGATGGAGGGAAATGGAAATATCTTGAGTGTCTTTCTTACAAGGCGCAATGGGGAGAAAAAGGCATTAGAGTCCCTATTGCTTTCTGAACATTCTTCCAATAACCATTTCTTTGAAAAATAAGGGATTTTGCTGCTCAGGAAAGTATTTTCTTTCAGGCCTAGAAGGAAAAGAGACTGTCACGTGGCCCAGATCACCACAGGCAAGTGAGAAAGGTAAAGCAAGATTTTGAAGATTATTTTTGGTTTTAAAAAATGCTGCTAGACCAAGCAAAATACAGAAAAGGAATTGCCAGAGAAGAAAACAGCAAGAAAAAAAGAAAATTACTTTTGCAAATGTTACTGCACACTCACTAATGAAGGCTCTGAGTTCATTTTTCACTGTCTCTGATGGAGTTTTATCTGACATGAAAAAGATAATAAAAAAAGAAGGATCATCCAGAAGCTGGGGAGAAAACAGAAATTCATATGGGTCCATATCCAGGATTCATATAGAAATTCATACATGTCCCTATCAAGATGTTTAATTCTTGATGTCACAAGCAAAAATAATGCAGCTAATAGAAAGCTGTACCCTTGTCCTGTTTAAAAGAATGGAAAATATCCATATAACTCACTAAAATGAGCAGGTTCTCTGCTTTCTTTCCTCATTTCCCTTCTCTGCTGTGAATTGCTCTTATGTGAGCCCTGTGTTCAAGGCAATGCCACTTCATACAGACCTTGTGGGGCTCTAATAGCTAACTGAAAGCTGTTAATCAGTGTATTACTCATATGGCCTTGAAACTATGGTGATGATAGCTATTAACTCGCGTTATTTACTGCTTGACTTGGAAGCAAATGCGTGGGGATCTCTGCTGTAGGCATGTGATGTGGTGCTGCTGTGCTGAACAGCTGAAATTCGGATAGCCGCGTTTTGCACTTAAATAGACTGTTCTTGGCTTCTTTTACGCAATACGTCGGGTACTGTGGTTAGTATTGCAAGAACAGTCATTAAAGATGCTGTGACAGCACTGAGTGCCCATGGTCCCACTTTCTTATTTCGTCTTTCTTTCAGCCACTCTTATTTTCTGACCCAATCTTTTCCAAAAGTCTCTTTTTCATTAATGGATGTTGCCTCTTCTTGGATGTTGTTTGGCATCGGCAGCTGCATCACGTTTCCTCCCCTGTCCCTGTCCTTGCTGGTTCTGCCATGGCTTTTGCTCAGGGTCCTCCTCCACCATCACATCTAACATTTTTTCTCCCCAGGCTGGAGGATGTTGAGTGCAGACTGAATTTAGGGAGCTGAGAAAGCAATCTTAAAAGTATCTTCTGCGACTGGTTTCAGAATTGTGGAACAGTCAGATGTGTGGAGATGTTCACAGCGTGACAAGAGGCATATCTGAGAGATAAATGTCCTTTCCATTTTCCACGACGCTCCCCAGACAGCTTCTAGCACTGCTCCAAAGCAGGAAAATCCTGTTTTTACCGCATGCAAGAAAAAATCATCAGAACTTTTCCCCCAACCTGATTGTTTACAGAGGCCAAACTGTTTTAATTGGTGTTTTTTCTCCATAAAGGTGAGGCAGAGCACACATAGCACATACATAATTAGAGCAGATTTTACAAGGCAAACAGTTTAAATGCCAGGGAGACTTGTATGGTCAAAAGAGCTGTAAAAGTTCCCCATTGAGTCAATGAAGACAGTCAACAAGAGCATCTAGAGAGTGATTCACCTCCTCTTTTGGACATATACATCAAGATAAGATGAATCATCCATTAGAACTGCCCTCCCTCCTTCCCATCTGCTTTAAACCATCACAACTGGTTTAAACTAAACACAGACACAGCAGGATGAGATGAATGAATTCTGAAAAAAATTACTGAATTTCACAAGGGAATTTAACATGTTTGTTTAGTGAGTGAATACAGTCCCCCTTGTCGAATGTCTTGGGTGCAGTTCATTACATTCCTATTAAGGACTTCTTTCCCAAGTACTGTGTTCAGTGACAAATAAGGAAGGACCATAACACTCAAAGGGACCTCAGTAGTCCAGGACTGGTTTAGTGTCCTTTATTAGTTCCTTTACTATGCTCTATCTCAAAAGCTGGAGCACATCTACGTATTATTGAAAGGGATCTGTTGTGTTCCTACCACTCAGTAGGTACCGAGTGTACTTCATAGTCCAGTAAAGGAGGGAGAAAGAATCTACATCTCCACTTCCTTTGTCATGCTTGCAAACATTGTTGGTGCCATGAATATTTATTATTGCATGCCTCACTGCTGACAAATCTAGAATATGCCTTTTGGCATATTTTCTGTTCATGTACATGGTGTCCTTCGCCTGATTCATCCCCCATTCAAACGTCTTGATATTGTCAATCTCCACTGCCTTCTCTGGCAACAATTGCAGGAGTGTAAGTTTATGGGTGTAAGCTGAAACATAGGAAGTTTAATCTCCGTATGAGGAAGAACTTGTTTGGGGTGAGGGTGCCCGAGCCCTGGCCCAGGCTGCCCAGAGAGGCTGTGGAGGCTCCTGCTCTGGAGATCTTGCCAAGCCGCCTGGATGCCCCCTGTGCCCCGTGCTCTGGGTGTCCCTGCTGGAGCAGGGGCTGCACTGGGTGATCCCTAGAGGTCCCTTCTACCCTCAACCATTCTGGGATTCTGTGAGTTCAGAGCAAAGAATCTCTTTGATTCTATTCTCTTAGAAATCTTAGAATGTCTAAATCTCTGTTTTGAGTTCCTTATTCAACATGCCCTCTCTCTTTGCTAAACTTTAGTAAGAATCTTTATACTATCTATCAAGTTAGGGAAATATACCCTTGCTGAAATAGAGGGTGAATTATAGAATTATAGTGCAAAACTGTCCTTAAATCTGTTTCTAAAAACAAAAAGTATCTATAAATGGTTCAAGTCAAAATGGAAGTGTGTGCTGATTGGCACCAATTAACTGCCAGAAGCGAAGGATATATTGAAAGGATTCCCTAGGTGGTATCTTGGGTCTGAGGCTATTCAATATTTTCAGCAGTTGTCTGGATGATGAATGCAGACTCTGCTTACTGTGTCTGCAAAAGATGCTAAGCCAGGAGGGACAATGAAAAGAGGGCAGGAAGGCAATTCAACATGACCTCAATACGCTGGACAGAAAAATAGGGATGCAGTTTAAAGAATAAGTACAAGTATTTTGCATAGGCAGAATTAATCTGCCTATCTACAAGATACATGCAACACTAATGAGAAAGAAACCAGAAAGTTTAAGTTGGTTCCAGAAACTAACTTAAGGCTTGCATGCAGAATATCAGTCAGCAATGTCATACTCAAGAAAAACATAAATGGCATTCTGAAATGCATAAAATGTGCAAAACAATCCCTTTACGTTGTGACAATAAAGTCACAGATCAGATCAGGAGAAATATGGAGCACCTGAAAACAATTGAGAGGACAGTGATAAAAGTCCTACAAAACTTGGTGTAAGAGGAAAGACTGAAAAACTTGGCATTGAGGAAACATGATGGAGAAGGGGACAATATAACGGACTTCAGCAGTGACAGAGGTGGAGTAGGTTCTGTCTGAGCATGGACTAGATGAGCTCTCAAGCTCTCTTGCAGCACTGGAGTCTGTGATCTGGTTAGGATCATGCTCTTCCTCCTTGATTTCTGACCCCACAGTGCAACCTGTGACCCAACCTCATAATCTATAGACAGAGAAAGACCTTCTGCACTAGCATTAGCTCTTACTTGACGCGCTACCTACTTCTCTGAGCAGTTTCTCATAATCTGCTTGACTCAACTAGATAAAGATTATATGTTGCTTAGCCTACAAAAATGTTTGGGTCACCCTGTGTTTTAGTAGGGTCAGGGATTGTTCTGGGATCTAGAACTATGTGAAAAAACTACACATTTTATATATATAACAGTACACACTATGTGTGGGTCTAGGGGTTAGTCAGTCTAACATCAGTCTAACATCTGTCTTGAACACTGGGTATGTAATATCTGTCTTCTTTTAACCAAGAAGAAGGTTTTATTCCATATGCAGTAAGCACACATCAAAGGTGGAATTCATCTCACCTTTAGAGACCCACACAGGAGACATCTACATTTGAGCTGGCTGTCTAGACTCCCTTTATAGGCGATGAAGCCAAGCAGACTCATCTAGGTCAGGACTGTGTCTTCAAAAATGTTTTCAATAGGGCAAATGGAACACGGTCTGCAAGTATCTATTTCTCTCCATTGAAAATAAAGGCAGTCTAGATGACAAGCTCACACAGAGATATCCTATATCTTAGACAACTGGAATCAGGGCAGATGAATCTGACCTCCATCAAATGTTAAAACCCAGTCTATTGCCTTCTAACACCTTTGTCCTCACCTTGCCACAATATCTACTGAACTTCTCTTAGAGCAAGATCACCATTTTACATGTTTCTGCTGCTTGCGATCAAGGCAGCTTTCTAGTCCTTTTATTTTTCAAGGCATGTAGATGTTTCTGTTTATAAGCTGGTGCGGTGTAGACGCAGTTAATTTCAGCTTTTGAATTTTATTGAGTCAACTCTGAATTTACCACCTAACAGGAAGCTGTTGCAAGTGTTCCAAGAACTGAGGTTAGTCACACAACCATCCTAAAAACTGTGTCACAGGAATAGATACAAGTTGCATTTAAGTTCCTAGATATTCATAATCCATTGCTTTTTCTTTAGCAGGGACTTGTGAACCTTAAAGATTCCTTATCCTCAGGTGTGAAAAGAATTTCCAAAGGTAAATACCAGTGGTAGGAAATATTTAGGAAAGTTCTCAGCTAGACCGAGTTGGAGGTTTGCAGAGCAAACCGCTAACCAAGAAGCGCTAACAAATTTGTGAGAAAACCTGTGCGGTCACAGAGTCACACAAGGATTGAGGTTGGAAGGGACCTCTAGAGATCATTGAGTCCAGACCCCTTCTCAAGAAGGGTTATCTAGAGCATGTTGCACTGAGTCACATCTAAGCGGGTTTTGACTATCGCCAAAGAAGGAGACTCCACAACCTCTCTGGGCAATGTGTTACCCTCAGAGTCAACAGGTTTTTCCTCAAATTCAAGCGGAACTTCCTGTGTTTCAGTTTATGGCCATTGTGTCTAGTCCTGTTGCTGACCACCTCTGAAAATAGTGTGGCCTCATCCTCTTCACACCCTCGCTTGAGATATTTGCACACACTGATAAGATCCCCAGTCGGCTCTCTCAGCCTTTCCTCTTATGAGAGATGGTCCAGTGTCCGAGGCCCCCAGGAAGGAAGCAAGAAATGAGACAAGCTGAAGGTAGAAAGATCAGAGTGCATTTCACAGGCTGAAGAAACAGAAATGAAATGAATTATTCATTTTTGCAAGTAAATTATTAAACTTGATCCTTTCATTCACTGCAGATTAAGGACTCTGTTTTTTTGCTCCTAAGGAGGACAGTTATCCTGTACAGCTACAACTCTCCAATGAATCCCTAAGCTACTTCTTGCAGTATCAAGAACCATCCTTCAAATCATTGCCAGAGCAATACAGCTCAGCCCATGCTGCCAAAATCTGAGCTCATGATTAGGGCCACCATTTTAAAATCCCAATTTCCTGTGATTCCATTAGGATTTTCTTTCCAGAGTGTTTTTCTTAATGAAGACTCAACTGTTCTCAAATACTGCAATGGCACCAGCATTCAATAACTTATAGATGAAGGTGATCTAAAGTGGGGGAATTAGGCATTGCTATCTCTGGCTAATGAGGCAACCACTGGTGCTAGTGGATGGAGATACACATCTCAGGAGAAACTCAGCTGTGAGATATTAAATATATATAGTTAATTGTCATCCTTTGCATTTCTGTGACACCTCACTGCCTCACTACCCTTGTGTTGTTCTCATGTGCTCTTAGTGCAGTTGAAGAAGTGTGGGGAGACCTTGCAAATAGCAAAGGGCCACAACATGATGGATGTTTGAAGCACGAAGACTTGGAGTGACCCAAAGGGTCTGGGGATGTCAGAGCTCTTCCTCTTATTGTCCAGGGGATATCAAGCCAAAAAAAACCAACCAACCAACCAAAACAAAACTAAACAAACCAAAAAATAGTTTCAGATAAAGAAGGTGCTTTTCACCTTTTCTTACTGTTAGAGCTCGGTGTAGGCTCTGGCTCCCAAGCAGGTCACGCAGCTCTTTTTGCAGTGCATGGAGGGGTAGGTGAGCTCAGCTGACCTATTTTAGGTATCTGCATTAAGGTGAGGTGAATCGTGCTGCAGAAGTGTCTGTATCTCTGCACTGACTACAAAGGGGACAAATGTTCTCACATGCAAGATGTCACATTTGGTCCAAGGATTCCCACCAAACCTTCCCATTTGTCTTTTAGTTGTCATTAGCGAACTCTTTTTACTGAAATTAGCAGTGAACCTGCCCTGTGTTGCCTTGGTGTCTGAACTGTATCTCCTATTTTAGGGACTTTAGCAAAAATAACCTCTCTGTTCTCAGATTTATCCCCTTCAGTTGTCTGAATTAGCTTGTTCATGAAAAGTCATGGACTTGGATCCTGGCATTAACTCAGGCATCTCTGGTTCTTGCAGGGTTAGGCGCAGACCATAAATGCTGGAGCAGAGTGTGTTTTGGAGCTTAGCACTCACCAACACCACTCTTTAAGGTGAATGCAGTTATTCTTGAAGCACAAAACCATGTGGTTGGCAAATCCAGAGTATTGCAAGGTCCAAGATGTCCACACTTGTCACTATGCTGGTGTTGTACATGGTATATGATGCCCAGTGCCTCTCTGGGACCTGAGAGGGGAAAGAAGGAGAAAGGTGACCTAGCAGGAGTCATGCTAATGAAGTGCAGCACTCTTTCCATAGAGCACTTCATATTTCATGCCCTGTAGCTGTTTCTCACAAAGAAACAGCACCTATTTATCAGGTTGTAAAACAGAACTCAGTTTACCCAAGAAATTCCTCCTCTGACCTTCACAGATTTAATGTTCCAGCACTTTACAGCTGGACCCTATTTCACCAGGTTTATCCATCTGACAAGGGCACCTGCCCAGTGGCAGCTTTTAGAGGCTGCTAGTGCAGCTGCTACATCAGAGGACTCATGTTTTGTCCCCAAAGCAAGGACAAAGCTACTACAGCACATTCAGTCCCAAGGAAGGGATCTTCACCCAAGGGGCCAACCTAAGTCAGAGAGTGCAGTTGGCTTCTAGGTTGGTTGCATGTCCCAAATCGACAAGAAATGGGCAAACTTGGCTGCAGAGCCACTTTCCACCTGCAAATCCCATCATGTGGGGACAGCAGTGACAAGGTGGCAATGCCAGCAGTAACCCTATCATCTTCTCCTGCCTCGTAAGGGTATGGTGACACTCATCACAGGCAGGAATTGGGATGGAAAGGCAACACAGGGGATATTTATTCCTCCTCTGGACACACACACACACTCTTCTATATTGATGCCTCTAACTTTCATAATTCAGCCCTTCTGAAGTCCTATTTTGATCTCTTCTTGTTGATACCACAGATATCCTTATAGGAGAAGAGGATCCCGTAGAAAAGGTATTATATAATCAGATAGTTAAAGGTTGTATCCTAAGGCATGTATTCAAAGGGGGTGAAGTGAAGCTCCAAGATTTCTTAATTTCTAATTTCTAAATGTTGACTTTTCCCTAATTTGGAGAGTTTAGTTAGCAAGCCTAATTTTCTTTTATTGTAGGAAATTTACACTATAATGTATTTGTTTTTTAACAGAGGAAAGAAGGCTTTGAAAGTGAGGATTTTGTGCGAGTTCATATGGCTTTCTGTTGCAGAGGGGCTGATGTCACTTGTGTTTAAGCAGTGAAGACAGGATGAGATCTCCTGGGGCTGATTTAGTTTATATCCATCAAACCTTAACTGACCCTTGCTGAGATGCCCTCAGGATCACTTTTGTTACAGCTGCGTCATCTGCATGATACCAACTATAGCCCTCAAAGACAGACAATTCTCATTAGCCGTTATCACAGCGAGCAAGTGGAAAACCCAAAATACTTGATGTGACTAATAAAAACCACAGACACCAAGTCTCCTTGGAGTGTTTTGTCAGCTTATTTAAAATTAGCTGAAGAAAATAGTCCAAATGCCATGACAGATATGTGCAGTTCATAAACTACAGAAAGAATAGACATAGAATATAAAATACAAAGAAAAGATATATTATGTGTGTAATATAATGATAGCACCTGCTTGCTTGGATTTTTTGTTCATCAATGACACCACACGGTCACCATGAGATGACATCAGAGTATATCCATATCATCTCTCCTAAATGGAATTAAGATTTGCATGAACAAATTAAGATGAACAGTTCATCTTGGCCCAGACATCGATATGCATAGCTTGATCCTGTTTATTCTCACTGAGATTCATAGCGTGATTGATCCCAGACTTGGAGTCCTTCTGGAGTCCAAGTGATAGGCACTGCCCTAGGGCCGTCTTTATAGGACTGGGGAGAGAAGAAAACATGATGGAACTGGGCAAATACCAAGGTATTTGTATCCTGAGGCAGGTTAAGATTGTATCATGTGTTTAATCCATAAGGCTCCAGCTCTCTCTTCCCACTGTGGCTTAATGAGGCAGGCAGTGCAGGTCAGCTCTGCCCTTTGGAGGCTCCATCCAACCAATGACCAACTTCAACAGCGGGGCTTGAAAATGAAAAACTGTAACCCAAAATGTAACTGAGAAAGAGGATGGGCTGAGAGAGAGGCAACATCAAGAGATAAATCTGTTGTTTCTGTCACTGAAGGCAACAAGCTTCAGAGGGATGACCAGAGGAGATGGTCAACAGCTCCTCATCCCGATTTTGCCTCCTCCACTAATTCCAGATGTGCCCTGAGGAAGTCATTTCTCTGCCTCCCCTCTTTCCAACACCTGTAACAGGTTAATAACAGTCTTGACTGTGACTGCAGGGATGTCTCTCTCTAACGTTGTGCCATGATTAAGCTACAAGTGAACTCTAAAAGCCTTCGTTTGGAGTATCAGCTCCTAATTCTGATAGCCAGAAGACAACTGAGCAGAAATTTAGTTAAAATGTTTTCTAACTTATATTTAGAAAGAAAGAAAGAGAGGAGCTTCGTTTGTTTTTGCTTCAGGAAGCTCTCCGCAGCAAAAGAGAAGAAAGTCCCTTTCTAAAATAACAAGAAATTCATTAGCACTTCTTGTACTTTTTAAGGTCATTATAGATATTTTTGATAACACATCCTTTTACGTGCATGTGGTCTGCCTTGACAGTGAAGATAATGCTGTTTACAAGGCACTTACCTGAAGAACGGGCGGGTTTTTTTTCTCTGAGGTCTTCCTTGTTTTTCAGGAACAGAAGGATGGACGATCTTCACACTTGGCAGCTTAGCCACGATTTATGCTCTATAGCTCAGTTTTATATAAATTGGAAAGGGTGTAAGAGGAAAAACAAGGGACGTGATGGGCATTTTCATATTAAAACAGACGAGAGTTCAGTTGTCAATTTTCTTATGTGCCTTCCATGATACCATGAGACCAGATCATTACGTACTTTACTTCACCTCTTACTGCTGTGCCTTTTCTTAAGATTCACGTAGGATTTACAAGGTTGGGCTGGATACCTCAACATAGCTTTGTATTAGGCCTTTTTTAATTAATCGGTATAATATCTTAGAAGGAAGGAGCAAGAATCCCACCTAAGAAAATGCAGGATAATCTGCCCTCATTATTAACCTTGTTTTAATTTCCAGTCATCATGTTGTCTTACATCTTATCTTAATAAGAGTTTTTCTCTCTTGTATGAGTCTGTGTGCTCTGAATAAACAAGGACAACTTCTTTTCTTACCACAGAAGTATGTTGTGAATTAGACACTTACCAAAAACTCCCAAGGTACAGACACTTCTTGATGAGATGAAACATTAGAGCAAAAATAACTCCCAGGACATAAAATAGAAAATGGAAACTGCTCCAGTAAAAGCAGAAAGTGCTGCTCCAGGGACATATTTGGTTCACCTCCTGTTTACTGCCCACGCTTGAAAACTATTCGAATGGCTGAGGCTGGGCATCTATGTTTTAGATGGTCAAAACTGGTTAGATGAATTGCACTATAACTACGTAAGATATCTTAGGTGACCATGCAGTAAAAGTATCCCATGTACATGCTCCTGTTCTGGCATGTGATTGCTAAACAGCTCAGAAATGCTGCCTGGATTGCTGAGGGTCAGTGCTGTTCACTTGGACCACTCTGGGGACAAAGATACAGCAACTTCTCTAGAGGAAGAAAGCCATAAGAAAGTCAGGTGAAAACATAAGCCAGCATGAAATATCTATACAATAGATAATATCTAATATTATTTAATATCTAATATCTATATAATATCTGTATCTGTATAATATACAGAGAAGACAAACTTCTTTGTGGAAACTGGTAGTCTCTCACTGACTGGGTGAGATTTTGTGATGCTCTTCAGAAGGCCAATCCATAAACTACATGAAAACACCAGCTTGGGAAATATATTGCACTCCATAAGCAGGCTTAAAACTTAATGCTTGGGCCTACATCAGTGTGCTGGGCTGTGCAGAATCGTTATGGTTATATAGGAGGTAGCACAAGGGTCAGACTTGGGACACCCATTTAGCTGACCTACAGCTTATATGAGTAGGTAAAAGCCTGGTAGGATATTTCACGAGTCCCATCTTAAGTGTTTGGGCTGTCCATACAGTCACTGGTGAGAATCCATGGCTTTCCCAGAGTGATTCCCAAAGGAAATAGCCAGCCCAATAAGCCTAGATGCTCACCTGGGTCTCACTTCTCTGGAGGATTATAACAAGGAACAAAGCCATGGAAATAACCACAGAATCTTTGAATAATTGCGTCTGGAAGGGAGGTAAATCCTGCTTCATGCAGTGGGTAGAACTAGTCTCTGGTCTCTACCTGGTTTCAGGTCTCTATCTGGTCAGATCTTGAGTATCAGCAAGAACAGAGACTTCACAACCTCTCCAGGCAGCCTGTTACAGCACATGCTTGTCCTACTACCTATAAATGTGTTTTTCGCACCAAGTAATTCTTGCAATGTAGAAAGCATCTTACAGCAGTCTACAGGGGCTTCAGATTAGTCTCCTTGAATCTTAAGTTCCTGGATCCAGCTGTTTTGAACTGAAAATGATGGTTCACAGAATCTGATAGAAATCTGCAGCCAGCGGAAGGGTAACCTTGCCTATCTGCAAGTTGTCAGCACGGATGCATTTCCAAAACAACCTCCAGTTCTTAGAATTTACTTTCAAATACGGAATTATTCTTCAGTTCACAAAGAATAAGTGCACCTGTAAATGTGGAAGGAACTTTCATCCATATTTTGCAACTGCTGTTGAAATTGCTGTTTGAGACAGCAATTCTCTTGTTTTTTGAGAATTCAGCTCAAGATACTGTAATTTGCAAAGAATGGATGTGCAGAAACTTTCAGATGGCCTCAGTTTGAGCATTCAAAACCATAGGTTATGAATTAGGGTCACCATTAAACCTGCAGTAGAATCAGGTAATATTTTAGCCAAAATGGTTCTGAATGGAAATCAGCACTTTTCCATGGCAGGAAAATCAGTGAATTCAACCATTGTGGCCTTTCCTGGCATAAAATCTTCCTAGAGTGAAATAAATCTAATAATGAAGCGGTCCTTTGCATCAATTCATTTTCAAAAGAAAAAGAGTAGGAGCTCTTTAAATTTCTAGAAAAAAATAAATAAAGAAAAAAAAAAGTAGCAATAGTTCAGCTAAGGTTTTCACTCTGTTGGAAGAAAACACTAAAAGAAAGAGGGTAACAGTTGAAATAAAACTTTCCCTGCAAGCATGCTGGGAAATGGTTGGGATGGATGGAAAGCCAACTCCTAATGTTATTTTTTTCCCTTCTCTTCCATATGCTCCAGCAATGTCTCCCTTAGCTTCCAAAATCATTCTCAAGGCTTTTCATTTTACAATTGATAACCAGTGCAAGGGAGCTTTTTTTCCCCCCTTTTTTCTTCATTTGCAGAAATTAACTTACTACAGAAACCTTTCTCAGGCTGAGCAGCAAAGCCACATTTTCTTGCAGTCACGGAGGACATCCCATTTGCACTGAGTCTAGTCAAACATAATATATTCACTGAGATTTTCAACATGTTTTTTCACTTCTTCAAACAAGCTTGAGACAGTGATGGGAGAACAAAATGGTCATTTCCTCATTTATATTATTTTCCCCCTCATTGCGCAAACCATAATACTCCCCTGTGTAGTGTCGGTAGCAGCAGAGCTTTCATTAGCGGTGATAAAAAATATTCAAATATGGGTCTGGGAAACTTTGGTATGTGCTGAAGTCAGTGTGCGACTGGATGTTGTCTTAGTCATTCTCAATGTGGAACTGAGCCAGAATGTGAAACCAGGTGAAAATGTGAAGCAGGTGAAAACTAGGTAAAAACCCCACACTTTTCTGGGTTTTGGGGTCACTATATATGGCAAAAATAGGTAGTTTTCTTTGCTTCCTTAGTGGCATTTTCAGAAGTTCTCTTTGCTGAGGTAAGGGTATTGTAAATGCCTTTCTAACTGTTGTCAGCTCTTTAGAGTTGCTATTTATCAGAGATTTTTACATAAAATTTACAGCACTGTTCTGCTTTCTTTTAGAGTTATTAGAATGTTTTTGAGATCATGAAGCAGATTTGAAGGCACCCTGTGTTGAAGTGGTACCTTTCAACAACACCATGGCATTGCAGAATTATAGAATCACAGACTGGTTGAGGGTGGAAGAAACCTCTAGGGATCCCCCAGTGCAGCCCCTGCTCCAGCAGGGACACCCAGAGCACGGGGCACAGGGGGCATCCAGGCG
>JAWLRI010000771.1:1904652-1916301 GCA_034781795.1 Crypturellus tataupa
CCCGGCCCGGCCCAGCCCGGCCCGGCCGCCTAGAAATAGGGCGGCCGCGGCGGGTGCCGGCGCATTGCGAGGCGGCGAGCGGCCAGCCCGGGCCTCCTGCGCGCTGCAATCCCCATTATTCTTCTTATTATTACCTTATTTTATTTTTTCATCCGTATATTAGCGGCGCAGCTCGCCTTCCGCCTCCTTCTTCTCCTCCTTCTTTTCCCCCCCGCCCCGGGATTTAGCGGCGCCACTTTGGTGATTTATTTCCCGCTCCTGCCGGCTTTGTGCCCTGCGAGCCGCAAGGAAAGCGCCGGCCGAGGCGGCCCCCGCAACAAAAAAAGCGTTTTTTTTTCTCCCTCCTCTTCCTTTTTATTTTATCCTTTTCCCCCTCCTCTCCTCTCTTTCCTCCTCCTCCACCCCTCCCGCCCCGTACGAAGGCGGCAAGGTGGCCTCGCCGCGCAGGAAGAGCTTTGTTTTAAAGATGCCCATGGAGCTGACGCAGAGCCGCATCCAGAAGATCTGGCTGCCCAATGACAACCGGCCGGCCCTGCCGCGGCGTTGTGAGTAGGGGATGGACCCGGGGGTCTCTCGGGGGGCTGCTTCTTCCCTTCCATCATTATTATTAAGTATTCCCCTTGGGGAAAATAATAGGTTTGCACCGGCTGCTTTTTGTTCCCCGTTGCGCTCCAGCATCTGCGGAAGGCGCCCGGCTCTGCGGCTACCGCCCACCTGCCTCCATCCCGGCCGGAGCAGAGGATGCGGAGCCGCAGGGTTGCGGCCTGACCTCGATTCCTGCCCCGCTGCCGCTTCTCCAGCCCACCCTCCTCGTGCATCCGGGATTAAAGGGGCATGAGGCGGCTCGAGATGGGATTTGCTGAGGTGACCGGAGCTTTCCGGAGCGCCGGAATCTCCTGCCAAACTGCCGGCCGGCTCCTGCTCCGCTCATCCACGCTGCACTTGGGATGGGATGGGAAGCAGGTGGAAGGGAGCCAGACGGCACAACAAATAAGGAGCAGGCAGCATCCCGGTCTCGTAAACCGACCTCCATGCGTAAAAATAAATGCTTGGATTATCCAGGTGTTTATGAAATACAAATCGCGAATCCTAACTCAAATGTAAAGCCCAAGAGCTGGTGCTTTTGACTCGCTCGGCACCCAAACCGACAGCCTGGAGTTGTGCAGCTCCAGACACTTCTCCCTATAAAGCATCCCGGAATCCTTGCGGATTATTTGGGATGTGAAGCATAGGGGAGATCCGGAACTCCTCGATTCCAGATTGCCGTCTGGAAATGGATGGGAGCTGCTTGGGCAGCTTGAATCACTCTTTCCAGTGCTCTTATTTAATAGCAACTGTGTTTTTTAAAGTCGCTTTGGACCTTTGCTTCCCTGGGCCAGGAAAGTTTCCACCTTGAGGGGAGGAGAAATTTAAAAATAATAATTAAAAATACATCCTGGCTGTTGGCTCCATTAAGCCACCAGCATGCCAGATGTATCGTGATTGTTACCCTATGGCCGCGGGTGACACGGGCAGCCAGGGATCCTTGCTCATCCCACTCGGATGCGCAGCACAAGCCGTCTCGGAGAGCGCTGAGCATCTGGGCTGCCCCAGGGCTTTGCTTTCAGCGGGGTATGGTGTCTCCCGGCCGGGGGAACCGGCTTAATGCTTTGCAGCTGCATCCGTTTGATCCCATTTTTACTTATTTTTTTTTTTTCCTGAGGACTGTGCCACATAGGGACAGTTTTGGAAGGAATTCCTCAGGAGCATTGCCCTTTCCACTGCTTTTTCGCCACTTCATCCGTGTGGTTCTTGACCGTGACTATCCTACCTTAACCTATAGAGCCCAGGGGGGTGGTTAATACCCCCGCGTGGCTCCTAATTAACTCCTGTGGGGTGGAACGAGTTGCGTGGGGCCTCATTTATTGCCATCCAGCACCGTCGCGCTGTCAGCGCTTCGGTAAAACTTGGAGCAGGAGGGTTTCCCAGAGCCGATCTTAACGCGGTGGCACCGCGGTGACAGCGGGGATGCCACGCGCAGCCGGGTGCCGTCGGACGCCGCCGTCCAGGCTTGCAGCCGGCGGTCCATTAAATTCCCGCTGGGCTGCACGTCGCTCACGTAGGGACCGCGAAGTGGAGCTGCTGCCGGCGCCGGTTTTATGGGCAGAGCCCTTCGCCGGGGCGAGGGGAGGGGGCTGGCGCTGCAGTGGGGATGATGCCGGAGGAAAAGTCGGAGCCTCCTGCGCTCTGAATCGGTTAGGGAAAGACTCAGATTATTGCAGGATGCATCCTAACGCATCCTTATAAAAGATGAGTGAGAAAGCGTGTGCTTTACCTAACTTGGCTTTTCTAGAGGCAAATTTCCTGCTTTTTTTTCCCCCCCCTGCTGCACAGATCCAGAGCAGCATGCGCATCTTTCCGCAGCTTGGAATGATGAGCCACTCCTGGCCGCATCTTTGGAGCATCCTCCCTGACCTTGCCCTGCGCGGACAGATGTCAGTGACGGGGAATGAATGTGCATTGAAATCCTGGAATCCCTTCCAAAGGATGGGATGAATCGGGGCTTTGTGAAGCGCTCGGAGCCGAGCGCCGGCTCCTGTTTCATCCCTGCTGCGAAGTTTGCAGGAGCGTGGCGGCGGGTTTGGGTGCGGGTGACTCGTCTTGCCCGGGAACCCTTCCCTGCTCCGACAGTTCTCAGCACGGATACGGGAAATTCTCTCTGTGTGCTGGCAGCTGGGGCAGGAATTTCTCTCTCTGCAGCTATTCCTCCTTCTATTTTATTTTTTTCCCCTTCCTCCCTCCTTATTTAATAATTAATGGTTGAGGATGGGAGCAGTGGTCCAGACTACTCAGAGAGGAGAATTTTCTCTCTGGGGGTGTCACAGCCCCCTTGGCATCCTGGCATGCAGAATAGATGCTTGTCCCCAAAGTCCGTGGGAGCTACCCTGGGCTTTTAGGGACTTTTTTGAGGAATACATAATATTTAATGCATGAAATAATAACACTTCATTCGTTTGCTTTCTCATCTCTTGCTGTCCGAGCCAAGCAGGTGACGAGTGGTTTTTATTGTGGACCCCGTTGCCTTAACTCCTTGTGGCCCAAGTTTGCCCTTTCCCATTGCTACTGGCATCTTCCCTTAAGAGCAGAGGGACATTCCTTGTCCTCACATGCTTGGCAAAGTCCCCTTGCTCCCTGCTCCTTCCACGGTGATTTTGGGGTCTTGGGGCTGGCTGGAGCACTGGCTGGATGAGAAGTGCCCGGGAACGATTCCCCACACGTGGCGCAGCGGCATGGAGGGTGGTTCTGTAATCCAAACTCCATCAGATGTCATTAAGATCTGTCACATCTGAAGCAACGTGATGGTCCTGGCTCCGCTGCTGAGAATATCCCGGGATACAGGAACTGGGCAGGGGAGCAGGATAGGAAGATTCCTGATTGCTCTGTTTGGCAATTTTCTTTGAACTGAAGGACAGAATTCATTTCCTAAAGGAATTTTTGCAGGTAGCAGTGATTTGCCTGGGCAACCTGGAAACAAATTTGTTTGCTTTTTGGCTGTGCAATTGGGTCAAACAGGAGTAGAGTTTCTCTTTAACTTTGTCATCGTTGTCATCATTGCACTGATGGCTCTGTGTGTGTGTGTGTATATATATATGTATGTATAATTTATTTGTTTATTTTCTCCCAACTATTTGATACAGGATCCTCTTCAACCCAGAGGCAGGGCGGAGTGGGTGGGAGTAGAAAAAAGCTTAAAGCAGATTTAGGCAAAAAAAAAGAGATAAGTTGCTTTTATATATCTACTTTTAAATGTTCATGATTCTGCAGCTCACTAATGGTGTCGTGGACCTGTATGTCTTCAGAAAAGTGGTCAGTTGCATTTGCTTATGCATTAGCTTGAAAGCTAGCAAAGGTTTTTGAAAGTTGTTCCCTGAGGATTAAGTTCTCATTTTTTGCAAAGGGCAGTGCAGGCCTTATCTTTTTTATTTTATTTTTTAATGAAATTGGCTAAACTGTATGAACAAGAGGTTGCATTTACCGTGATTTTTTTTTTTTTTTTTTGAAGTGGGAAAGCTGAGGTGCAGTGGTTCTTCAAAGAAAGTTGGGTTCTTTCTGTGACTTCCACAGCTGGTTTAGGTGGCCCTAGGGTGACATAGTGCCTCAATGCTAAGTGGCCACAGAGCTGATCGTCATCCGTCCCTACTACAACATGGTCATTCAGCAACTCCCATTGGTGGGTTCACCCACTTGGTTGTGATGCCCATGAGCAGTACTTGTTTTTCTCCCAGCCTTCCCACTTGGACCAACAGCAAGAGTTCTTCAGGATTGATGCAAGATGACCTGGTGGATTCATGGCTAATTGTGGTGTTTTCTCCTCTTTCTCGTAGCCTGTGGGCCGCAGCTTGCCAACTCGCCCACCGTGATAGTGATGGTTGGCCTCCCAGCCCGTGGGAAGACCTACATCTCCAAGAAGCTGACTCGCTACCTCAACTGGATTGGGGTCCCCACGAAAGGTGAGACCTCTGGGATGGAGCAGCTGTGGAGGCAGTTTTGCAAAGCTCATGCTGGTCAGGTGTCCACGTCCTCATGTCCCATCTGCTGCAGCAGATGTTTCTCTTTCACATGGAGACCAAGGGCTGGCCTTTCTCTCCAAGAATGTCTCTGCTTGGTCTGTGGCTGGAAAGCTTCATCCACGGGTGACCTTGTTGCTGAAAATGGTGCTATTTAGACCTCCATGCCTGGAGGGCACTTCGCCAAGGCATTGCTCTGGGCTGTGGCTTGCAGGATTGGCATTCCCCATGGAGGCTGAGGCAAGGTGGGGACTCCCAGCTGCCTCCCTCCTATGATATAGAATGGGCAGAACCAGGATCTTGGGTTTGACAGTCTCTGCCTTTTCTGTGCAGTTTTCAACGTGGGAGAGTATCGCCGCGAAGCAGTGAAGCACTACAGCTCCTATGACTTCTTCCGCCCCGACAACGAGGAGGCCATGAAAGTCAGGAGGTAAATGCAGGTCCAGCGACTGCTGAGGAGTGAACGGGTGGTGAAGCCCAGGGTTGGGAATGGGATTTCCCCAAAGAAATACCACATGGAAAGGCTGGGGCTGAGATCTCCTTGCCTGTCTGTGTGCTGGTGGCCAAGAACATCTCAGAGGGTTTGGGGAACATCATGCAGATGTCACCTCTTCTTGCAGGCAATGCGCCCTGGCTGCCTTGCGGGACGTCAAGCTGTACCTGACAGAGGAGGCTGGCCAGATTGCGGTGAGTTCAGGGAATGCCTTTTTATAAAACACCTGCTGATCCTTCTAGATTTAGACTGAGGAAGGGCTTGGGGAGAAACCCAGCATTCTTGGTGCTAACCCAACCATATGTGTTCCTAAAGGTTTTTGATGCCACCAATACAACACGGGAGAGGCGTGGGATGATCCTGAACTTTGCCAAAGAAAATGGATTCAAGGTTGGTACCAGCAGGCTGCTGCCAATATTGCAGAGTTCCCATTAGTGTGTTGGTGCCCCCTCTTTGTCTTCAAGATGCTCCTGTGCAAGAGGGAGTTCTGTTTCCCTGTTGGGTTGAACACAGATGTAAAATGCTTCCCTCCTTCAAGACCCAAAGCCCCAGAGAAGGAAAGGGAAGGGAGTGGGATAGTGGGAGAGCTCTGTGGGTTGAGTCATGAAGTGGTTGATTTGAGCGAGGAGCTGCCTGAGTGCTGAAAATCTTATTTCTGACCTTCACGTGGGTTTTGCTTTGCTTTGTAGGTGTTCTTCATTGAGTCTGTCTGCAACGATCCCACTGTAGTAGCTACCAACGTCATGGTAAGTGGGGAAACATTATTATTAACTTATATATGTGCATATATATATATATTTAATGCATTTTTAAAAAATGCACCAAAGCCAATCAGTTGAAGGGTAGGAGGCTTTTATCTTATGATTTACGTGGTCTGGAAAGAAAAAAAGAGCTTATCTCCCTCAACCTCAGGGCTGCCTAGACATAGTGAATTCAGAAGCCTGAATCTTTCCCCAGGACCCTTCTTTGCTGTCTCTTAAGTTAATGTTGACATGTAACTTAACTTCAAGGAAAGAAATGCTTCAGTGATCGCAAAGTCCCAATTTTTGGAAGGAACAAGTGTGGTTAGGGGGTTTAAGTCCCATGGGGGAGTGGTCGGTCTTAGTGTCTTCACCCACATGGTGTTTGAAAATTATTTGGGGTCTGCCTGGAGAAGAACAGCAACCAGGCTTTGAAATTTCTTGCCACTAGCTAAAAATTCGTCTGGGAAAGCAGCATAAAACATGGCTTTGCAAACTGCTTTGGGAGATGCTGGATCTCTGATCTCCTGCCATCAGCAATGCCCCTTTGCCTGGCACACTTGGCTAGGGCAGATAGAGGCTGATTGTTCTACTTAGTTATAACTAACCTTAATGAAAGTCCTTTGCTCCATTAGGTCTCATGATCTAGCCTTATCTCTGGTTGCATGTCTGAACTTTGAGATTTGCTCAGTTTGGATATATCTTTCCCCTACTTCAGTGACCTGAAGCTGGATTTTTGCAGATTTTAATCCCTTTCTTTGAGAGAAACTGGTGGTTAAAGGGGGAGAGAATGAACTACTAGCTGTGTGTAGGCTGCTTCTTCCCACAGTGCTGCAACCAAAAGATGTTTTTATTCCTGAGAACAGTGCAGAAAATACTGTTGTAGGCCTGGGGCAGTGCTACCCACATCACTTGTTTGTGTTATCCCACTGGGTTGCTTATGAAGTTCCTAATGTGTAATGCTGCTGTTCCACCCCAAATCTTGAGCAAAACCAACCTGTTGAAGTTGAAGCAGAGCTTTGTCCCGGATTCTGGGTATTCTTGTTACTCCTTTCTAGTATAGTTATCTTAAAGCAAATCATCTGCAGAAAGAGGTCAAATGCAGTTGCCCTGCTACTTCAGATGGGGAACTGAGGCACAGCCAGGCTTGCACCAGGTTCGCTCATCTTGTGCTTAGCTTTGTGCTTCCTTATTCATCTTGCTACAAGTGATGTCAAGAGGCTTAGTGGGTAGCTGCGACTTGGCACAACTTTGAAACCTGATATTTGCATAGCAGGATTGTTGCAAGTCGCAGACAGGGCATTTTGGAAGTCTTCCTAACGTCTCCGTTTGGTGTGTTTTCTCCCCCGCTGCAGGAAGTGAAGTTGTCCAGCCCAGATTACCGGGACTGTAATTCGACCGATGCCATGGAAGACTTTATGAAGAGAATCAATTGTTACCAGGCCAGCTACCAGCCACTTGACCCGGATGACTATGATCGGTAAGAAACTTTGCTGACTTCAAAATAGGCTGGCAGCTTTGAGGGCCTTTTGTCTCCCAAGAAAGCATCAGGGAAGTATGGAGCTACATTTAATTCCTTTTCAAATATGTGACTTTGCTAGACTAATGTTGGAACCAAATCTCACTGTAAATTCATGCTTCTTTCTCCAAAACTTGAAAACACTATGTTGTTTTCCCTAGCCTTATGCCAGAGAGCCAGGCATCCAAATCTTCCCAGGGTCTTCAGGGCCCAGAAATGATGGTTTTGACTCGTGTGCCCTGTGCGGATGATTCTGGTCCTTCTCAGGAGATGCTACCTCATCCTGGGTTGGAAGTACCTCCCTATCAGGCTTATTTAATTGCCTTTACTGTTGTAAGAAAAAATGGCAATTGCACTGGTGTTACTCAACCCTCTGTGAATTGCCACTATGTTTTGGCTTCCAAATTATAATAGTCTACAGGAAATCCTTTGAGCTGGATAATGATATCAACTGAGATCTCACAAGGCTGTTTCCCTGATTATGGTGTTTCCTTCTTTCTGCTTTCTCCTTTCTTGTCTCCCTAACTCTGACTGTGCTTTCCCTAGGGAACTTTCTCTCATCAAAGTCATCGATGTTGGCCGGCGGTTCCTGGTCAACAGGGTTCAGGATCATATCCAGAGCAGGATCGTTTACTACCTAATGAACATCCATGTCCAGCCCCGCACCATTTATCTATGTCGGCATGGTGAGAGCGAGTTCAACCTCAAGGGGAAGATTGGAGGTGACTCGGGGCTCTCTAACAGGGGTAAAAAGGTAAGGAGAAAGGGACAAGTTCCCTGTGGGTTTAGGAGAGATTTGGCTGTAGGAGATGCTGTGCTTTGGGCTAAGGGTGTTTTTGATGCCACTTGGGGCTTTCAGAAGGTTGTCTACAGGACTGGCTAAATTTAGGCTTGAGCCTGGCCTCAGATTGAGACTTTCCAGCCATTCACATTGATTTTTAGACCTGCATGTAACTGGGGTTAACAGAGGTTGGACCACAGATCTCTCCAGGAGGGAAGAGCGGGAGTATCTTCAGTGCCTGGGTTTAGCCCCAGACATTGGTTCAGATCTAGTACAGGCAGGGTAGGATGCATTGTAGCTCTGTTGCATGTCCAGTAGGGCTAGTCAGCTCAAATGATGCTTTCAGACTGCTCACAAATCAGTTTATAAAACAGATGGGAGATGGAGCTGCTCTGGGAAGAAGGACTAATTATTTTGGATTCCCATAACATTTTGAAGCCTAAATAAAGAGACAAAGATGGAGTCACCTGAGGTGTGACTATTATCAAATACTACAGAATATATCAAATTCGCTCTGTTTATGGCAAATAAGCAAAGCTATGGTTAGAGGAGGTCTAAGATCTTCCATATCAGTACAGGAAAGTTCAAGTTGTGGTGCAATTTCTTGGTTCTCGTGCAGCTGCTTGATGGCATGAGGTGACCATCTCTGCCATTCTCTCTGATCTCTTACCCCGGTGGTCACTCCGTATAAACTCTTAGCTGCTATGGAGATCTGCATTTTTTTTTTTCTGACCAGGGCCTCATCACAACTTTCATGGACACTCAGCCCTCACTTTATATTCCTCTGCTTGTCATGACCTTCAAAACTGCCTTAGTCTATGTCATCAGTAAGTTAGGCTCATGCAAGGAGCATATTTTGTTGAAAGATTAGCTTCTCATCAGTCTATTATTTGCCAGCTTGTGCAGCCAGGTGTTGCTCTGCTGGAACAACTGTGCCTCCCACTGCTGTTGAGAAATGTAGTAGCAGAATTTGCTCCTAAACCAAGGAATTTATTCCTGACCCAGTCAACCTGAACTTGTCCTGAACTCAGCCCATCCTAGCACAGTGCAGACACGTTAAGCCCAAATGGCAGGAGATAGTGAGAAAATGTGTGGCCCTTCCATTTGTGTGAGGCTGCAGTACACCTGCAGCATGAGGACAATAGGTTTGGAAAGTATAGAAGTCTTGGAAAAGGAACTGGAGAAGGAACACTTGCTGGGAAGGAGGGAAGATGGCCCAGTGGGAAGCTGCAGGTTGAGACTCAACCTCTTCTTTGTGTCTCGCAGTTTGCAGTGGCACTGAACAAGTTTGTTGAAGAACAGAACCTAAAGGACCTCAAAGTCTGGACCAGCCAACTCAAGAGGACAATACAGACGGCAGAAGCTCTGCAGCTGCCCTACGAGCAGTGGAAGGCGCTCAATGAAATAGATGCTGTAAGCACCTTTGATTGCAGTAGGAACAGATATATCCTGCAAATCGGGGTGTGACAGAATGACAGCACTTCATTTTTGCCTAAATCTCACCACCTGGGGAGAGCTTAGGGAAAGGGAATACTTTCTTCTCTAGTACCTGCAATTTGGATGCTGGTCTTAGCTCTACTGCATGCAGATGCTCCAAGATTTTGGCTATAATGATTCCTGCTTGGCACAGCTCTATTGCTGAACACTGAGAGGGTTAAAGGCAGTTTGCCTTGGAGTGAGGTTGAATGCTGGGTGGGTCAGCAACGGCTGATGGTCAGTAACCTCACAGATGTCCTGTCCCGGCAGGGTGTTTGTGAAGAAATGACGTATGAAGAAATCAAGGAGCAGCATCCAGAGGAATTTGTTTTACGTGATCAGGATAAATACTATTATCGCTATCCTTCCGGAGAGGTAGGTCTGCAAGGAGACATTTGGAAACGTGACTTGAACTTAAAACTTGGCCTTCTTGTTTTCACTCTGTCCCCTACATCCAGATCATGGGGAGCAGAAGGAGAAAAAGGGACTCTGAGAAATTAGAGTCAAGAATAGTCAGGGTTTCCATTTGTCTTTTTCTTTGAGCTGATGTGAGGGCATGGGAGGGGAAGATCTCATTAAGAAATGCACCACTCAACAAACTGGACTTCATAAAAAATTAGTTGGAAGGGTCCTCTGGAGGTTTCTAGTCCACTGAAATTGCTGTATTGCCTCAGATTATGTTTTCTTTTATTCCAAAGGAGGGATTTTTAGCCCTACTCCCTGTCATTTGTTGAAGGTTGATTGAGATATCTCCATTTGTTCCTGAACATGAGAAATATGGTCTGCTTTGGGGTGTGAATTAGTGAGGTTTTACCTGGGAGTTCTGAGTGCTACCTTAGGTTATGTATTGCTTTTTTAATCACTGAATTAAAAAGGGATTATATAGATATTTAGGGAAAAATAATGTTTGGAGGTATCCTAGTGGCAGTGTGCTGAAGAAGAGAAAGTCTGGGGATGTCTGATATTGACTTTGGGCATCTGTGGTTTTTTTTTTTTTTTTTTGTCTGAAGCCTTGGTGCAGTTGTTACCTGCCTTGAGAGACTTTTGGGGACTGTAGCTTAGACACAAATAGCTTATTTTTCCTCCAACTGAAGAAATAGCCATGTACCAGAGTGGCCTAAAATCAAGGCTCTGAATTTTGTTCATTTTCCAGCAGTAGTTACATTGGTTTAGGTTAGTCAGAAGGACTAAATTGATAGATTTGAGGACAATAAGCATGGTTTCTTGTAATGTCCTCACTTTCCTGCTTTTTTTGTTCATCTCCTTGCCCTTCTCTTTCAGTCCTACCAAGATCTAGTGCAGCGGCTAGAGCCGGTCATCATGGAGCTGGAGAGGCAAGAGAACGTCCTTGTGGTCTGTCACCAGGCTGTCATGCGCTGTCTCTTAGCCTACTTCCTCGACAAGAGTGCAGGTGAGCGCCCTTTATCCAGGCAGGAGGATGGTCCCATTGGTGGGAAGGTGGAACGTGCATGTTTTCTTGATACGGGGTAGCCAGAGGTGCTGAGGAGGAAGGGATCTGAGCTCTCTTTTGGAGAGCAGATAGGATAACCCCCTGCTTTGATTTTTCTGCAGATGAAATGCCTTACCTGAAATGTCCCCTGCATACAGTGTTGAAGCTGACCCCAGTAGCTTATGGTAAGTGGGCATTTCTCCTTGCTCTGTTGGGGTACTTGACTTCATATCTGGATCCAGGCTGTCTCTGGGAGATGGGCAAGTGTCTGGGTTTGGGTATCTCATAGCACCTGGTGCCAGCAGAGTTGCTAATGCCCGTTCTGTGTCCATGTGCTCCCTTCTGCAGGCTGCCGGGTGGAGTCCATCTCCCTGAACGTTGAAGCTGTGAACACCCACAGGGAACGGTCAGAGGTGAGTGTTGCTCTTCCTCAAAGACATGCCTTGGTTGGCCTTATTTCCCCTATAGTCACATGGCAGTGAGGACTCCTTGGGGTGGCTTTGGGGAGGGAACTGCTTAGCTAGACGATCAGAAGTGCTACTGGAGAACTGGAGCATCAGATGGGTTTTCATCCGAGAAAGGTGCAGCTGATCAAGTACTTTTTTTTTGGGGGGGGGGGAAGGATGGATGCATGTGATTTCCA
>JAWLRI010000771.1:1916401-1953883 GCA_034781795.1 Crypturellus tataupa
GATGCATGTGCTTTCCAGGTGTGTTGTTCAGATCAAAGCTGGCCCATGTTCCATGGAAAGGTTTTTGACTTGACAGTCAAAGGTCTGTTCAGTCATCTGCTCCTCTAAGTGGCCTTGGAGCCATGGATGGAGAAGATGACTTCTCTGAGGTCTCCCAGCAGACTAGTAGTGTCCAGGATCAGCCCACTGAAGTATTTGTCTTCTCTTTTATTTTTTTTTTTTCCTCTCAACCACAGTTTTGCATGGTTGCCTCAATGCCATCCTGCAGGCTGAAGGGTCCTGTTGGAAGGAGACCCCTCCTGCTTGCATGGCACTGAGGAAGGGGACAAGACCTCCAGCAGTGCACGGTCCATGACCTGTGTGTGAATGCCACAAGCTCTGAGGGCTGGAGCAGGGGTGGTTGGGCTGAGAAACCACCAATGACCTGGTGCTGTAGGAAGGGTGTTGGGAGCTGAGGGAAGGCACGTGGTTCTAGGGCCTGCCCTGGCAGGGCTGGCATCCCTCAGGTTGAGATGCAGCAGGGACAAGATGCTGTGTCCTTGCTGGCTTTTGTCTGGTAGTGCTGTGTGCCCAGCTGGGTGGTGGATGGTCAGACCTGTCCCTATTTTGGGGCAACTTCTTTTCTTTGCTTGCCCACCTCAGTGGGCGGTAGCATCTCAGTTGCTTCTCCTTCCCGGTGGAGGAAGCCAATCCTTCCTCCTATTGTTTGGGCCATTGACTCCTTCCTGCCCTGACAGAGCTCAGGGAGGCGCGGGACCCATGTGGCGCGGTCAGGATGGAGCTAGACACGTGCAAAGCGCTCTGGTTCCTCTGCTTGGCTTTGCAAGCACTGCTCCTCCATCGCTTGAGTTCGTGATACCGACCCTGGCTGCTCTGTCTGACTTCCCAAGTCCTTCTTGCTGGCCTGGGCTGGCTCATCTCTCCTGTTCTTGCCTTCACACATCTCCTCAAGTCAGAGGGAACAGCTTGGAGGAGGAGACCAATGAGCACCTCTTGCTCTAGTCTCTCTGTCATGCTAAGTCACGGCCTTTTACTACTTTATTTATTTTTTTTTTTTCTTTTTTTGTGAGGAGAGGTTCAAGAGAGGGGGAAAAATCCATCCATCTCATTCTGAGTTCAGGGCCTTTTTTTTCCCCTCCCCTTCTTGGGAAATCATGCTGCATCCTTGAACTTTCTCATCATTATTTTTTTTTTGGTGTCCAGAGCCTTTCAGTACATCCAAATTGCCCTTTGCACGTCGACAGTGATTGTGGGGGAAAAGTAAAAACCACTTGAAAGGGAAAACAACCAAAAAAAAACTGCTTTATTTTTTTTCCTTTAACTGTCGCCTTCTTCCCTTTATTTTTATTTATTTATTTTTTTTCTTTGTCTCACTCTAATTTAGGAAGCAAAGAAGGGACCTAACCCGCTCATGAGACGTAATAGCGTTACCCCTCTAGCAAGCCCAGAGCCCACCAAAAAACCTCGCATCAACAGCTTTGAGGAGCATGTGGCTGTTCCTTCCGCCCTGCCAGGCTGTGTTCCTCAGGAAGTGTCCACGCAGATGCCGGGACAAGTTAGTTGAATTTTTTTTTTTTTTTCCTTCCCCGTTCTTGTCGTTTTATTGTTTGTCGTCTTCCTCCTGTCGCTCCTGAATCTGGGGAACGGCTTTCGCTTTGTCTCCATCTGTGCTGCTGCTTCTGAGATGCATCAGTCCGTAGTGGCTCCCGTGGCTGCTGCTGCCTCTCCCGCTGGGTTGGCTTCAGGAGCACCGAGTAAATTGGCGCTGTTGATCCTCTCTTGGGTTTGGAAAGCGTTGCACAGCCCCAAAGCTCTGGGCTGAATTGACCACATTCATTTGAAAGGTGTCTCTCATCCCTGTCTGACGCTTGGGAGTGCCAGTCCCTGGGGAATTTCTCCCCTGGAGCAGGCAGGACTAAAGGTTTTGCCCTGGCTCTTTTCCAACCTCAGTCTTGTGTATTGCAAAAGAGTAGATATTCTTGCACTTAGCTTAAGAAGGAGCTGCCAGGACCCATCTTTACTTGGAGGTGTCTCCTCCTTCCTGGAGCACTAGGCAAAATGAACCAAAAACCAAGCAACAACTCTTTGCTAGTGCTGGGCACAGTCACCTGTCACCACCTGTGGCCAGCTACCTGTTAGACCAACTGAGCCAAATGACTAGCTCTGCATTTGCCAGGCAGCCGTATGGGAGCCAGCTGCTCCTTGCAGGGTCTGCTTGTGCGTCCTCTCCTCTTCTGACCATTTTTGAAGGGATGTGGCCCCAAGCTTTTACTTGGTGCCTGTTTCTCTACCCTTGCCTTTCCTAGCTGGGACAATACCTCTAAAGATCTTCTGAGCAGATTTAGCGATTTAGGAGTCCCATCACTCTGCTGCCCTTCCCGCTAGCTGCTTGTTGGATCTTGCTGTCTCTCCTGTCCCTCCAAGTGTCTATGTTGTCTGGTGTCTTCTTGCCCCCTCCTTGGCCAGGCCCCTGGGCAGCTTAGGAAGGATGCTGCACCCATTGGAGCTCCAAGCCGGTTGAGCATTGCCCGCTCTGCTTGGCGGCAGTCTTGCGTTAACGTTTCCATCCTGGCAAGCACTAGATGGGGCAGCTTGTTGGTCTCTTGGCTTTGGGGTGCTCTGCTTGGGCTAGTGGAGTCTTTTAACTAACCCTCCGCTGGCTTAGGTGTTGAAGTGCTTTTTGCTCGAATGCCCCATGTGGGCATCAAGTGTCCTTTGCCTGTTCTCATGCTGCGTTACTGACACCTCTCTTTCCCTTCTCTCTGTCTCTTTACAGCCTTTTCTAGGGAAGGCATGCCTGTAAGTACCTTCTTGCGTCTTATTCCCCTCTCGCCCGCTTTCCTTATCTCTTGCCATCCCACTGGTTATTTTGTTGTGGCTGTGGAATCGGGCTGGGGCATGGGCTTTGAGTTAGTGCAGCTGTGTGCGGGAGTGGAATTTGGGTATGCATTAGGAAAGGGGAAGATGAGGCTATAGCTGTTGCTTTGTCCAACCTCTCTGTCCTAATTTGAAAAAAATTCCCAGTTATGTTGGGAAATTGAGCAAATTATCTGACATGTCTCAGCACTGTTTAAATTTTCTGCCTTCTCCCTTAGCATCCAATGCATGGGAGATGCTCGTAGATTTTGCTTGAGACACAATCCTTTGCACAGATCTTGGTATAGGAGATGGACCCAGGTGGTCTGTCCTTCCTGTGGACTCCTAGTTGTATATATGAGTGACTGCACCGGAGATTTTCTTTTATTTGCTTTTATTTCAGCACCGGTCAGGTTTTTATTTCTTGCATTAGAGCAAGAGTGCATTTTTGCAGTTTAGCTGACTTTGCATCCTTGCATCTGTAGTTCCCCAAACCCAGTGTTGGGGACCAGTCTGCTAGGTTTGGGCAGACTGGACTCAAGGATGTTGTCCTTTTCTAGCTCTAACCAGGAGGCAAGAAGCTTTGAGCATTCAATGCACAAGTTAGACATGGTCAAGGCTTCAGCAGGTTGGATCAGTGTTGTTAAATCCTTGGGGGAATAGGGACAGGACAGATGGATAAATTCGGAGCCTTCTGACTTTATTCATGCTACATCATTAAGCTGAGGTAGCAGCAGTCCTTGACATGCTCCAATATCTTCTCAAAGGTCAAGGAGATTTTCATTTTTTCTGATTCGATCACAGACTGTGGACGAAGCTAATAGGCACTGGCTGCTTGTCAGCACTCTGCTGGGTTTGAGCTGAGGATGAGACAGTGCCTGGGGGTCAGTTTGCCCTCCACAGACCAGTCTGCATCAGCCAGCGTGCATGCCTGTCCTGTTCTGTTGTGTGAGCAGAGGACGGGGAGGTCTGCTGTTAACCAGCTGGACCCTAGTTTAACCCTGCTTTTATATATCAGCTAATGAGCCTCGTGTTTCTTCCCTTTTTGGAGTAAATGATGTAGGGGAGAAGAGTTAGAAATATCAGACTGAGTTTCGCTCACTGGGGAAGCAACCTGCTGCTAAGGGGCAACTGCAGGAGTTGAGTTGCTCAGCATGGCGTGCGTGCTTGCTATCCTCCCTGCGCTGCCTGTAGGTGCCAGAACCCATGATGAAGTGTTCAGTCTCCTTGAAGTGGTTGTGTCTTTATCTTCCACTCTCTTTTGCTGGGGCACCAAAAGCGCTCTTGGAGTTTCCAGCCTTTGGGATGTGTGTGCATCACGGTTGGGCAGAGGAGGAGCTGCTGGAGCAGGTGGTGGTGACTCCATATCCCTGGTAGCTCTTGGGCCCTGTCTCCACTCGCCTTGCGCGGGATTTAGAGGCAGCTTTGGAGGGACCCCTCCAACCAAAGGGGGTCAGAAATGACCTCCCTTTCCAACTCGCAGCTCTGGCAGCACAAAAGCTGCCCTGGAGGTTGCGGTTGTGCTGCATTGGCCTGGCAGCAAAACCCTGCAGAGCCTGGGGACACCCAAAAGTCCTCCTGGCTGTAGACTCTCCTTGGGGACATGGTGGCTGAGCCTGGCTGGGCTGTGGGATCAACTGGTGCCTCTTCTTTGGGCTTGCTCCGCCATCCAAAGCGCATTTGTTTATTTATTTATTTTCACAACGATCCAATTTACAGTTTCTCCTCCTCCTCCCCTCTCCCCCTTTTTCTCCCCTTCGCTTTCCATGCTTAAAGACGGCCCGTTTGTCACTTTCTCAAAGTTTTCTCTTTACTAATATTTCCAAGGTAAATGGCTGTGGTGCATGTGGCTTTCCTAATCCTGGCTCTGTCTCTGTAAATAATGCAGAGGGAGCAGCTCAGCCCTCTGCCTTGTAGCCTGTGTTGTGGGTCCAGCTGCCCATTCCTGTTGCTTGTGAGAGGCAATTTAGATAGCTTAAAAAATATATGTAGTGTTGAGAAACGTTCCTAGCCCGTTTTTTCACCCCTGCTTTCCTGTAGCTTTGTTAAAATGGGAGATGTCCTTGTTATGGTGGCTCCTCAGTCTTCTCATATTGTGGATGCATCCCCTTCTGACTGCTACTTTCTGTGGTGGTGCCTGCTTGCTTCTTAGCTCTCTTTTTATTTCTTTTCATTTCTTTTGTGTGTGTTTTGGGGCTTGCAGCTTTGCCATACATTACTGAACATCCTGTTTGGGTACCCTGATGCTGTGGGAACCTGTTGCAGAGGGGTGTGGGCATCTTTGGAGAGGAGGGTTTTCCATGCAGCTGTAGGGTCACCAAAGAGATAGTCAGGGATGGTGACCTGTTCCATGGCATAGCTGAGAACTTGTTTTTTAGCTCGGTTTTCAGGAGTTTTGGGATTACTGAAGCCCTACCCTTCAGTTAAACACATCTGGTGCATAGGGAGCCAGCCAAGGAGGTCCCCAACCCCTCCTTGGCCAAACTCTCCATCCGTCTGCTCCAGTGGATGGTGTCCTCTCCCTCCATGGCCGATGCTGTTGTAGTGCCCTGTGCCGTGGCTTTCTGTCTCCTCTCTCTTTATCACCATGTGGAAGGATGCATCTGGGGGTCCGCTTGTCCGCCGCATGTTGCTCATCCCTGTCCTCTTGTCTCCTTGCAGAACATGAACAACTCGCAGAAGCTGTCGTGATGCGGTCCCGAGCGCAGCAGCGACGCCGGCTCCCATCCCATCGCCATTTCTGCAGCTTGCTTCTTACCTGCTCTTCCTCAGCCACGGTTGCTTCCACCCCCAAAACGCGGCCACCAGCGAGCGGGGCCACCGAGCGACGGGAGGAGGAGGAGGATGCTCCAGGGCCGAAGGCAGATCCGTCACCCGAGGCCGGGGCTTGGCGCTGCTCTCCTCTCCAGCGCGCTGTCATAGCAAGCTGTAAAGCGCTTCTCGTGCGCGGGAGGTTTCCAGATTTAATTTTCATGCGTAGGCATTTTTTTTTCCTTTTTTTTCTCTTTTTGTTCTTTTTGTATAGACGATTGGTACCGATCCGTCTCGTGGTGGAGTTGTATATACACGAATGGTGCAGGGTTAGCCGAGAAAGATGGGGCTGGGGGGACAAAGGGGCTTCTAATTTTCTTTTTTATCATTATTATTGGTGTTGTTGTTGTAATTATTATTTTCTAAGAAGGCCCCCAAGGCACTCTGCTGCAGTCCTTTCTGCTGCAGCCCGTCACACACGCGCGTCTGGTCTCACCTGCACGCATGCGATGTGTGCAAGGAGGGCACCAGGCTGTCTCAAGAGGCTGTTCAAAGCAAAAACTGCTGGTTTCAACCAAAAAAAACCAATAAAAAATCAGAAGTTCAGGGGTCTTTGGAGCTCCCCAGGACAGTCTGAGCTGGGTGCGTGTCACAGATGTGCGGGTCTCGGAGGTGACCAGAGGTCTTGCTAAGGGTGCAAAATTTCACATGTGGCTACAAAAAGCCACACCAAGAGACACTTGTCCATGACTTTTTTTTTTTTTGATTTAATGTGTGTACACGCACGCGCGTGTTTGCGGATATGTGTGCACCTGGAAAGCGCTTGGTTTTTGCACTTTATTTGTGAAAGGAGTGTAACTATTTTGTTTTTTCTTATTTTGCTTTTTTTTTCCCCGCCCCCCCCTAAGTCTTGCCCTTTTTAGCTGGGGAAGCCGAGCCGCTGCCTTGATTTTTGGGGCTGCAAAGCCGAGATGCCGGCGAAGCAGCCGTGGTGGTGGCAGGCGCTGGCTTAGGGACTAGCTGTCGGAATAACCAGCTCCTGGGGGGTTTTCTGGTTCATTCTCGACAGCCCATCCCAGGCCACAAGACATTGGGTTAAAAACCCCAATTAACCACTACCGTTTTGTGCAAAAGTCTGCAAACGCTGCTTTATTTTTTCCCCTTTTTTTAGGGCTTTTTTTCCCCCTTCTTGGCAAAGGGGAACCGCAGTGCCTCCTGTACAGATGAAATAATATATATATATTTTCCTTTGCGTTTATTTTTATTCTTTTCCTCCTTTCTCAATAGCTGCCTTAAAGGCAGGCTCCTCTGGGCGTGCTGCGTGTGTTTGACACTTGCCCTTTCGGTTTTGGTTCCCCCCTGCCTCCTCCCCACATTTGAGGCTGGTTCATGTTTCGGGAGGGAGAATCCCTTGTCTCCCTGGCCCATTTCCAGAGGAGTTTCTCTTTCTCCTCCTGCCATGAAAAGATAAGGCGGCAACGTGAGCACGTGATGTCTGGCCGCCCCACGATCAATCCTGTAAACATGCCATTCTGCAGACTTTTTTTTTTATGTGAATGTGTGTATATATGCATTATACATATATAAAAAGCCCTCAACAACAACAAAAAAAGGTAATGACCCAAAAAGTCATTTATTTCTCTGGGAATTATCTAAGCCTTGGTTGGTCCTAAAAAAGAAAGCAAAATGGGAGTTTTGATGGGTTTTTCAGGTGAAAATTGTCTCTGAGCAGCGAGTCCTCTCGTGCTGCGGGTTGTCGAGGGCAGTGGAAGCTGCTGCCTGTCAGATGTTGGTTAACCCAAGTCAAGGAGCTGGTGACAAGAGGGGACTTGTCGAACCACACCAATGATTTTTGTTTCTCTTATTTTGTTTTCCTTTATGATACTTGAATTTATTTTTTTATTTTTATTTTTTTTGATAGCAAAGCACCGTTTATTTATTTAATGTGTACTGCAAAGCTTGGATGGAAAGAAGATTAGTTACTTGGGGGGGATTTTTTTTTTTTTTTTTGACTTGTGGTACGTTAACTGTCCTGTAAATGCGTCTGGAATAATTGCCTGATATAAAGCTGTGCCAGCTTAAAAACAGGGTATGCCTTTCAGAAATTTGTATATTTTGCAGTTGCTGGACCAATAAAATCTCTCGTTGGAATACAGATGTGATTTGGGTCTTACCTTGCCTTTGGGGATCATTCTGTCTTGCATCTAGTGGTGGAATCATTTTTTATTTTCTTCCTATGGAATCACAGCAAAGGCAGGAAAACAGTTTATAGCAGTGCAGAACTCGTATATTTATTAAAAGAGGAATTTGTTAGCAAGATACTGTTTCCTCCTTGTACAACAGGGACAAAAAGCTCTATCTAGACAGTCCTAAAAAGAGGATTGGCATTGCTATAGCTTTTAGCTTTTCAGCAATGAAGAGCTCATTAGTGCTATTGAGGGATGTGATTCATCAGACCTACCAAGACACCAACTTAGGGCAAGCTGAGGGCACCCCAAACCCTACGGATTGGGTCACTGAGGAGTCTAAAGGAAACCCAAGGGGATGGTCTGAGATACATCCTCGAGGCCGTGAGCTAGCCAGGATCTGCCGTCTCTTCAGCCCTGATGTGGTTCTTGCAGTCAAATAGTTGCTTAAAATACCTCGGTGTTAAATGAAGCAGAGGGCTGAGCCAGAGCTGTCTGCCGAGATCACGGTCATCTTTGCCCCAAAGGCAGGAAAACGACAGATGCGTCTCTGAATGGAAACTGTGGAATTTGCTGTGAAAGCCTCTTTTTTTTTTTCTTTTTTTTTTCTTTTTTTTTTCTTTTTATTTCTCCAGGCTCCTGAGAAAACAGGGAGGGAGGATGTGAAGAGGAGGTCATTTGGACATGACGCTGATGTGAGCCATGGGCAGGCTCCCTTGGGTTGATGCTTCCCAGGGGGTTGATGCTTCTTCAGGTGGTTGGACCTCTAATAACCTAAAAGTACTAAAAGGGAATGGGAAAAAAACATAGTTCTGGACTGCTTCATATTCAGACCCAGCTTTTTCTGATAGCCGATGCAATGCAACCCGTGTCCTGCTCCACTCCAGCTTTAACTTGGATGTTGGAGTGGGTCAAACCTTTCTTAGGGCCAAGGCACGCTGCAATGCACCTTGGATTCGCAGGGGATGGTCACTGTCCCCAGTCTCCCCTTATTCCCTTGCTCCTGCCTGAAAGGACCTGTCCCTACTTCCTTACCTAGGAGAAACTGGCAATAATTGCACTTTTTCCTGGGTTAATGCTCAGATGCACAAGGTTGGGCATCCCTGCAAGGATCCTTCTGAGAAAAGCCACAACCTGAGAGCTCTATAAATTCCTTTTTTTTTTTTTTTTTTTTTGGTATCTCTTGCACCAGTCATAGATTCCACTGGCTCCTCGATCCAAGCTGAGCGAGCTCCTGGCATGAAATAGCCTTTCCCTCCCTTGGAACGGGGAGCAAGACCTTGCCCTCACCCTGCTGCAAGACCTGAAGCCTCGTGACAAGGACATCGGGGCCGTTAACCCTGTGCCTGACCCCTTTCCCAAAGGACCAGCTCTCTCCCTAGCCATAACACGAGCGCGTGACGCTCCTTCCGCAAGCAGAAGCTGTTCGGAAAATCTTGATAACGTCGACCTTGCCAGGGAGAGCCTGGGAAGAGCCGCCGTTACGGCAACCAGGGAGCTTTCAAGGCCAGTCTGGAGGAAAGGCCATTTTCCAAGGAGATTCTGCCGCTATTTCAGGATGGGGCTAATGATAGAGCACGAGTGGGAGGTTGCACGAGGATGAGTGTGGTGGGAAGTGCAGCGAGGATGGAGCAGCATCACCATCAGCACGAGGGTTCTGTGGCCTGATGACGGCCCAAGGATGTGGGACAAAATGATTTTATAGTTTTTTTACAGTTATGATTTTATAGTTCTGAAGACATCTGGCTACCTTGTTGAAAATGCTGTCCCAGGCAGCGTCCTTCTGTGAGTTCTGATACCCCCAGCTCTTGGAGGAGGACCTCAGATTGTTGGTGGGCACGTTGACCATGAGCCAGCGGTGTGCCCTTGTGGCCAAGAAGACCAGTGGTCTCCTGGGCTGCGTTAGGAAGAGTGTGGGTTACAGGTTGAGAGGTGTGATCTTCTCTCTGGTGAGGACACAGGCGAGTCCTGTATCCAGTGCTGGGCTCCCCAGCACAGGAGGGACGTGGAAATAAGTAAGTCTGGCAGAGGACTACTAAGATGATGAAAGGCTTGGAGCATCTCCTGTATGAGGAGAGGTTGAGAGCTGGGCTTGGTCAGCCTGGAAGAGAAGGCTGAGAGGACCTTATCAGTGTGTATGGGTATCTGAAGGGAGGATGTCAAGAGCATGGGGCCACACTCTTGTCAGTGGTGCCCAGCAACAGCACAAGAGGCAATGTGCACAAGCTGAAACACAAGAAGCTCAATCTGAAGAAAAACTTGTTGATTGTGAGGTGACAGAGCACTGGAACTGGTGCCCAGAGAGGTTGTGGAGTCTCTGGAGATATTGAAAACCCAACTGGATGTGATTCTGCACGATATGCTCTAGGTGACCCTGCTGAAGCAGTGGGACTGGATGATCTCCTGGAGTCCTGTCAAGCCTCAACCCTTCTGTGATGCTCTGTATTATTGACTACTGCATCCCACAGGATCACGTCTGGTAAATCAGAGTTTCCTGAAGCCTCTGCCCCTGTGGGGGGTTGGTCCAAAATCACATTTTCCTTCTTCTCCCATTTTCTAGGGCCCCAGCATCCAGGTTGGGAGAACCTACGGACAGAACAGAGCAGGGTGAGGATGGGTTCAGGTGCTGCAGGGGCAACACTCCCTCCTGCTCTGCTCCAACAGTGTAGAGAGGTTTATGGCCTTGGCACACAGCAGTGGCAGTTCAGCCTTGTGTTCGCTGAGTTTCCATCCTGCATTTCTTTCTTTTTTTTTTTTTCCATCATACATTCTTGTGCCATTGCGGCGAGGAGACGTTCCTTGAGGCAGGGTGGCTTTAAAGGTTCCCCTTGACAGCAGAAGCATTTTTCCCTCGCGTATGAGCCCTTGTTGTTTCCCTAGCCCCTCTTTTAGTTAAAAAAAGGGGGAAAAAAAGAAAATCAACAAGCAAGACTGGCTAAAAAACAAATAAAGAAAGAGTAGTCACGCCGGCTGACTCAGCTCTGATTGATGGCTCAGGAATGTGTCTGATACGTGCGAGGGATTAAATAAACTGTGGGCAAACCTCTGCGATGCTGCACGCTCCACATGTCGCGTGACAGATAGGTTGTGACAGCCCCTTGCCGCTTCCCGAATGTATGCATGGATTTTTCTTTCTATTTTTTTAATTATTTCTTCCAGATCACGGGTTGCTTGAGATACCAGCCTGTGTCATCTCCCCAGCCACGTGCTTTTGCTTTCGAACCCCCGAGCTCTTAAGGTGTGACCTGTTCGCCGGGAAGGATCTGCCCCCTCCTTCCAGACACGGGATGACTCAGGCGAGACCTTAAAGCCTGGGCTAATCTTTCCAGCAGGCAAATAGTTAGGAGAAGTAAACCAGAGATTAGCAATACTGGATGCCCTGGGCCAGCCTGGAGGTTTCCCAGCAGGTTTGGTCCCTGCTGCCTCGAGACACCCTCATGGCAATGGGCACGTCTTGCCTTGCTCATGGCCCATGCATCATCATTGCACACCCAGAAGAGCAGGAGCATCCCAGAGGAACCCGGATGGCTCTATTTTTTGGCTATGGAGCCAGGATGCCACCCCCCTTGCACCCCTTGGCCTTCTGCAGCTCTAGCACACAGAGCACCTTGCCATATCCTTCCTGCATCAAGTCACCTGCATGGGAGATGTCTACAAGACAGGGCTAAACTCAAAGGAGAGTAGGATTGGCAGGAAAATAATGTAAAGGAGCACTGCCGCACTGCAAGGAAATAGAGCATCCCTAAAAGCCAAGAGATATTGATGCTCTAGGATATAAAATAGCAAAGAGGGGATTCAGTGCGGGTGCACAGCAGTTCATATTCATTGTGGGCTGCCAGCAATGTAAGATGCACCTACCAAGGGCATTTACTAGCATGCAGGTTGATACCTGCCCGTGCACAGGCTCAGCCCAGCTCAACTCTCCGAGTGTATTTATCTCCCTAAACTCTTCTCAGAGGTAGATCTGTTCCCAGGGGAGGCACATGGGGATTTCTAGCCCAGCTTTCCTTGAAAGAGGGAGCTGCTGATACAGAACGCACCGAACCTTTATTATTTTGGGACGATTTTTTATGCAAGATTTTTTATTATTTTTTTCTTTCTCCGTGTGGTCCCTGGGAGCATGAGGTTGAGCAGTGCTGGGAATGCTTCATCTGAAATGAAGAAGCACTTGGGGAAAAGGAGAGCCTGCCTCAGATTGGTCCATACTGGGGGCTGCAGTGGCCAAGGGATGGATTGGACTCAGGACTGGTTAATTGGGCTCCAGGACTGTCTAACCAGCTGCTGGGAGGAAGCTGCTTTGTTCCCGCTTTTCCCTTGGGATCTAACTAGTGCAGTCTGGATTTAACCCTTCCCTCTGCTGCTGCACTCTCAGGAACCTTGCAGGGAAGAGCAGCTTTCAGGTGGGGAGTGGGCTCCAGATTCCCGTCCATTGAGGAAGAAACAGGTTGTCATGAGGGTTTTCTGGGGCCTGGAACTTTTTGCATCACTTGGAGTCAGTGTCTCACCCATCGATGGGATTTTGTGAAGAGGCAGCAATGTGCAAATATGCGCAGAAATCAGTATGTGCAGGGCTGGCAAAACCCACAAATGGTAAAAAGCAAAACATCTGACGGAGGCAGTGATATTACTAGCTTTACCCCACCCTCTCATTCTCCAAGATTGTGGATTTTCTCCAGAAAACAAACAAACAAACAACAAAAAAGAGCTGATCCGTGTGGCTGCATGGCACGGAAAGGGTTACGGCCGCCTGGACATTGTTGAAATGACTGGACGAGGCCAGGTTTGCCTGTGTAAAGGGTTACCTTGGTGACCAGGAGGGGAAAAAAGCCCTGAAAGAGCAGGGGGATCCATCCAGCTGCAGGGAGGTGGATTGGGATCAAGCCCAGACCTGGATGGGGCAAAGAGAGGAGGATCTGGGTGCAGGCAGGAGGCAGAGCTGATCTTTAGCCCTGGCTGGGAGTGCTACAGAGAGAGCCCCAAGCTCTTGATAGCCAGATGGCCACAAGTCACCCCATCACCATCACTGTTATGCATAAATCCCCTTTCTAAGCATGTAGGTCTGCCGTTTTCTTGATAAACCTCAAGTTCAGCTTGTTGCCATATCTCTCTGGTCTGTTCTGCTTTTTTTTTGTTGTTGTTAATTCCCCTCAAAACTTCTTTATAACATTTCTATAAACAGCATTAGCAGGAAAGCGTTCCTTTTCTGCAAGGGTAATTATAGAGCAGCTCCTGCCCTGAGCAGCCTCTCAGGATGGAGAGGATCCAAAGTATTTGGGAGGCTCCTCCTGCCCCCCATTGTGCTCACACCACCACCCTCCACACAACAGCATCCTTGGGCAATTGCTGGGCAAATGTGAACACATTTGAAGCAGAATTTTATTTTCCTGCATCTGGAAAAGTCTTGGAATAGTTTGCCTAGAGATGTTGGTCAATCTCCATCCCAGAGGTGTTTAGGAATGATTCTTGGGAAAGACTCAGGTAGACCCTCTGTGCAAGGGCAGGCAGATAGTCTAGAGGACTTCTGACATCTCTCCCAGTCCTCTCTGTGATGTTCCTAACCTAAGGAAACTGCACTGGAAAGGCCACAGCTTGCACTTTGCACCTATGGAGTCTTTTATCCCCATCAAAGGCTCTGTTTGGGATGGCGCTGAGGGCCTTTCTAAAGTAATATTTGGGACCGCTTCTTGCAGACAGTATGGATAATACTAAACTGGCCCTCTGTCCTCACTGTTCTTAAGGTTCTCCCACTGCAGCTTTATTATCTCCAAAACTCCATCTACCTTCATGCCAGTCCCACGAGTGGCAGCACAGACTCAGCATCCTGCTATGAAATGCCCCCATGCTGGGAAATAAGAATCCAAAACTCCCTCACCGGAACACGAATAAAGTTTTGAATGTTTTATATTCAAAAAATGAGCCGTTTTGTCTCGGGCATGCAGTCAGGTCCCAGTTGAATGGGTGACCCAAGGCAGTGTGGAGTCAAGCCACACTGGAGACCAGGGGTGACTCAGAGAAGTTGATGTTAGTGATGGAGATGTAACCTCCAAATACCCAGCTAATAGGTCAAAGTAGACCTCTATTTATGGCTCTGTCTGAATTTCACTGTCTAAGCCCTGAGAGCACTAAATTTTTTTCCACAAGAAATTTGTTGTCCCAGTTCATTGTGTTGACCTTTGGGGATCTCCCTACTACAAGATCTAACAAAGTGCACAGGGAACTGTGTAGAGGTGGTAGAGTCCCCAGAGTAGCAGAACACCTAGGAATTCATCCCTAGCATAATGAGTATTTCCAAACCTCAGATCTCCTGTTACTCTCTTCCCCATGAGCAACTGCTACCGTGTCCCAAGGACTCAGCAACCCCAGATCATGGCCTAAATCCCTTGACAGATCTTCTCTACTGTTGTCTTCCAGGATCGTGTGGACAAACTAATTGGCAACTTAAGAGCATGACAAATGGAGTTGCTGATTGTGGCGCAATTCAAGGAAGGCAAAACAAAACCTGACTGATGCATTTGGCCGCTCAACCTGTGGACAAGGTGAGATTATTTCTTGTTGTTCTAAGAAGATCCAACATACGTTCCTCAGCTAGCCTGATCTGAAGGGATTATGATGAGAGAAGGTTCAAGGTCACATAGGTTTTGTGAATTACTTCTCCCTCCAGAGCAAGATACAGATTCCTACTGGGGAAACTTGTGTTGCACTCCTGCAGTCGGGCAGTCGCAAAAATTATTTGGTGTTTATTGGCACAACAGGTATCTGAGGACTCTTCATATTGAAATGCATCTTGGCAAAGCTCTATTCCATACTGTGACTCCATGCAAAAGTTAGAAAAGTGGAAAGGAATCGCAACAAAGTTTGTGACCAAAAAGCATGGCTGCATTTGAGCCATGAGGAGAAACAGTAATTAAGACCCAACAAATAATTACCATGTAGGAGGGAAGCTTGAGAATGAGCACAGCCCCAAATCCAGATGTTTCTAGCTCAAAACCCACAATTAAACTGTGATTTTGGTCATTATGAGGAGATATTTCCAGAGCTGGCTCTGGTCTTTATTCACCAAAACAACTGAGTCAGCACCAACAAAAAGAAAACCAGGCATTTTGATAAATGTCATCCAAACCAGACACGGAGAACGTTAGCCTACGCTGGATGCCTCCAGCAAAGCCGGATGCCAACGTGCGGGCAGCGCTGCCGTTTTCGGATGGAGTGAGGAGAAGGCTTTCCGGCTGGCAGGCGGTGTGTCCGGAGAGGCGGAGGATAGGCAGATGTCACAGTGCAGCGGATGGAAGGTAGGGAAAGAAGTTGGAGGTTTCCTGTGGTTGTCCCCTTTGCTCATGCCATCCTCTTTGCGTTGTCCTCGCTGGTGACTCTAGAGGTGAATCAGACCATTGACCTGGATTCCTGGGTGGTGGTACAAGTGTTAATGGTTTATTTCCTTCCAATCTCTCCCAGTGCTGGTGATCCAGGGACCGGTGACATGCTCTGGCCACCAAGCCTGTCCTCCTTGTGCATCCCTTTCTGCTTTGACGGACTACTGACATCTTACTCAACCACCCTCATCAGCTCCCATTGCCCAACTTCTGGTTTATGACTACAAGGATGTCAGCTTTTTCAGGCCTGCTCTGGTGACATTAATCTGCTGGAGAAAGTTGAGTGAAGGGATGTGGGGATTGTCCTCGGGGTAGGTTTGTAATCTGAAATGTATCTGCCTACATGTACCTGCGTTGGGATTTTCCAAAAAAAATCCCAAAGAAGTTCCAGGCTGCATTTTGCTTCAACTTTTAATATTTTTCCAAGCTTTTCCTAAGAGAATACCATCTATTCGAGTGCATCCTGAGCTATGTTTCCGCCCACGAGTAACGCCTCAGCTCTGACATCCAGATCCAGCAGTGAATCAGCTCATCAGAGTCTAGCCCTCCTTTTAGAACCTGCTTGGGGCAGGGAAGTTGTTTTCTTGTTTGCCCATACATTATCAAGCAATGACTGGCTGCTGTCTAAATAAAGCATAATAAAATAATAACACACAGATATTCACTGTAATTAATTTGTAATAATGACAGAGAGACCTTTCCAGTCTTGCTAAACCAGCATGTAGGCTTATAGCAAGTATTTCTGAGGATGGAGGACACTAATTTCAAGTCTATTCCTCAGGGGTATTTTTACCCGTGACTGGATCTGTTGCACGAAGGTGAGAAATGTCCATGTGTGACCATCGTGTAAAACTGTCTGCAGGATTTGACAGACCCTAGAGACACATGGAACTGGGAGGAAAGTGAATTGAGCTCGAGGAGTTGTAATGAAGGGTTTTCAAGACTCATGGTTAGAGCTGGCTGCAAACCAAGGCTTTTGGTTCACCAGAGATTTTCTTTTGCATATAAATAAAAATATATTCTTGGCTGAAAGGGGTGGAAAATGTTTTTTCCCACTCAAAATTTCTTGCAAGCCGAATTTACTTTGCACCCTTGAGCAGCTCAGTAAAGGGACAGACCATCTTCAATGAGGGGAGAGGGCCAAAGGGCAGTATCTTTGGCCCAAATATATCTCCCAACTGCACCTGCCCCACAACAGTGTGCCAAGAAGTCTTCTTTTTCCTCCCTCACCCCATTGAATTGAAGACATGAGGAAACTGATGGCTGGTTCTTTGAACAAGACAGTCCTATGCTGGAGAAATGCCATGGCAGATTAATTTGCAGCAGCGCTGGAGGCCAAGACTGCAATAACTTATTAGAGAACGAGGATCCATCCTCCAGCATTCACAAAGCAGGATATGAGGGTTTAATTCCCCTTATCTTACATGGGCCCAAAGCATGAGTTGCACATGCAGCAGGTTCTGCTGAGGAGCTTCCAAGAGACCCAGCAGGATGGAGATAGGGGTTGGGGACTGCAGCTCTGCTTCAGCACGGTGGCTTTGATGAATCACTCCGCATCATCCCTTGAAACTGCTCGAGATGGTTCACCACAAATACCCTAGATGGGCTGAAGGGTTGGGCAGGGTAGGCTCAAACAGCAAGCTCACCGCCTGTCCCCAGCCGTTCTAGTGCAGTATTAATTACCATCCTATCTGCTAAGCTGATCTGAGCGTGTCTGTGGACGGCTGTTTCTCTTGGAGCTGCCTCTTTGCAGAGCTCCTACGGCTGCAAACGCTGCTTGCTCCCTGCTCCAGCAAGGCCAGCGCTGCTGCTGACAGGGCAATTACGATCTGCAAAGGTGACACCCAGCCCGGCATTAGTGTAAGGCTCTTTGCCCGTGTCCATGGAACTGATTTGCCTGCAGAGAGGCTGGCTCAGAGAGGCCAGCCAAGCTGAGCTGATGCCTGCTTACCGCAGCATGAGACCTCACACATGTTGAGCAGACAGGATTTGGTCAGCAGAGCATCGTTGCAATCGCTTGGTCATGTGGCTGAGGTTGCAATGTGAATTTCCTGGCTTTTTGGGAGGAGATTTTTATTCTGCATGTGCAACCTGGGTGTTTGAAGCCCCCTGCCATTTCACAACGCGGCAGTGCAAGCTCTGCATTGCACAACGTTTCCCTTTCTCGCTGGGTTTTTGTGCCAATCCGGAAGGGTGTTTTGGGCTTCCTGGCTCGTCTTTGGTGGCACAGCTGGGTTTGACACCAAGTGTGGTGTCTGCAAGGCGTCGGGAGGGAGATTCATGCCCTAAAATACCAACATGTCTGTTGGCTGAGGGATAACAGGAGCCCTCGTGTTTGCACATTTCTTGCAGGTCGTGGCTCAAAGCTGGTGAGAAACCAAAATACAAGCAATAGCTAAACAAATGGAAACTGTCCAGGAAGTCAATATTTAAAATGCTAATGTGCAAGAGCCAATTGAATATGTATTTCAAAACGGGCTGAATTTATCTCTGTGCAAACATCCTGTAAAATATTAAGCAACTGGTACATCCCTCGGATGCTGTGAATGGTTCAACATCTGTGGGACTCTGCTGCACGAGTGGCCTGAGTCCAGTTTTTAGGCATATTTGCAAATGTTAGGCTGCTTATGAGATCCACGTTAACTGCAGGCAATCAAATTAAAGACTTGAGTGCCCAAATGCCATGGTCAAAACTGACTGTTCTCCCTTACGCTAATTCCATCTGGAAATTGTGATTTCGTGTGTTCACTGATAATTTTTCTATCCCTGCCTGAGTAATGACTTCACCATTAGGAATCTGCTATCAGCTCCCTCTCAGTGAACATTTTCTACCAGGCCTTATCATCAGGAAAAAATAAATCCCTGAATGATGCAGTTGGGTCTAGGCGCTATTGCAGAACCAGCACTTGACCTCTCTGCTGAATCAGGTGTGTTTTACTCCTAGATAGATACCAAAAACTTCAATCCTGTCAACTGAACTGCTCTCGGTTGTCATCACCTCTGCTTGTGGCCGGCAAGACATTAGCAAAACAGCTATATTGCAGGGTGGAAAGCCAGTCACATCTTATTTCAAGTAATTAACCAAGGGGTTAAAGCAAATATGCCCAGAGAACAAATTAAATTATTGTTAAATTAATTATTTCTGCCTGCAGAAAATAAAGCTGTCAGGGAACTGGTTTCTTGCACTATGTGTGATTATTTATAGTGGCGTTGTCTGAAGCTGGAATAACTAATCTGAGAGGAAAAGGATCAAAGGGCTGTGGGTCCCTTTCTACTGATGATAGAAATCTGCTCCGAGGCAGGCAAAGTGAGTCAGGGACAAACTTTTTTTTTCCATCTGAAAGTGTGAATTTGTCAAAAATCGCAGCTTTTTGCAGCTGGATGCTGGGCTACATCGCTGTTGGGCCTGGGCTGCAGGGCCTGGGGAAAGTCCCGACACTCAGAGCGAAACGAAGTCCCAACGGCTGCCTCTGTGGATGACAAGGGTGGTGAGAAACTGCCTGTTTGCTGCATTTTGAGGCAAGGATTGAAACCTGCTTTGCCGTGTGCTTTGGTGGGCCAAGAAGATGCACCAAGGTGAGGATGATACCCACCTTCATGAAGGAGCTCCCCTATCCTAAAGGCTTTTCCCCTCTTAACAAAGCATCCATTCCACTCCACTGGTACCTACAAGGTACAGGGATGGGGAAGGACCATTTTGGAGGCCAACCAGAGTACCAGAGCCAGGAGGAGCTTCAGGAAGCGCCTTGGCTGTCCCAAGACAGGTTGGTGCCTTAGCGGGTGGAAAAGTTGCATTATTCTTATTTTTACTATTCTTTCTATTACTCTTTTAGTACTCGGGAGTGTCACATGCTCTTCAGAGCATCCCAGGAACCAGGAGGTCAAAAAAGGGTTCAGCTCCCACAGTGGATTCAGTAGAGCTCTGCTGAAGTCCAAAGCCTAAATCTGTCCTTTTCTTATTTTTTTTCTCTCCCAGAAAAGTAACAGGAAGAGAGGTGGTTAGTTGTGTCATTTCACTTCCTCCGGGTTCCTGGTGCACAGTTCATTGATCCCTGGGGGAAACTCGCTTCCTCTGGATGAGACACCCTGTTGTAGCATTTAGCAACACTCATATGACTGCCTGGAAACCCTGTAGGTTGAGTGGCCGGTGAACTTGTTTAGGGAATACATCAAAAATTAATGTGAAATGTGAAGTTTTGGATCTGTTCGGGCTGGAAGATTGCAGCAGAAGTCATGTCTTCTAGCAGGGTGGATAGTGGATCTGTGGAGTCAGAAAGCATAGGGAGAAGCTGCAACTGGGACCTGAACTACAACTGATGGGACTTTTGCTCCGTCTTTAAATTCCCCACATTTAGAAATGCTGATGCTCTGGTTTATGAGCTGCAGCTCCTCTGGCAGGTGCTACAGATGGCCAAACTTGCAGCTTCTCCTTCAGCAGCTGACCTGAGCTTAATCGTTGCGTTGCTCAATTCCCAGCGGGGCTGAGAAAAAAACCTGCAGTCACATAAGGCTGGCTGACTTGGTGTGAGCTCTGCCTATCTGCTTCCAATAAAGCCTGAAAAAAGAAAGAAAAATATAAAAGAAAAAAGAAAAAAAGAGGCACTCGGGCTTGACTTCTCTCCTGAACAAGAAACACCAGAGACGGAGGCTTTGAAGGCAGCTGTGGGTTGTTACCAGCTGCCTGGGCTAAATGGACTCCTTTTCTCACATGTGGTGAGCGGAAGAAATGACTGAGATTTGCATTTCTGGCTGGTGCTCGCACAGAAGCGACAGGTCTGTGGCTCAGAGCACGGGGGAGGAAGGGGAAGCAGCACCAAGCGAGGGGAAGGATGTCGCTCTGTGTCACAGGTAGTCATTGACGGTAATTGATGCAGGGTTTAGTCAAAGCCCATGTTTAATTTATGGCCAGGCGCAACTTGGGTAGCTCCCCCACTGCTCGCTGCTATGACCTATCTCTAAATTTGGTCTCCTTGTGGAAAGTTTTTTTTTTTTTAACCGTTTATTTCACTTGAACTCTCAGTTGAAGTATCATGGTTGCAGATGTCTGAGCACAGGCGTCTCTGTGTTCCTGGACCTGGATTTTGCCCCACCAGCTCTGCTCACCCAACTTGGGAGAGATGTCTCAGGAGCTTGAGGTTATCTACGATAGGATCCTAGCATGTCCCTTTCCAGCTCCTTTCAGAGATGTTTCAGAGATGTTGAACATCATGATTTTGGTGGTATCTCCAAGGACTTTGGTGCTGCTGGAAACTCAAGTCCCGGAGTCAGTAAATTACAGGTGAGACTAACTAACCCTAAGGGCAGTGCCTGGAGGCTGAGCAAGGTGGAACCATTATTTTGTACTAAATTTAGAACAAAATTATTTAGTACAAAATAACGGTTCCTCTTACAAAAGTGGGGCTGTAGATAGGCCCTTGCTGTGCTGGCTTAACAGTCTGAAGAGTTTTATGCTGAACCTGGAAACTGTGCGTTGAGGAGGTAGTATGGGTGGAAAAGGAGGTGATGAGGAACCCAACCATGCATAAATCTGGGGAGCCGCGTGCCAGCTTGCAAAGAGGCCTTTGCAAAGCATGCTGAGAGCAGGGTTCATCAGCTATGCAAAGCTGTGTGATTATGAAAATAATGTCTCATCTGATCCAAAATACCACGTTGCGAGGTCCGTAGAGAGACTGTGTTTAGAAAGATGTAAAAGTAAAAGCCACTCTCTGCCTGGAGCCCTCACATGGGCAGAAATGGCATCGTCGCTCGCCCATGAACGTGCATCAAGGCTGATCTGATCTCCCAGACGATGCACCGGCTCCTCGTCTCCTCCTCTTGCCGGAGGCGTGTTTTGACTCCAGCACTGAGCAGAGAGAAAAGCTTATGTGACCTAAATCAGGTTTTGCTTCTGCTCCTATCCCTGCAGCTTGAGTAAACAGCGAGAGGATGTGACTGAAAGCACATACGGTACCTTGTCAACGCCTCCTCCTTGCTTCAGGTTTTCTTCTCCCTTCCCCAGAGAGGTTTGACTCATTCTATATTTAGAGAGATGCCTTCCCTTTCTCCACACTGCTCATTAATCCTTTCTGATCAGCTGAGTCCCAGCCCGCCTCTGCAGCCTCTATCATTTTACAAGGTGGCTTCGTCCAGCAGGACCTACCTCCCAAGCCAAGACCCTCTGGTGGGCTGGAGAAGACCCGGAAAAACACAACAAACGGCCAAAACAAACAAAAGAAAGAGGCTTCCTTGATCAGTCTGAGTGCCAGCCCCACCCTGGGGTGTGGAATAAACACCAGCAAGTGTTTATTCATCTCCACTCAGCATCCAAATATGTGTTTCACTTTGTCTCATGACATATGTTCATGCAGCAGGTCAGATGCTTTTGCTAGCTCTGAACCTGAACCGGCTTCTGTCTGGTAGGGCAGAGGGGGAAAAAGAGCCACTTTATAAGATTTAAGTACACTAAAATATCCAGCTATGTGTTGTCTAGATGCCCAAGGATATTTCTGTTTGGGTATCTGGACTTCTACTTAAAAGCTTTTTCTCAACCAAACATTTGTCCATTCATTTATCCTCATGCACTCACAAAAATTGTATATGTAATTGTGTGTTTATGCATATATATATATATGCATATATATATATGCATATAGCTACCCATGGTCACCCACGTAGGGATGCACAGTGGTGGATATAAAAATCTGGATGTCTTGATACTAATGATCCATGAATCTGGTGTTTGCAGAAGTGAGAACATGGCACATGCCATTTTAAGCCTTGTATGCACACATATACATCTTTACCTCTCTGTAGATACATCAATATATATTTCTCAGTCTGTCTAGTTATAGTTAAATGGCGGTATATAGTTGTCCTTAAGGCCAGTATATTCTTGCATAGAAACGGAGATGAGTTAAGCTGGCACACAGCACTAAATATCTCTGTCAGAGAATACATCAGTAGAACCATTTAATTAAAATTTATATGCCTGTCTTATCTGGCTAAATCTATATGAATCTCTGTATATAATTTTCTTGATCATCTTGATGTAGTTGCTAAGGAGAAAAAAAAAAGAAATGCCTTTTGATGACTCATAATTCAGGAAAACTTCCAGCTGATATGGTGCCTGCTAATATGTTTGATCCACTGATATTCTGAAATAGGCCGTAGATAGAATGTGGAGGTGTTACACCTGGGAGAAAATCTTTTCTTAATGATGTACACACACGACCTTTAATAAGCACCTTTTGGTGTGCCCCAGAAATATGGTTGTTAGAGGAAATGCCTTTGGGACAAATGGTTTGAAATGTTGACCGTGTTGATTAGATAAGGGTGTTTAGTGAGAAGTCTAATTTCCTACCTAAAATGGCCATGATGACCTGAGATGAATAATGATGAGTTGTTGAGGTCATAAAAGGTCCCCAGGAGAAGATTTTTTTGAATGTCTTCAAGGAAGTAAAGGCAAGTGAAGTAAGCGAAGTTGTCCATCAATTTGAATATTTTATGGTACATGTATTTTATCCACATGTGATCCTTGGGGCTATTCTCTGTTGCCCTGGTGAGACTCATGGAGCAAAGTTGAAGTGATAACTCAGATAAGAGTCAAAGGCAACAGAGATTCTTACTCTGGTGCAAGTCTGGTTGTTTCTCAACCCACAGGTAATTTAGGAGGTGTTGGATCTCTATCAGCTACAGTGTTCTTGTACAGAATAGTGTCTATTTGACAGCAATTTGCAGATGCTAAAGAAGATGCAATTCTTTATTTCCAGCTCTCACTGCGACACCTACAATATGCTTCAGTCTTGGCACTGTAGTGTGGCATCAAGGGACAAGGAAGTGGTGACAGTTCCAGTGAAAACAGTGGGAGTGATGCCCAGTTTAGATACAGGATGCTGAAGTCCTTGGATGATTGACCCCACTGACTGGATAGTGAGCTGAGTTTGGGCAGGTCTGGAGAGTAGAGGTTCTGCTCTTCTCTCCATATTTCTAAGATCAATGGAGTGCAAGAGTCATCACAGATCCGAAAGTTGTTGAATATGACACACACTCCAGCTGATGTCATTGCTCCAGTTCTAATAGCTCCGAAGGTCTGTAACTGGACCTTTCTTCCACAGGTGTCCTTAGGACCAATGGGATGGACTTGAATTTGAATTTCCAACTAGGAAACCTATTTGGTCCCAGAGACAAGCTACTGTAGGTTACAATGCTTCTAATTAGTCATAACACATGTATGGCACCTGTTACGCAAAAGGGCAAAGGAGTGCCTTTTTTATTATTATTATTTTTCCCTGATGCTGTCACAAGAACAACCAGGTAAGCCCAGGAGGTCACTTTTTTTCTTTTTTTTTCTTTTTTTTCCCCCTTTTTTCCCTTTTTTCTTTTTCCTTTTTTCTTTTTTCTCTTTTGTCTTTTCTTTTTTTTCCTTTTTCCTCTTTCCTTTTTCCTCTTTCCTTTTTTCCTCTTTCCTTTTTCCTCTTTCCTTTTCCCCCTTTCCCTTTTCCCTTTTTTCCTTTTCCCCCTTTTTTCCTTTTTTTCCCTTTTCTTTTTCCCTTTTTTCTTTTTTCTTTTTTCTTTTTTTTTCTCATTTTTCTTTTTTTCTTTTTTCTTTTTTCTTTTTTCCTTTTTTTTTCCTTTTTTTTTTCTTTTTTTCTTTTTTTCTTTTCTGTCAATGAAATGTGGCATGTTCTGAATAAGAAACAACATGTTCTATCAGATAAGAAGGGCTATGATGGCTCATGCCCTGAAACCTCATCACAGCGCAGGTTGTCACAAGTTCCCAGTGCTCTCATGGGAAGGGTGGCAGATGGCAGCTTAGAGCTGACTTGTGGCATTTACGTAATTGGGAGACACACCTCTGAAGCTACAAATGTATTACATCTTGGGAAACTACTGAGATCAATGACAGAAGACCAACAGAAGGTCTGTGACAGTACACAACTCTCCAAACAGACTGAAAACCTAAGGATGGAGAAGTCATTGCGCTCAGCGACCATCCCAAAACAAGGCTCTTGTGTGCCCTGTGGCTTGCTGCCGTAGTCTTAATCTCAATTAGACCCACTAACCATTATCTATAGTGCGTGACCCCACTTCTACAACTCAACTCCTGCTCTGCACTGGCCCAAAAGTGGGCAAGGTTTTTTTTTTTTTTTTGAGGGGGAGGTGAAAAAGATTCTCCCAATTTCCCTCCTGGCTGGTTTTGCTCTAGCAGAGGAACCTAGGATGGCTTTTGGGGCAACCCTACAAGATGGGTATGGGTTGGCCAAGGTCCATTGAGAGACTCCACGTTCTTCAGCGCCACCTGCTGCTGTGCTAACTCTTGGCTCCCTTGTGATTCCTCTGGGAAAGGGCCTGGAGGAGATTTTCAGGCTCGTAGGATAAGGATAATTAGTAGAAAGAGCTATTGTTTTGCTGCTGCTATGGGCTGAGCACAAAGGGAAAATACATTAGACCCTGGGGATGTCAACCTGGCTTCATTGTCATCACAAATTCATATAAAGTGCCAGAAAAAAAGCAAATGCCTGAGGTTTCTTGTTTGACAATGAATAAAATCAAGATAAAAGATGATAACAAAATACTACTGTTTCATTCTCTCTGATCTGCTGCTGCCTATAGGCAGTTCTCCACTGTCAGCAGAAAATTACTAAGTGAAGGTTGTGCTGCCCAGTCAGTGAAGGTTAGAGGGAAACAGAGATATAGAGAGTGATTATAACTTTGATTTTATTGGCTCATTTGCTACCAGATCCAAAGCATTCCTCATATAAAACAGTAAAGCAATGTAGGAAAAGCATTGATAAGGTGTTATTGAAGTAATATTTCTAGGTCATATACTAATCTCATTCATCTTGAAGAAAATCAGCTGATATCAGTGAGCTGCATTGGATTTACGGTCCATGCGTGGAGTGCAGAACTTGGTTCTCTGTGTAGGAGAACAAAGAAATTCAATAACTTCGTCATTCCTAGAGATCTTAAATTTAAGGAACAGGGCAGCAAATCATTTCTAGTATTTCTCCAGATTTTATTCATATACAGACAGTTTTGATGACCACTTGCAGATGCCATTTGCATTGCAGGTCATGCTATGGCATTTTGTGAAGTGTTTTTCACCCCTGAACTCTCAGGGGTTAACAGTGGTTGGAAATACAACCTGATTCCAGGCCAGCAGCATTGTTTGCTCCTGTATTTGACAGTGACCAGTGAGATAACATTACCTTTAAATTTTGGTTAGTGAAAGCATTACTAATAAGTGGGATAAATTTGAGCATATGGGAGAGCTCCAAGTCATATCTTCAACAAAACGAACACATTCAGCTCTGAATGCCTCTCCTCTAGTCCTTGATCAAGGCAGGGCATCCTGCATATGGCATGACCTTCAGCAAACATCTTCGTTGGGAGATCTATAAAGAGACTTCCAAATGCTCCTGCTTTGGTTTTCCCAAGGTCTAATATACTCCCATGGAGACATATATTTTGAGAAAATTGTGAGCTGAAAACAGGGAGATTTTTGGAGAAGCTGAAAACTGGAGACTGAGCTTATTAAAAGTTTGCTTGGTGCAACAGTCATCTAGGAGCACGGGTGATCTAAGCACTAAATGCAACCTCAGGACCTCTCACATGCTCTTCTGATGAGGATTTGATCAACCTGATTCAGCACTGTTGAAAGGAAAGCAGCAGATATTAGAATCAATTAAGAGGTTCCCATTAATGAAGGTTCAGAACAGAGCCTGGTATTTTTGCAACCTAAACACTTCTGCTGTTGGCCTCTGGCTGGTGTCGATTAATCACCAACCTTCTGCTCTAGATGGCTGGATAAATCAGGAATCTCTGTACAGCACCCCATAGACTTCTGAAGGAAGGAGAAAAGAGGGGAAAAAAAAGAGAGAGAAAAAAAGGGGAGGGACAAAACTCAATGTGGTTTCTGCAGAAGTGAAACTCTAGTCTAAACACTGGCTTTGCCCATCACTACTCAAGAGCAGTCCTATTGTCCATCCCTAAAAAGGATGCAAATGATAGGGATTCCTTTCAACTAAACATGACCTCTTGAAAAAGTGTGATTTTTCACTAAATTCTTAGTAACACATCTTCTGGCTTATACACTTTTATTGCCACTCCTGGCACACTGAATGGAAGGAGAAGGAAACAGTAGCATAAAATCACCTGAATTCCTAGTGGATATCACTGAGGTCTCTGGATGGATAATTTTACAATGAAAATGTGACCCCAATCTCTGGCTGAACCTTCCAGGGAGGGTGTGTTGCAATCAGCCTTCCTGAGATGGCTCGTAGGTATGTGATAAGATTAATATGTGTTCCCACCCACTTTGGGTGTCCCTGCGTTGCCAAGCGTCTCCCTTTGGCAGTCCTGCACCTTGGCACGTGCAGAGCTGGAACTCAGTAGTTCATGGTGACCTTGCTGAGTCTCTATGATCTCGGACCTACCCATAATTGAAAGAATTAGGTTGAATGAATTTATTTTCTAACGCTCCAACTTACCAAGATGCCAAGCAATGATAAGCATTTCTTGGAGATCTTTGTAAAGAGTAATCTGATTTGATTATTCAGGAATTAATTATTCTACTTATTATGTATTTTTTACTATAAGTGACTTAACATAAAGGAGTCTACTTGAGGTAATGGGGTAAAGAAACTTTTATAGCACTCAGTCAGCAGGATTTGGAGACAAGATACCCAAGCTCTACTCCTGAATCTATGACTGTCACTCCTACATGAACTTAACCAGGACACTTCTCTGAAACATCTCTGTGGCTCAGTCAAATTTTTAACTTATATGTAAAAAAAGGTAAATAATACTGAACACTCAGAGAGAGGATGAATTCCTTGTTGTCTGCAAGGTGTCTGGAAAATCTTGAGTGCCTTGAAATAAAAAATGCTTATTTTTTTTCCTTCTTTTGGCTTCTGTTTTTGATCTGGGTACCCAGACAACACTTTGAAAGTATCTAGGACGGCATATTTGTATTTGACATATAACAATCGGTATGAATGGGAGGGAACTGCATCTCTGCTACAAAATACTCCACATTCAGAGAAGAGAAGAGAAGAGGAGAGGAGAAGGAGAAGGAGAAGAAGGAGAAGAAGAAGGAGAAGAAGAAGAAGAAGAAGAAGAAGAAGAAGAAGAAGAAGAAGAAGAAGAAGAAGAAGAAGAAGAAGAAGGAGAAGAAGAAGGAGAAGAAGAAGGAGAAGAAGAAGAAGGAGAAGAAGAAGAAGAAGGAGAAGAAGAAGAAGAAGAAGGAGAAGAAGAAGAAGGAGAAGAAGGAGAAGAAGAAGAAGAAGAAGGAGAAGAAGGAGAAGAAGAAGAAGAAGAAGAAGGAGGAGGAGGAGAAGAAGAAGGAGGAGGAGGAGGAGGAGAAGAAGAAGAAGAAATAATTTTGGACAGCTCTACTCTATTTGTAGAGTGTAGTAATGGATATGGAGCTGCATGTACCATAGTGTTTAATTTGCTGGACAACCAACTTAGTCTCCACAAATAGTCATAGCAGCCAAGTTTAGCTAATGTGGTCACCAGGTTTGAGCTGAGAGTGCCCATCATGTGGTTTCTATCTACTGGTGATGACCAGGGGACATTTCTCAGCATAGCAGTTACCTCCTTGTTACTCCACCTTGAATTAGCCAAATGACTGCTTTATAGCAGCTTCACCCTGACCACACAGACTTTCTAGAGACACGGGATTTTCAGACCTGTGTCATTTTCAAGTGATGAGTTAAAAACAGCAAATATTCCCCTTGTGCAAGAAAAGAGACACATTCAGTTTACTCCCATTCTCAGGGGTTTCCCTCGTTTTCATTTGCTCTTCACTGACAGATGTGGTTTTGCAATTTTCTTCTTCTGTAGTTTGGTTTTGGTTTTCTTTTTCATGGGCTTAGCAGTCCTGAGTTGATGTGTTGAAGAATCAGGCAAATAACAAGAGAGTCTGACATAACCTTGACTCTGTGCACTGAGTGACTTTCATCCCAGCTTCAAAGATGAGATGTGGCAGAATTACCTTTTCAAGCCCACCTGCATTGTGGTCTTGCAAACGTGTTGCCACTTGCAGCCTTGTCATGGAGAGATGAGATGAACTCAGAGTCATGTGCACAGTGGTGCCAAGTCATCCCATGCAGGGGGTTTTCATTTTTATCGCAATCACTGATGTTTAGAACATACTTACATGGTGCTTGAAACAATAGTGAATAAAAGCAACTAATTGAGATGTGTGATGTTTAAGTTGGCCAAGGCCTTTTAGCACTTCTAAAGCACATTAAGATCCTTGGATGAAAGACAAGAGTGTGAAGACAAGAATATGATTGTTATTAGTTTAAACTCTGTGTTCCAGGCGTGTGAAGTTGCAAGAACCCAAGGTCAGGGTGAAAGCAAACCATCTGCAGCAGCGGAATTTGATCCTTGCTGCCGGGTGAGCTGCTAATTAGACGAGGACTTTGTACCACCACTGTCAATGTTCCTAGTCACAAGCTGGTCAAGTCAAAGGAGTCGAACATGGAAATTTAAGGCAAGCAGAAAAATTTATCGATCTAGGGTGAAAAGCCTTAGATTTATTTTGAGGAAATTCTCAGAGATATAAGGCAAAACAATAATATTCTGAGCAAAGTGAATTCTCAGTATAGGAGATGGCCAGGACTTAAGAGGACTGCAGGAACACTGGAAATTTTGACTTTCAGATATTAATAGTAAAACACTGATTCTTCTTTGTCTCTCTCTCTCCTCTTTTTTTTTTTTTTTTTTTAATCCAAACTGGATATTTAAGAAGTCCATGGATCAGTCTGGTTCTTCATTTTACAGAGGAGAAGGTAAGCACACCCAGTCATGGAGAGTGGGTTTAATCTGTGCTGCATGTAGCAGAGCTCAGTGGCATGGGCTCAGGGATGGCCCAACCATTGATTTGGAGGTGGTATGAACTGTTGTTTCCTTTGGTTGGAACATCAGCTAGTAAAAGAGAAGAGGGCCACCTTGTCTTGGCAAGGGACTCCACAGAGTCCTTCCCCGTAGGCCAAGAGATATCACAAAATTTGCCAGAGCAGCAGTGCCATGTGTGTGTTCACCTGCTGTGTGAGGTCTATCGAGGAGACAGATCTGTAGAAATGTTGGCAGATGTCCTTAAACTGAGAGAAGACATTGGTGTGCATTCCCACTCGTGTCTTTCTCTGGTTTGAACCTGTTGGGTAACTGGGCATCATGAAGCCATTCATGATCATGAATGAATGAAGCATGAATGACGCCATCAGGAAGGATGGATTTTAGAAGCAGTAGAAAGTTGTAGCAGTAGAGTCGAGCTAGTATGAGAGGTGATGAAATGCTCATGGTCCTGGTAAGTCATGGTCATGGTCATGGTAAGTCAAGTCTCTCTCCCAGGAGAGAGAAACAGAAAAGGAAAGAGCAAAGCCAGCCCTTGCTTACGGTACATGCTTTTTGAGCCCTTGATCACAAGACTCATCAGAGTTCTGGAAAAATGTCTCACAGTTGCATGGCCATAAGTCATCTGGATCTAAAGTGTGGCATAAAAAATTACTCTTCCAATCCTGTTGAATGGGCAGATTGAAAAGTTCTTCTGATGAGTGTCCATATAATTTTCAATCCTGCATGTTGCCCCCCACTTTTGTGCTGTGGAGCAGCTCTGTGTGGTCTGTGAAATCTCTTGAGGGTGAAATGCAAGACAAACCTCCTCCTTGAAGATAATAAATGTGTAGGATGATACCTGATACCTTTCTTGGACTTTGCATGGCTTGTGTCTGGTATAAGAGATTTTCTGAGAATGCCAGAGAGATATGAGCCCCAGTGTGACCATTTAATAGTATATACCTGTTGTCCTCCATTTTTCTTGGGCCCTTTCCCCTTTTTCGTTAGCATCACTCAAAGGGTAAGGCTAGACTTTTCTTGGCTGACATTTAAACCATTGCCTGTTAGAAATTCTTTTGTGACTATATTGCCATTAAGCAGCTGTCAAGAACAACACGGTGGGAGATAAAAGTCAAGGGACATTTTCTCACATAATTGTGTGCCATTTCAATGCAAAGGTGGAAGAGAGAAGGAGGTGATATTGCCTGCTGCAATTGCAGCCTTAATTAGGGACCTGAGAGGAGGTACAGGGAATTAAACTCATAATTCATACATTTTATGTTCATTTCTGTTTGAATGGCCTGCTAATTAAGACACACTTCCTGATCAATAGCTGGGCAATTATGAGATTAGGGTTAATGGAACAAACTCATTGAAGTTTAGATGAGTCCTGCTTGTGATTAGTTTTACTTTTCCAGGTTTCTGACTGTAAATAAATAAGAGGAAGAAAAGTTACCACCCTTTTTACCCAGCGGTGGTCAGTAGAGAATATACAGGGCTTCACTTAAGCTGCATGGATGCATCTTTGCCAGCTACTCTGCCATGGGGCTTTCCAGGTCCGAAGGATAATGTGTCAGTGGGGACTGACTTGGAAAATGATGGTGACTTCCTAGATGTCCACACCATCCTTTCCCACAGGAATATCAGACAGACAGGGCAATGTTCAAGTCATCCCTGGATACCTGAGAAGGAGGTGAGAGCCTGTAACAGCAGAGGAATATGGTTCACACACAAAAACATCTACATTTAGGCATCTGCATGCAGGATTTTATATGTGAATTTGGTGTCTATGTTTCCATTACGATCAATGGAGATTGAACCAGCAGAGCCAATGTTGTCTAGAGAGAGATTCATTCCCCCCAAAAGGGGTTACTGGAGTGGGACTCAGTTGCCTAAGCACAACTGGCTAATGCTGGGGTTGCCCTAGATGTCCATACAGGGTAGAAGTGAGGGAACAAAAAATGTAAGGAATTTTCCTTACTGAGAAAAGATGGGATTCGTACAGCTGGTAAGGTCTCTCTCAGTGGCTAAGTAAAATCCCTGAAGAAGGCCCCATATGGGAAAGAAACCACTTGAATGAGATAGAAGGGAACCAAGAACCCTGTGACACTGATGATGATCTTCTCTCTGGCATCATATACTAGCCCTGGATTTCATGGGAAGCGTGTCAAAAAGAAACACGGTCTCACTGATGACATTGATCTTTGGGGAGAAGAACCTCTCAAATCCAGGAATGAGATAAGAAGCATCAACCCTTTTTTTTTTTTTTTTTTTTTTTTGGGCATTTATAGGCTGATTTTGCTGGATCTAGAAAGACAGGAGCGTACAAAGGCTCCAGCCAATGCGTTCCTTGGTGAATGTCTTCTCCTGCCCAGCTGGCTGTGCCTGTGACAGATGCTGCTGCAAAACGAGCAGCACTTCCAAAGCTCTCATTAGGACTCAAATCGCTGCCAGGATGAGTTTTGCTTTCGTAATTTTGTTTTGCCAACAGGCCTAGACTTTAAACATACTGTGATCTTGCAGCTCTTGTCTTCCATCCATTGGATTTTCTGCTTCTGGGCAACATGGTAACCCATGTGTATACGAGATGGTCCATCTGCAAAATAGAGACCCTTTAGGGGTTGTAAGGAGACATAGTTGGTTATAGCAGAATCTGTCCAAGTAGCAGAGTGGCTGAGAATGAGATAATGATTACACAAGGCAATCATTACGCAGGTTTGCAAGGTTTAGAGTTCCCTGCTAATTGGTTCTGAATCAAATCTTTGCCTCCTAATATTAACAGATAGGCAAAAGACAAGCAGATGTCATTGTTTAAGTCATTCTTCCTGTGTTTTTGAATGTTTAAAGACGAGTGATCTGTTCGCATAACATAACTAATGCATGTTGCTTTTTCACATTTCCTGATCTTTTTTTCACCCTGTCAGACCACAAAATATTTTGATAATCTTTTTCAAGATTTTTTTTTTTCCAGGAAATGTAGCCTCACTGTAACTTTGCTCTGGGGACTGCAGACAAATATCAAAATAAAAAACACATCTAGAAGCAAAATCCAGCACCTGCCATGAAGGGATACAACCCGATATGGATACTTTTGGTGACATATAGATTTTCTTATCCAGTATATTAGGCAGTTTGATTCAACTTGCATGGGTTGTGCTTTAGTGCAGCAAGACCAGCTTCAATGGAGTTACTCCAGCTAATACGTCTCAGACTAAATACTATTTATATGACAGTAGCGGTCCTATTAGTCATCTCCTTGAATGAAACAATCCAAATCCAACCACAAAAATGCAATAGTCTGAACCTCCCAGGCTTCTCTGGCTGCTCTTCTGTTTCCATGGGACCTTCATGCCTCCCCTTGGGAGAGTCTGCTCCAAGGGCTGCCGCGCACCTCGTGTTTGATGCAGCCCTTTGAAAGCCGAGTTGCGCTTGCCCACGCATATATTCTTCATTGGCAGGGACACACTTTCCACCACTGAGTTTACCCCAGAGAGAGTCTGGCTGCTTTTAGGCGGTTGAATATTATTTACTCAAATTAATTGGCAGACTACTCAGGAAAAAACATCACTGCATGTTCGTTTTGATATAATTCCCTTAAATCACTGCTGTTGACCACAATTTGGGGCAACAGGGATCCCAAATGGTGACATTTTTATGTTCTTCTGCACATATAAACACAATATTCATGCTTATATCCCCCGGTGCCAGCCATGGTGCATGGGATGTGCAGAAGGTGGGGACAAGAGAGGGTCAATCTGGTGCTACCCCTGCAATTAAGGGGTGGGGTGTGTGTCAAAATTGTAAGAATAAAGTGAAAAAAAATCCCCTTCATATACAAAAAACCCATCACTTTTCTCTTGCACTCGGAGAATTATGTCTACCTTTCATTGAGCAGGGTGGCAATTTTCATGCAGGAATAACTCGGGCAGAGTTATTAAAAGTTTCTAAAAACACATCCAAAAATATGAAATCCAAGCTGGAAAAAATAAAAAGTTCAAGGGCGTTTCTTGTAATATCTTGCTTATGTTATGAAGCCTGATTAAAGAAAAAAAAAAAGGAATAAAAAAGATTAAAAAGAAAAGAAAAAAAAAGAAAATCATGTAAAAAATAAAATGATAAAAAAAAATCATTTTAAAAAATAAAATCATATAAAAAAAGAAAATTAAAAAAAGAAAGAAAGGAAGGTAGGAAGAAAGGATGAGGTAGACTCAATTGCTTTAGACTCAATTACTTTGCTGAGATACCTCTGACCTGCTGATAAACCAGATTAAAAGCCTCCTGCCATGGCCTTGTATAGTCTTGTGTCGGGAAGGAATTTCTGCCGCTCTGTAATCGCGCTGGTTCCTATAACGACGGGAAAGGCTTGGGCGTTTTCGTGCCTCGTTCTCCTCGTGACAGCTGGCGTTTTGCCCTGCGCGTGGGTGTGAGCATCCTCTACCTGCGACGCGGGGTTAAGGTGCCCAAGAGATAGTGCGGCGGCTCGTGACTCCTAATCCCGTGTTGCGCTCGCCCCGGTGATCACCTGGACGAGGGAAGTGACAGGGGACGCGGTGGCTCCACTGAGATGTGGCCCAAAGTTGAGATGCCAGGGCTGCAGCCCCAAAAATGGGGGCAGAGGGGAGATCATGGCTTGCAGAAAAGCTGGGATTTCTCCTCAGTGAAAGCTCAAGTCTCTTTAGGGCTTTAGGGGGGCGACTGGGGTTAAGGCTGATGCAAAATTCACTGTACTGAGACCTCCGATGTGAACCTGAACCACCACTGTATCAATATCAGTGCTGGCTTCATGCACTCACTCGTGTAGGATCAGATAAATAGCACTTTTTCAAGGAAAAAAGTGAATGTACAGAAAGGGAAAATATATATTTATATAGTCACAATGTTTGCTCAAGCCAACAAGAAGTTAGGCATGGCTTAAATACCTCCACTGTATTTTTTTTTTCCTCTTCCTTTTTTTTTTTTTTTTCTTGAGTCACCCAGATCTCATGCAGATGAAGTCACTTTCAGAGGTGACTTCAGGACACAGAAATCACCTCAAAGCCACGCTGGACTTTCGCCTCATGTCTATAGCAGGTGTTACTCAGCACAGTTTACTTTGTGCGTACTTGTCGTCTCTGGAGGTACCAGGAAATTAAATGAAATAGTTTTTTCACACTTTCTCTCCCTCAGTCACTAGAATACTATAGATTTTTTGCTGCAGACACGCTTCATTTCGAGCCCAAATATGGACTTAGAGGAAATTCAGCACTCTGACTATATAAAAAAAGTGAAACAGTCCTCCCCCCTCCTAATTACCAGTTGACTTAATTAGAGGGAGAATGAGAAGTATTTTTTAATTTGAGCTGCAGGGGTCTGAACGCCTGAGAACGTGTTCAGAAGCGCTGATGTCACTGCAGATTCCAGGTCCGGGAAATCTCTGAGTCACCGGGAGACGCAGAGCCAGGAAATAAAAGCAAAAGATTCAGAAAAAAAAAAAAATATATATATATAGTAAGAGGCTGAATCAATTTGGAAGCTCATCGTAACTTCCTGAAAGAAACCACGAGCCCCGAGAGCCTCAGCCCCTGCTTGAACTTTGCTAGCTGCAATCTGCAGCTTTGCTTAAATGTCAGCATTTACCTCGGTTGACACATTGGGCCAGAATTTCTCCCCTGGTGCAATTGCCTAACGATAGAAAGAAGAAGGAGGCACGCGCTCAAGTATGATCCATGGCTTTGGAATGTAAACTAGAGGCTCGGCAGCCCCAGCTAATTGGAAAAAAAAAAAAGAAAAAGAAAAAAATCCTACTCATGTCTCAGCAGAGAAAGAAGAGAGGGACTCACAGATCCCTATTAATTCTTCTGCCAGCCCCATCTTTCAGTATATGGATTAGGGCTGGAGGATACTGAGCTCTTTAAAATCCCAGTGACTTCCAAGGCATCTGGTTTGACCCAGATCTGGGTGCTCTTGGCTCTCTTTTGGGTGGGCAAAGCTCTCTGCAAAGCCTGGCTGAATTCAGTAAATGATTGCAGGTGAAAAAAAAGGAGAAAATCTGGTAGCAGTTTAAGGTAGGATTCAGACATATTTTCATTGTTGGAAAAAATCTAAAATTCATGTAGCTTTATTTTTCTTCCTCATTTTTTGTGATGGGCAGTTTTGCTTGTTTTATGTGTTTATTTTATTTTATTGGTCACTGGAAAAGTAAAAGAAAACAGAATATCTTGAAGGGGGGAAAAGAGAAACTGAGGACCCTGATGGACTCATTACTCTTCATTTACCATATGGGAAGCATGAAGTCCTTGTGTTTCAAGTACCCTTGTGGTGCATTTCAAACCAAACAGGGCTAATGCATACCACAACTAATGAAAAACAGAAAAAACGTATTTTTTATTTTTTTTTTCCTGCTATAAATTCATTATTTTTCTCTCGCGATCTTCTTAGTTCCATTGATTCAGGGCTTTGTACGGATAAGCAGGGAACTCGATAAACAGAGAGACAACATTTCTCTCCCGGGTCGGTAAAGAGGAAACGTCTGTCTGATGACTTCAAGCGAAGCTGGCATGTTTTTGCCAAATCTGTTCGAGACATCTGAGTTTCACTTCGCTGTGGGAACTCTGCTCGAGTTTGCTGTCACGTGCAACATCACTTATTTTGGATGCAAACCTTTTGCATGGCATATGATGAAATACAGAGAAATTTAAAGTGTACCTTCCTTTAGAACTGCAGCACTGGCTGGGATTGCTGGAGAATATGAGGATTGCGGGAATCCAGCTCTTTGCGACGCTTGGGGTTTGATGTCAGATGCGTCCGGTGGTGGAATGGGAAGGGGACAGTCACACTCCATTTCCTGCCTCAAATCCTTACTCACAGCAGCACATCATGACCTGCATATGGGAGGAAACTGCCCTTTTAGGTTTCCTTTCAGGTGCAGATCATGGTAGCATGAGTCATTTTGTGTTCGTAAATGCCACAGGATTGTTTTCTCTATTATTTGATTTGGTCTCAGATAAAATAATCTCAGGCCCTGGAGAACATCTTTTGCTCCTGAGGAATGTGTGTACGTAAAATGAAGAGGGGTGCTGGAATGTGTATGAACAAATTTAAGAGGGAATTTAAAGACCATCCAGTTTCCAGAATCTTTGAGAGAAGAAAAATCCCCAACCTCTCTGAAATCTGAAGGTCTCAGAAGTGGTTTACCAAAAATTGCACTACGCTAATGCCTTCGTCTTTCATTTTCGCTTTAACATTTCTAGTTTCATTTCTTCCAAAGTGAGCTTTCTTATGGGTAGATTACAACATTGTGGAGATGCTCAGCGATGGTTGCTTTGCGATTGTTATTGTTAACTTTATTTTATAGAGCCCCAAAGTAAACATCTATTTCCAAAGGTGGGGTGGATCTTAAGAGAAGACCAACTTCTGTGCTAAAGAGTCTGAGACCACCTCCATGGAGGAACCTCGACCTTTTCCTCCTCACTGGAAAAAGGGAGGAAGTCCGATTGGTCATGCTGAGGAGAACAGTGCCCTGACCTTCATATCTCATTCTCTCTTGCTCAAATTTCTTTGAGTTTGGGGTTAAGAGTCACTATTTTTTCCTAAAATTAGGTGTTTACATTGTTTTGGGGGGTTAAGTCACCAAATATACATTCTCTGCCAGTTGCAGAGATGGCCCAACTCTTGTTTCAACTGTGCAGGATCTGGAGAAATGGGAGACCCGCATCTTGAGGGCTTCTGACTCTGCCCTTTCCTCTCTCTTCTCCGTGTTGAAGAAGTCACATCCCATGGGCCTCAAGCTGAGAAGGCCTCTCTGACCTTCTCAATGAAATTATAGGACCTGATGCCAATTTTAAACATGGAAATGCATGGAAGTGCTTGCTTACTGTGCTCTGAGGTCCATGGTGCCACAACTACCTTCAGCTGGTGCTGTCTGAGCCATGTCTGAGCCATGAAGTGTTTATTTACAGTTGTGTCTAAGATGCATGTCACCTGCACTGAAGGCATGACAGAAACTCCAGATTTTAGCCAGAGCCACAGAAAGGTTTGGGGTTGAACTGCTGGGGAGGAAGGGAGTAGATTTACAAAATGTGGATAACATTCCCCCTTCTCCCAATGCCATCCTGGCTATTGCACTTGCTGTTCATTTTCTGTATATTCCTACAGCTGCGTGGTCTAGACAACCTCCCCTCCCTCAAAGTCTAGAGTGGACAAATACAGCTGCATCTTACATGCTGTTTCGTCTCCTGCATTTGCACGGCTGGATCATAGGTCTGTCGTCCTCATTTTGCTCTTTTGAACTCTCTTCAACCTCTCTTGGGGCTTATCTCAGCCTCAGGCCTTCTGATATGTTCTGCAAAGCTTGTTTCTATAAGGCCTGACACTGGATAAGGCAGTGAAGGCTGCGTATTATCTTGTGAGCACATGTGGAAATATAAATACTGATTAATAAAAATAAAATAAAATAAAATAAAATAAAGTAAAATAAAATAAAATAACAGAGAGAGAAAGAATTCAGATGTTTGCAG
>JAWLRI010000771.1:1953983-2030649 GCA_034781795.1 Crypturellus tataupa
AAAATAAAATAAAATAAAATAAAATAAAGTAAAATAAAATAAAATAACAGAGAGAGAAAGAATTCAGATGTTTGCAGTTTCCTTTTGGAGATAACTTTAAAATTTTTTTGGCCCATTTTGAAGTACAAGGAAACAAAGGGAAACCTCAGTTCTACTAAGTTCTTCATCATATTTGAGATATTAGAAGTGATTTTAAAATCACTCCAGACTGTGATCAAAGCTATTTTCAGGGTAATTCCTCTGAGTCTCAGTATATTGCTGTTTACAAGCTGGTTAACAGTTAAATGTCAAGTTTTGCATTGAACTATCTGCTTCATTAGTTCCATATGACTTCAAATTATGCGAATAGTTCGGCCACACAAAAATCCTAGTATAATCTTCCCCTTCTGTAGCTAGGTGAAACGAAGAGCCATGGAAGACAGTTGCAAAATTTCTTGTTGCTATTTCTAGGAAAGGGCCAAAACGATGTGAGAGGTGCTGCCCAGGTGACCATACTTCTACATGGTGGAAAGGTGAAACCGTGACTTGACTCAGCACAGCTGGTCATCTGCTCTTCTGAAAGCAGCAGCCATCCACAAGGGGCCTTGCAAATGCTTTTATTTAGCCCGGAGGACATGCATATCTCCTACCATGTGTGCAATCAGCACCCATTAAACTGCTCACTGCGCAGAAGTAGCAAAAAAAGCACTAAAGATCTGCATTCCTTTCCAAAAAGCACTAAAGACCTGCACTCCTCTCCAGCCTCACCAGGACCTTTGAGTCTTCCAGTGACAGTGGGTCATACACTGATCTACACCAATCCAAATTTAATTATTTTGTTTCTGTTATGAGATGTCAGCCACCCCAGTTCAGTGTTTGTGGGCTCTCTAGGGCCATAGACTTTTAGAGAGCCCCTTGAAGAAGACATGCCGGGCTGAGAGCAGCAGTGTCTTGAGGAAGGAGTTAGAATGAGGGCAAGGTGGGGTGAAGTGTGTCCTAAAAGGGACTTTTTTTTCCCAACTTTTTTTCAGAGAAGAACATACAGCCCTCTCTGTTTGGTGGGATTCAGGCCCAAATTCAGAGACCTTCCCTTTGATATTTAGGATGTTGGTCCTCAGGATGAGGACCTGGGCACCACCTGAGCCAGATGTTTGAGTTTCCAAGGAGTCTTTGGAGATCTAGGCCAGTTTTCAGGCACTTAGACCTGCTGTCTTCTTAGTAATCACCTTAGTGATGACCTGTCTGGTCTTCAGTTGCTGCTCTAAAAGAACACAGGTCCTCTCTGGTCTTTGTCATCTTTAGGTACCTTTGGGCAAGGCAAATAGTGCTAGAGAAAGATGTTTAAACAACTCTGATTCAGAATAGTCAGTGAGATCTAGAAAGCTATTTCTAGATTAAATATCTAGGGGTATTTGGGTTGTATCCTCTGTGGTTTCCATGCAGGTGCCCTTGTCCTCCCACGTGTGTTGCGTCACATCTGCCAGACCTTTGCAAATGGTGCGGGCATCCAAGGGTGTCTCCAGTGTTACTAGATACCTCTGTAATATTGAATCAAACACCTGGCCCAAGCTCCTGAATTTGGGCCCAGACAGTCCAAAAGACAGAGAAAACCCAAAGCATTTTTTTGTGCCTGTCTGGGAGAGCTGGTTAGTGGATTTTGGATGTGTCAAGAAAAGGAGAGAACTCAGAAGAAACTAAGGACAGGAGGGAAGTGGTTTGGAAGGAAGACAAGGATGACACTATGCTTGTGCTTCCTTCTCATTCGACTTGTTTCTTGTTTCCTGTTTTAAGCACTTGTAGCACTGTGGACCGTGTAGAAAACTGAGTGGCTTGGGCACATGTTTTGCATTGCAATTAGAAGCTTCCTTCTTGGTGGCCTAAGAAAAAGCCAAAAAGAAGACAGAGCAGAACAAACACTGTCCATGGTTGGCTGGCTCCCCCACTTACCAAAGACTCTTCACTGCTATTACTTTAGTAAAGTATCTTTTAGGTATAAATTGGGCAGCACTAAAGTATAAATTATAAACAAGGTACTTTCAGACAGGTATGTTATATAACAGCTATATTTTAAAGACAGTGAATTGGAACCTGATGGGCATCACATTTGAAATCTCAAGATACAGAAATGTGAAGCAGAAATGTGGTTGAGGAAACATATAGCTTGAAATATGACTTGCTCTATCTGGAAAATAGGCTTTCCCATCCTTCACTTCCATTATGCAGAGTCAAAAATAAAGGAATATAATGTATTTTTGAGATTATGCAGGTGGGGAGGCCAGTATATTTTCTGGGACTTGCGGACAAGGCTTTTGGCCTTTCTTTTGCACCTACAAACTTCAGCAAAATTGCCCAAAGATATTTGGGGATGCTGGTGGGAATCACCTGCTCTGATTCCAGGAACTTGATTCACTTGTTCTATCTTGCCCCAGAGCACTACAGAAATTCATCTAAGGCTGGGAAATATGACCCAGGATCTACAAAAGGGAAAATTGTCTTTGAGACACTGTAAAAGATTTCCTTAAGAATAATAAGAGTGGTAGAAAAGAAATCTGAAACCTGGTTCCGCAGAGATCATGAGGTATGTGAGCTCCATTCAGAGTTAACCACCTACTTCCCTTTGCAGATATAATCTAACTCACTTTCACCCTAGGAGAAATGAGGCTGCTCGAGCTAAGGCTGATAGACTGTTAGGAAAGTTATTAGGAACATGAGAGATCCAGGGACGGCCCAGGCCAGCAGAAAGGCAATTGCTGCTCTGAAATGCTTTGAAGATCCTGCCCTCTCTCTCAAGCATCTCATGAATTGCAAAAAGGGGGAAAAAACGGAAAGTTACAGCTGGAATTTAATAAAATGCAGCTCCTTCCCCCCGGCCCCATCGCTTTCCTTAGTCATCTCGGCCTGCCTGGACTTTTGAAAGTGGCAGCTCAGAGTCGTTTTCGTATTGACCTGTATCCAGCGGCGGTACCTTTGCTTCCAGTAAAAGCACAGCACTTCTCCTTTGTCTCCCTGCTCACTTAGAGACAATATCACATTTATCTGCTCACTGCCCCTCAATGGCAGGCGGCTTCTAATGGGTTTCTGAATGAGGGCTGCACCCGCTGCCCTGCTAATTGAAATTCCGCGCACAGAGTTACATTGGTGCAGGGCAATGGCCAGGAATATCAATGTCCAAAGCCTGGAGCACAGCGGGAAGGGAGAAGTTAGAAGTTTTTTGGAGTTTTGTCGCAAATGTGACTGGGATTTCCTTGTGCATTGAAGCCGTGCAACGTGGTCAAGTGCCCCAAATTCTTGTCTCAGGGTCAAAAACTGTTGAAACAGATTGAGTATCTGTTCCCGCAAGGTGTTCAACGGTGAGGGTGATCTTAGATAATTCCAATGTTGGAAGCTTTGTTACTTAATATTGGGGGGCTCTTTAGTCACTTCTGGTCTCCATCTACCTAGAAGGAGATGTTTCCTGTACATCTTACCATCTTGTATGCTCACGCTGTGCAAACATTTCTAACGCCCTAGAAGACCTCAACTGGCTCTAGACACTGTTGAGTGAGCAGTTTGGTGGAGCCCCAGATATCTATTGATTATAATAGAAGACCAGATGCCCTGGAGAGCACAGTATCCATGTGGGACTGGTGGATATGACAAAGGACTATGTGAGACCCAGCAGAAGCTGGAGACTTGAGGGGAAGCTGTGGGATGACAAAAATGACACTGGGTACTCGTGTTTAGTCAACTGAGTCATGGCCCTGTGTCTCATGCACCCTTCTAGTTGACACTTATCTTCTGTCTTCAGAAAACCTTGTCTGCTTTTGAGTTGTCTCCAGAAGAACCGGCCTGTGGTTTGGGGGCTGTGATAGTTTGGAGTCATGCAGGACACCGGGCCAACCAGGTGACCGTAGTAGGTCTTGCCTTCCAAGCTTGATTTTAGGAGATGCATGATCAGACTCTGAATCCTCTGCAGTCCTTCTGTTACTGAGTTCTACTTAAAAATGAACTGGGTTTCTGCCCATTTCAGTGGTGTGAAAGGCAGGGAGGAGGTTAGTTTGGGAGTAAATCCATTAATCTCGCTGTGCCTCTCCTTCCATTCCTTTTCCAGTATGAACATAAACCCTTTGGTAGCAGGAGCCGCGTTTCAGCCTGTTTGGGCTGCACTTGGCACTGCTTTGACACATTAAATTGGTTCCGTTTGTACACACAGGAGAATCTGGCTATTACCAAAAATGAGTAATTCTGAACAGTTTTGTTTATTTTGATCCTGAGAGAAGGCACCATCTCCAGCTCTATTTGCACATAGCTCCCTGCTAAAAGGAAGTCTGATCTCAAGCACAGTTTCTAACCAGGGCTGTAATTCCAGGCTTGATAACAATAATAAACATGGCAATAACCGCTCCCTAATATAGCGCTTGGCACTTCTTTTTCTGTGCAAATATTAGTTCCTGGGACTGTCATTCTTTGCATGCTACCAAATCCTGGCATTTGGGAATGGCAGCTGCTTCCTAAAATGCTTTTTGTGCAGCATTTCCAGCAACCTGCGCTGCAAACTGCACTGTTGCATTTGGTCAAGGTAGCAATGGGAAAAGCGAGTCCTCGTGCATCTTGTAGTTCTGAAAAGAGAGGGCATCACTGGCTAAGATGGACATAAATTTCACCTTTTTCCTTGTGTTTCTAGTGAAAAAAAGTGGCTTATTTAGCTCCCAGAAGGTGCTAAAACTGCTGGATCTGACAAATGCAGGACCTGCATTTGTCTGCCGGACCTGACAAATTTTTCTTCCCAAATAAGTCAAAACTAGGTTGAAATATTAGCGTTTTCCAGATTAGCTATCCCTCCTCAAAAACACATGCCTCTGCAAAGACTTCATGTTGGTATTTCTAATCCAAAGGAAATATTTTTTGAATTCCCGAATTCAGTAATTTTCTGTTCGGAGTTCTTTTTGGGGGTAGAGGGTGGGGTTGTTTTTCCATAAGAATTACCCTCAGTCACTTAGAGTTGTCATGGATCATCTGTGCTCTGGTTTAATTGTTCTAGACTCCGTTTCCTCTTTGCCAGGTGCTGTGTTCACTGTTCTCCCTGCATGAACATAGTGCCCAGGGAGAATCAGCGTTCTGGGTGTATCATGGAAAATGCTGAGACCTTTGTAGAAGAAGGCCAAAGACATCGAAAACAATTCTTATGAAGTCCCTATGTAATGAAAATAGGCCGAGCATGAGATCAGCATGACCAAAGCAAAACTTCTGCCTAACAAAATAAAACAAACAGATTCAGATTAATTTAACGAGAAATGAAGTTACTATTTCCCTCAAGGCAAAAAAAGTAAAAACTGGGTGAATATGCGGGCATCCAAGTTCATAGACAAATTACGGAAACCTTCAGTTACATAGAAATTGCATATTCCAATTTCCCAGGAAGGGGAAGGTCATCCTCTAGCTGATGAAGAGATGGAATTGTTCGGGCATGTTTGATTTTGTCAATGTTCAAGAGAAGTTCATGACAATTCAGGATAAAATTAAAAAAAAAGCCTCTTTATCCATCAGGAATAGCATATTCTCCATTTTGCTTACAATCTGCAAGGCAATAGCAGGAATAAAAGAACGTGACCCATGACTCCCAGGAGATGGATGGGAACGTGGGGGCGCAGAGAAGAGCAGTGAAGAAGGGGAGAAGAAATTAACTCAAAAAGGTGAAGAAAGAAATGGGAAGTGATGAACATGAAGGTGATATTTCATAGCCCTTCAGATGGGATTTACATGAGAGGGGAGTATTGCTCACGCTTGCTGTAGAGGCAGCTCTTTTCCTGGCAGGAACCACAGCCGTGATTTCCCCTTGGTTTTACTGCAAAGGAGCGTCTTGACCTCCCTGGGAGGCACCAGAGGAAAGACCAGCGTTTTATCAGCCACATGCATTATACTTTAGACTCGGGACTCTGGGGATTTACAGCCTTCCTTATCAGACTGCATGTTTCTCGTCGTGTAAATTGATAGACGGGTACTGGGCACAAAAACTGCTGGAATAGCAGTTACCTCTTAGCACAAGGAAAGGCCATGGATTTTTTTTTAGTGATTGCTAATATCTCGGATGGGTCAGGCTGAGGTGTGCTCTTTTGTGTCTTTACGTTATAGCTTTTACACTCAAAGATAGACCAGCTAATTAACAGATAACAACGCACGAGGGCAGACTCGCTGCCCCTCTCGTGCTGTTTGCAAATAATCACAGACAGATTTGTGGTCCAGAGAGGAGCGTCGTGATAATTTAATCATCTGGCCTTCATGCATATCAGAAACCAAGTGATTCCACCCTGTATTTTCAGTACCACAGCAAGGTCCTTGGGTCAGCTCTCCCTGGGGCTGTATTTGAACCTCTGCCCTAGAAGAGGAAAGACCTTTCTTCCCAGAGGCACTGAAAAATCAAGAAAAAGGCTTGAAGTATTTCCTGGTCCCTAATCCAGGATGCTGTCTGCTGCAGGAGATCACAGGACAGCCTGCACTATAAAAAAATTCCTTGTAAAAAGGAAGTAAAGGGACAGAGCTTTGCTTTTCCTTCTCTTGTAATCCCACATCCAAGCTGCTCATCCCCAAGAGGAAGGATGTCTGCTCCAAAGCCAGTATTGACCATATTACCCTTGTTAGCTGCACTCACATGCAGAAATGGTTTCCTTAAATGTTCTCCTTGGTCCAAAGGCCGAGAGCAGATCAGATCTGTCTTGCAACATTTGTGAAGATATGGAAAACTGCTTGAAATCCCTCTATCCAGCTCTGGGCTGTTTCCTTCTGTTTGAACAGCATCAGGAAACTTTCAGTGCTCCTGGTAAACTCCGATCCCACTGCAAGCACCAGGTAACATAATAATTTGGGACAAAGTCATATGAAATCAGGAGACAACATTTGGGCAACTGTTTTTAAGTGGCTGAATTGCACTCTTGATATGAGCAACAGTCTGAGCAGTGTTCTTATCCCTGGAAGATATCAGACGCTTAAAGTGGGATTTGTGCCTTTAGATAAAACACCCCATAACCTGGACCCAAATGTTTCTCTTTGCTAACCATGGAGAAAAGTTCATTGGGTGCTGATAGAGCTGTCTGAATTCGATCCACTGAACCCCACCCTGCATCTTAAATAAAACTTCTATAAAGTGGTCCAGTTCATCTGGAAAAGCAGTGCTGAATTCAGCAGGGAACTGATGAGATGGTCGCGTTGACCGCCCAGCCCTTGCATCTGTGAATATTCACTGTACAGTGGCAAAAACAGGATCTTAATGGGATTCAGAGAGGTTTGCTTGTCTCACATGCCAAAGACCAGCTGTTTCAGCCCATTATGTCCACTCTGATTTAGAGTTTTACACAGGACTCGCAAAGCTGAGCAATAGGCACCACCACCAACAAACTCATCTCAACAGAAAACTCATCTTTTGGTCTGTATGTACTGGGCTGGAAACAGGCTAGCGTGCCACAGAGTAATAGTACCCATTTGTACAGGGAAAAAACAAACAAAACAAAACAAAAAAAAAAAAAAAAAAAAAAAAGAAGCAAAATATAAAATTTACAATTCTTTATATATTTAGTTTTCTGCACTTACTAGAAAGATCTGATATAATTCTGTCATTCCTTCCCACATTCACCCCTGGTCCCTCCAGTTGAGTTTACGTCCCAAGCTGTGCCATAGGCTCTGTATAGTATTGGGCAAGCAGCTCAACTTTCATTCCCCCAATTAAATACAGACATTTAGAGCATCCCATCTCAATATTTATCTGTCTTCTCCACAGGCTTTGTCCCAGGAATCACATCTTACAATTCTCACATATTTCATTGTTTTTGTTTTTTTCGCAACAGCCCTATGGGGTAGGAATGGTTATTCCTTTGCATGAGATACCAGGATCAGAAGGAACAATATCTGAAAGCTCAAGAGCTATTTAAGTGAGCAGCTTTCCAGGATTGCAACAAGAAAGCCTGGAAGCCCTCGGTAGCTGGAAGTTCTGTCTGGTTGACTTGTCCAGACTCGAAACACTTCTCTGTTAGAGGCAGGTGGGGAGGTATTACAATAACAAGGGGAAGACCGTGGCAAAAAAAAACCCCTACTATTTGAAAGAGAAGAAAGGAGAAATACTTTTCTTCCTGCTAATTTTATTTTCCAGCTTACTAAACCTCCACTTCAAATTAAGTTGAGCCTTTATTTTCAGAGGCAGCTGAGGAAATACATTTTCAGTTGAAAAACAGGCGTTTGCTCTCTGAGACAGACTTCTCCTTTGGGGTTGGCAAATCTCAGCGCAACTCTCAGCGCTGTCCTCGTTTAACCTCTCCCAGAGCCAAAAAATACTCAAATAACTGTCTGCTTCATGCACTGGCCATTAACTTGGCTAAAACCAATCAGGCAAATTAATTCCAGTGAATTTAAACAAAACCTTCCTGCGGCTGTAAGGCATCTAGTTTGGGCTTCCAGCTTACCGGAAAAAGAGTGGAGAAGGTAAACAAACTGAACTGAAGGTTGTCTCAAAATGTGTGGGTGCAGATGACTTGGTTGTGTGAAGTCCCACCAGGTCCTCCTCAAAGAAGGGGCTTGGGCAGTGTGTTGTCTGCACCAAGATGTCCTAAAACACCTTGAATTTCCAAGTTATGCCCTGAAATCCTCTCCTGGATGCCTTATTCCAGTGATGATGACTTAGGCCAAGTGAGGAAGGCTGTGAAGGTCTTTTCTTCTCATCATATCAAGGATGGTGAGGAAAGGAGCTTCAGTTTTTTCTTGCACTCTGTCCTGCTGTGAGTTGGTTCTTTCTGGAGAACAGCAGGCAAAGCTCCCTCATGCCTTTTTTTAATATATTAATTGGACACATGAATTGCAATTAGCACAAATCTCCTTGAGGGACAGTGACAAGTCCTGACGTCAGTATTTCCTTATTTCACATGAATTCCTGAAATACCCACACAGGGATTCGTGTATATGTATGAGACAGCGTATGGGTAAATAGGGAAGTGTTTTTCTGTAAGGAAGATGGACTAAGTATAAAGGCAGGATGAGGTTTGTAGGTATAGTTGGAAAAAGTAGCCAAGCTTTTGTGTATCTAGGATACCTGGGGTCTGAAGAAAGGTCTATATACCCAGAAGTTTCTCTGATTCTTCTTATTTCACTGGTTGACTCTAGATTAATCTTTATATGGATTTTCCTGATTATGCCGTATCCATTTATGTATATTTGTGCACATATTTACCTATATAAAGAATGACAGGATAAAAGGAAGTTAGTTGAGCTGATTTTTTTTTAATTTTTAATCTACCGAAAAAGTCAAATTAAATCTCTTTAGTGACCTGAAGCCCCGGTGCAGCAGATTCACTTTCAGTGCGGCTTGGTGCAGAAAGCTACTGCAGACATAATAAAATGGAGGAGATAAGCTATAACCAACACAGATGACACGGGAGAACATTCCCAGGGTTTGGAACTGCTCCAACTGCAATCCACGTGCAACTTGGATTTGAAATCCCTTTACAAGGACAGCAATTGTCATCACAGCCAAGGAGAGGGGACAACAGGGTCATGGCCACATTATGATTGGTGCTGCTGCTCCTCCAGTACCTCATTTTGCATTGGTGGTGGCCAACCCCACTGCCATTTACCCTCAGTTTTGCCCACTTTGCTGACTGCTTTTAGGTCACCATCTGCCTCTGTGTCTCTCTGGACAGAAGAAGCCCTGGACAAGCTGCTGCCTTGAACCAACGTCCCTTAGTGGCATGGAGCCACCTACAACAGATGGGGATGAACAAGTTATCACTCCTCGTGCAGGACTCGCTGCCTCCTGATGCTGCTCTACAGGAGTGTCAGGCTTTGTCCAGGATGTCACTCTCTGGCCATTCATCTTCTACAATCCTTTTGGCTCATGAATGTGACCATTCCTGATTGCACCTACCCTGTCCCACAGCTCCTGGGGCCATGTCCGTGAGATGAGGATTGCTTTAGGGGATGGACCATGGAACATGGACTGGAAGTCATTTTACTTCCATGTTCCTGGACACCCAATGAATTTAGGGATTTAAACAAGCCGGGGTGGGAGCTGGGTGAAACTTGCTGTTAGTATCAGGCTGAAGGGGTTAAATTTATCCATCAGGAACCGGCAATTACAGGATGCCTTTGCTCTGCTTCCCAGCTGTTTTCACAGAGAGTTGTTGTCTGAGTCTGCCCCAGCCCGACTGTCTGCAATAAAGTCAACATTCCCGACCAGGCTCCAAGCGGAGCCTTTCTGCTTAGCTGGGCAATGGCCTCTGCAACACCTGCAATACTGGTTAAATCCCTCTTACCTCCACACTCAAGCTCTGGATGGCCAAAAGCAACCAGATTTGCTGTCAGGTAGCTGTGGTGCATCCCCTGACAGGGTCAGTTCCCCACGATAATTTTTTTAATGAATGGCTTGAAATGATCTCGCAGTGTTTTTAATTTTATTCCTATTCTCTCTGGTTGATCCTGCAGAGGAAGGGATGAATGGCCACTTAATTCTGACTAAATCGGTTGGAAAATTCACAAGATGCATATAACATAATCAGACTAGATGGGCCCTTTCTAGCAGATGTCTGAAGCCCAGATCAGATAAAAAAAATTCAACAGGGTCTGATTTATGGTCTGACCTGACAAATATTCATATAGGCATGAAAAAGCTTTTGACAATGGGCCATGGAGCATTGGTCATCTTGCTTGCAAGCCTCAGTGCTCGCTGCCTCTCAGATTGATTGGATATTCCTGTTGATTTCAGCTCCAGGGTGATTTTCCTCAGCTCAGTGAAACCTCAGATTTGAAGCTGAAGATATTTCACACATGGCAGATTAGCACCTAGTACCTAAGGGCCCAGATACACCAACTGAGACTGAGTTTGGTCCAAACTATATGCAGACATAAATCAGTCTGAGAGATTGAAGCGATTGCTCGTGTCACTATCAGCAAAAGGATCAGCAATGAGCAGATTTCTAATATGCCCAGAGAGTCCTGCCTTGCAATATGAAACCTTTCCTCTTTGTTTGCTTTAAAACCTGCATTTCTGTGGTTCCAGATGCCACAGGTGATGGAAGACGGAGCCGCTTACGATTTTAATCATTCAATGTGTGTGCAGAAATCTGGATGTGGATCACGGGCATCTGAGGACAGGGGAAAAACAGAGGGGAAAGGGAGCATAGGGTTACAAAAGATGCATCCCCTTGCAGCTACAATGCAGAGAGCTGTGTTGCATAATTCTGGATACCTGTAGGAATATGGAAGAAAGGAGGCTTTTCAGGAAAGGAGGCTTTTCATGTATATACAAGGCAAAGAGGACATCAATTGCTTCTCAGTATTATCTGAATTTTTTTTTCCCAAGTGCAATCAACATTGCCTGATTTCATTGTCTTTGGAAATACATACCTGGAATGCAGCATTCACAATCTCGCATGCACTGATGTATCCTGTGCCTCTCTAACCATAGAAATAACGACTGAAAAAGCCTGTCTCTCTAGGAAAACACGTTAAATTTGGGTAATGTGTGGAGATTGCAAAAAGGAAAAGTCTGACGACTTGTTTCCCTCATGCGACTGACAACGTGTCTCGGCATAGACTGTTTTCCTGTCTAGTTAGGAGAATGACTTAAAGACAAATGTTGTCTTTGCAAGTTCCCTTGTTTATATAGGTAAATAATGATGTTATTGATGTCTTATCTAGTGTTTTCAGCTCCTGACCTCAAAGAGCTTTAGAAAACACAGGGAGGAAAGGGTGAGGATTCGGAGCTGTTTTTTTGCAAATGGGGAAATAGGGGCATGGAGGAAGAAAGTGACTTCTTGAAAGCCCTCAGCAGCCACAGGCAGGAAAACTCAGCCTTTATCCTCACTACATGCCCTGGCTATGCTGCTTCTATAAAACTTTATTTTTCAAAGTACCTGTCAATGCCCAAGTCCTTACGACTTGGCTGGGTTACTGATGTTTTGAATCTCCTTTGCAGCCCAAATATCTGAGTTTTATGGGGATAAAAAATTGGTGCCTGCTGTGGGAAGATGTGGCTGAAGGAGCACTGAAAGGCAGACTCATCTGAATACCAGTTGGAGGCACACACATTTGACAAGAAATGTCCAATAAAGGTTTTCTGATGGATAATTGCTATGAGTTTGTGGCTGCTTACAAAGATTTTGACAGAAACTAATGCAAACAAATCAAAACAGACTCTCTGAAAGGGTGAGAGCCAGCAGGAGGTTGCTGGGGCACTGGGCGCTAGGGTTTCTTTTCATCTATTTTTGTCTTTCTTTATGTGTGTTACATCAGAGCCCAAATTTCCACAGAAATATTAGCTCTATTTGTGTTTGTTTCTGGGTGTAGCTTCTAATCCCCTTAGTGGTTTGGGATAGGAAGTATTCAGAATGGTTAAACTCAGATCTCTGTGGATCATTCACTGATTTTTGAAAATCTGACTTTCTCAAAGATGCTTATTGGGTGCAGGAAACAAAGAAATAACAAAAATGAAAGAAAAAGAGAAAAAAAAAAAGAAAGAAAAAGAAAAAAAAAAAGGAAAAAGAAAAAAGTGCTGCTCTTGTATGTACAAATAGTTGCATTTTCCATGTTGCGTTTTCCCCATTTGCTGCCCTGCTTGCTGAGTCAGCGTGTTCCACGGGCATGTAAAGAAGAGGCTGAAGGGGCTGGTGACATTGGCCCAATGAGCCCATTCCACTCGCTCGAAAGCCTTTTCTCTGTCTATGCAAACAAGCGTGTGGGACGAATCTCTGAACCTGGAACTCCCTGGATCAAGCCAAAAACCTTTCTCTTTCGATCCTATGGCACAAAGCCCAGCCTTTCCCCTAGGAGAGCCTTGCTATTGGTAAAATGCCTTCCAAGAGCTCAGCTGAGTCCCTTTAAGGAGTAAATTTGGGCCAGAATTGCGACAAAAGCAGCCGTCTCCAGCTGTCACGGCCATTGCTGCAGTCAAGATTGTAACCTGAGACAGAAGAGGGCAAGAAAAGGATGCTTCTAGGCAAGTAAAATCCCAAACAATAAGTTTCTTCTAAGTTCACCCCGAATTAAAATGATACCAATGTGTGCAACTGAGAAATCCTTACCCTCTGCCAGTAAGGGCTGAAAACAACTTGTTGTCTCTGAATGTAGATGCTAAATAAACCTAGACTTGATGAGTGTTTTCACATGAAGACACCACAAGGTTAACTGAAGAAGCCAAGAGAAGTTGCCAGGAAATGATGATTTGTAAAAAACAAAAAAAAGAATGGGAATAGGGGAAGGAAAATCACAACATAAAAAGCTATGAGGCAACTTTGAGCCGGCAGAGGAGAAACGAGGAGAATTTTGGTCTGCTGATTCATGGCTATAGACACTGCCCAGCTGTGTGCTGCTGACTTTGCTGTCTGTTTACAGGGATTTCCCTTCTATCAGCCACGGGCAGCTGGGCCTTGGCGAGAAGAAGAACCCCACAGTTTTATCACATGCCAGCGGCAGAGGCAGGCTGAACAAGGAGCCGCTTTCTTCCAGCACTGAAGAAGGATCTTGAGTCAGACAGAAAACAACAGCATCTTGAAAACACTCCGTTTCCTCTTCTGGCAGTGGCTCTAAAGGGGTCAGGCTGTCTGGGAATTACTTGCTCAGGGACTTTGGGTGCAAAAGCTCAGCTCACAGCTTCCAATTCCCAGAGCCTTTTAAAGCCTGTGACATGGATTCACATGGCTCTGAGTGGAGGCAACGCTCACCGGACCCGTCTTACTCGTGGAAGATGAAAGGAATGATGCCATCCTTCTATTTTGGTGCAAATAAGCCCCATTTCAGGAGAGACACTCTAGAAAACTTGACTTTCTGCAAAAACACCAGCAGCCTGGCATGCACAAGGAGGGGAGCTGCTCTTTGCTCTCCAGGGCTTTTTCTTGCTCTTGTGTAGGAATGTATTTTCCCTGTCTCCTTCATAAGCCACAGCATGAATATGAAATAGCATGGGTCTGAGAAGCCGTTCCACGGATATGTCATCAGCACTTCACATTAGCCAAAGTTTCTTTCCTTGTTTAATTTTCCAAAGAAACTTTCCGAAGTTCCTTTGCCTCTGCTTAGCTGATGACACATCGCTAGCCAAATCTCAGGACTTTTATGGTCCTGTGAAACCAGTAACATTAAACAGGGATTAGCCTTCCCAGTAAGAGGCCAGATTCCCCTTCCTTCATCTTTTCGGAGCAGGGAATATCTCCTTGTGTTGGTAAGATGCCGCTCGTGGCAGTTTTGCTCAGCTGATGGAGCCCGTTGCTCAGCTCCGGGGTACGTGACTGCTGCTGCGTTTGGCAACCTCTTCAGCTGGCTCCTTCCCCAGCAGGGCATGGAGGATGTGTCAGGAGGGATGTGACATTTCACACGTCCTCGGCCCTCGCGGCTCGGGGGAAGAAACGCTGCATTCGATCAGACCCCGTTTGCGTGATACCTCCTCAGGAGACGGACAGCAAGAGCATCCTGCAGGCTGTCTCCAGCGATGGTTTGAAGAGTGGAGGTCTCAAGCGAAGGGCACATTTTTGTAGTCTGAGTTATAATAGCTTGACTGCAAGTATTGAGCAAAGCAGTTTTCTAGCACAGCATTAAAGAGCTGTGATCTATTGCTCACTAATGGTCTCAAGGGAGAGCCACGTGTGTCCCCTACTGATGTTCATGGACTTTGAGCCCCTGCAAAGCTCTAACACAGGCTTTATCGCAGCAGACGGACCACAAATGCTTCGATCGCTTGGTCACAGATACACACATGTCTGTTTCTGATTGACTTGGTGGGATGTCTGGCTGCTGCCTTTCCCTGGACAGACCTGGGCCATGCCAAGGGGCACAGTGTGCTGCTTATGGGCCACCACCTGATGTTGAAGCTCCTGGGGTGCAGCTGGGGCTGTCGGGACATGTGTGCTTGTGCCCCCATCTAGTGGCTGTCCCCAAGCCTGCAGCAAATCCCCTCCTCTTCCTCAGGTGACGCTCAGCTTGAGGGTGAAGGGACTCTAATGACTCTGGTGTTGATGGTCTCTGGGTGTCACCAGCCTTGGGGCTGCGCATGTCCCTTTGCAATGCAGCTTTCTGACACATTTCCCAGCGATAAACTACGCACGCATAAAATTCATGTTGGGGCAAAGAATTGAAACCTGATAGTCTCCTATTCTTGTCCGGGTTCCCAATGTCTAGTGCTGGAGAATGTGCTGTTACATAAAGTCCTTCATCTTGGATAGAATTGCAAAGAAATTAAGGGGAGAAAAGACTTTGGTGGGGATAAATGAACTTTCCCCTGACTCTCTTGCTGCTGGCTTGCTTTTGTGCAAGATAAGATTTTTTTTTTGAATCTATTTACAAAACAAAAAGTCATCCCAAACCACCGCCATATGGTAGGTCCAGATTTGAGATTCTTCCCAAGGCACAAAAGGAGTTTTCAGGCAGAGATGACGTCATTTGAAGTGGAAATGGAAGCTGCGTGTAAATGTTTGGCCATTCTGTCAAAGGTTGAGATACAGAATGATGTGGATTTGGTGACAAACATAGCTGGAATACCCAGATGAACCTGGGATATCCAAACAGACATCTGCTTCTCAGACAAACAAGCCGTAGTTGTCAACTCTGCTGGTAACATAAAGTCTCCCTGTTTCCTGTTGCAGCATTATCTCAACACTTTTATCATCTTTGTATTTCCCCCCGCAACGCCTTAGTCAGCCAAGATGCCAGCTTTATTCCTATTTGTGTGATGGGAAAAGTGCTCAGAGAGACTTATAGAAGAAATAAGCAGAAAAATAGGAAACCAAACTTTGATCTCTGCCTCCATTGAGCTATCTTAGGCATATCCAGAAAAGCTCCCCCTTATCCCTAGTACTCAACAAGACAGAGAGGTCATGACTGAAGACTGAGGAGCATCAGAGTACTGCTCAAATACTTCCCAGATTTAGTACTTCTCAAATACTTCCACCCATTGAGGTGAAATCAGGTCTGTCTGGCACTTGTCATTTTTTATTTTTGCACTTTGCACTTGGATGGTGCCTATGGCATTGCCTGGAAGCTCCTAAAATGTGGTGGCAGCAGCTAGGAAAAGAGACCAAGAAGTCTTCTCAGGGCATTACCTGAACTGAGTTGCTTCCAGACAGATTTCCTCAAGTGGTTAAAAAATGATTTCTAATAGTGACTTAAAACCTCTGGGAAAAGAAATAAATGAATATTTTCCTTTGCTCTCTGTCCCTTCCTTCTTGGCTTCCCACACTATAAAAATAGGTCTTGCAGATCTTAATTTTGAACAGTGAATAATGTATTTCAGGTGCATCCCCTTCCTTGTTCCCTTTTTTACAGTGCTCCTAGGGTGCTTTGGAGACATAACATCATTTCTACCGAGGGAGCTCAAGATGAGTGAAGCCCTTCTGCTATATGACTGCTTATTTTAGGACGTGTAACTCCTTGTGTTAAAGGTTGCTGATCAGGACATGCTGGCAGGAGTGGATCAGAAGTGACTGTCACTTAAGTGCAGTGTCAAGATCAGTGCTTAGCAGCACTATGGGCCTGTGGTTACCCCTGATTTTTGGTCTAACAGCTGAGGGCAAAGCAAGCCACCAAAGACCATGTATCATTTACATTTTTTCCCCAAAAAACATTACTATTAACTCTTTGGTGTATTCTTTTTGGTTGTTTTGAAGTAATCTGTTCAAGGGCTTGTCCAGAACAACTCTGCTGCTTTCTGTATATTCTATACAATATCTCGTGAGAGTAGAACACCAAAATGACCATTCCAGAACAGACCAGAGGTCCATCTGAATCCCAGGTCCCTTCTCCAGCAGTATTCAGGCTATATGCAAGTGAAAAACAAACACGCAGTGATGCCCTCCAAATTAACTCTCCAAGACTTCAGTGATTTATGCCAGAATAAAATGGTTGTGGTTAATAAATTATGGTGTATTTTCCATGTGAAGTGTTCCCATCTGCTGCACTTTATGGCACCCTTTAACTCTGTAGGGGTCAGGTCCACCTGCTTCTGTTTGTTTGTTTTGAACCATTATCGGCTCGTTCCGCCACTGATTTCATCAAGAAGAAACATTGAGCAATCATTCCCTTTTCACCTCTTTCAGTCCATTTGTGATTTCTAGACAACTCTCTTCCCCCACTTACAACATCCCATTTCTATCTGGAAAACCCTATTCCACTTAATTTCTCGTCATGCACAGTTCGATCCATAACTCAGACCTCCTCATCACTCTTTTTTTTCTTTTTTTTTTTTTACTTTTTCCAGCTCAATTTATCTTTTTTGAGTAAAAGAATTACACTTAGTATTCAAGATGTGGAAAGGAGATAGATATTTGTGATATCTAGCCTTCCTTCTACTTTATCAACAAAGTAAGCATGGGTAGCACTTGTGTGATCTAGGTTGAATATATAGAAACTGAATATCAAAACCTGAATCTTCTTTTATATGGAAAAGCAGAGAGGTGATTCACAGCAGCCCCAGGCAGAGGTTCAAAACAAGACGAATGAATCACTCTTCAGAAGACTGTATTTTTCTCCACTAATTGTTAAGGAAGTTTGGTTTGACTAGTTGAGGTTGAGACATCCCAGACTTAGATGTCTTTTGCTGTCAAGTTACATCTGTCTGAATATAAGGTCTATCTATCTGATCTGAATTTTGCCTTTCTTTCTGACCCCTTTGATTCAAGCAATCCTGATCCGCTCCGTCATTCTGCAAACCTCCAGCCTAACACCAGATCCCTTTACTCAGCTCTTGCTGGCCGATTTTGTGTTTATTTTTCTGATGTTTTGGAGCCAGATTTTCCACCAAGTACAGCTCTTTCCACCTTCTCTTGACATTCCTTTCTTTCATAGGATTTTCCACAAATCTGGTTTCCCTTCCCATTCCTCCCATGTCCTCCTTCACCATCCACCTTGAGTTGTCTCCAGACCTCTTATCCGTTTCTCCAGGTTATCACAGGAGGAGATTGGAGTGATGATTAGTTTTTGTTATACGCCCTTTACAGGACTTTTTCTCCCATCAAGAGCAAAGGGCACTGGATAATGTCTCCCAAAGGGGTACTTAGAGTTAAATCACCCAGGCACCAGCTTTCTCAGGCATGATGGGGATGACTGGGTGTATCCATTTCACAGTCCTCCTTGCTTCCGAGAAGTCCTCTTGGCAAAACGCTCTCCATTTCAAAGAGTAATAAACAAGCCCTCTTGGCCGTAGACTAGTTTACAGTAATAAACAAGCCCTCTTGGCCGTAGACTAGTTTACAGTGGGTCTGGAAGGGAGAAGAAAGGAGACTGTTTTCCAAGCCCTGCAGCGATCCCAGATTTGATAAACCCACTCTTTTCCTTTCCTCTCCCTCCCTCACCTCCCAGGGGTACGACTCAAGCATTTATGAATGCAAATGCTTCTAGGGTCACGGGGAGGGCAGAAAATGCTGTGAGGACAGGATAACACATCCTCTGTTCCACCAAGAAACATGTTGCACCATTGCACATATTGCAACACAGAAAAAATAGAGGTTGAGCCCCTTAAGCGCCCCATTCTCACTCTGCACCCTCTCATCCCGTCTCCCCCTTTGCTCCTCCAGCTTGTGTCCCATCCTGGCTTGCAGAGAACTGGGCACGTTGAACTCACGGGGACTGAAAAAAATCAATATCAGGCTGATCTGCTGAGCAGCCCTGGAACTGCGTTTCTAAAAATGGCCAGGGTTATATAATATTGGGGGCGGGGAGGAGGAAGAAAGGATGGAAAAACACCAATAAAAGCTAACGCTGCTCTCATTGGCCCTGACGCGCCGCGATGACAGAGAGGTTTCTCCAGGGATGCACAGAGTCACTCAAGCCCTCTGTGGTCACATGCATGTGGCTTTTGGAAGGGAAAACACAATTCTCGTTGCTGCCAAAGGCACGATGCCAGGTTGAGGCGTTGCTTTGACTCCTCATTCACCTGTGTAAGATCCTCTTGAAGTTTCTGGGGATCATTTTGAGTATTATTTTGTTGCCTTTCGGAGCTCACTGTAGGTAGCCAAGGTCTGGTACCCCTGAGCAGAGAGCAGTCCAAGCGTCTCTTTGTTTGTTTCTCTTGGTTGCCACAGTCATCCCAGTGATTAAATGAGGTCTTTTCACAGCACAAATAGTTCTGTGGGCTCCAGAAGACACTGGCACAGTTTGTTTTTAAGGTAAAATGCAGAGAAACCCCTCCAGATTCACACCAGCTTCCCTGTCCTCATGGTGCGGCCCAAATGCAGCCCTACGTAATTCCATTTTCCTAACTGCCCCAGGGGTGATGGCATCTTATTAACTAATTGGCCCTCATGACAGTCCCATGTTGCGTCTAATTCAGGCCAGGGGGAGGGAAAAGCCAATTTCCATCATCACCCAGGGAGTCAGTGGCAAATGGGAAGCATGGATGCACCCTCCTCAGCTGGCAGGTTTCCACAGATCTCCCTCTGCTTATGATGCCCTCGGGCATCATTCAATTCATGCAACAAAATCAAACTTTAGGAGACCTGGGCCCATGCTCAGCTCTCTGCATGGATTTCCTAGGACGTGCTGCCCGGCTGCAGGATAACTAATGTACATTAGTTATTCCTTTACCCTGAGTGACCAGCAGCCTCCTGATCTCTAAGTACTGATCCTATTTATATTCTGACTGCTGGGCTAAGACGTGTTGTACTGACCTAGCTACCCTCCTTACTGGAGATAATGATTAGATAATCTAACTTATCATCTTCCTTCCTGCTTTTAAAACTCAGAAACATATTTAAGCACTGGCACCTGGAAGGACACGGTTAGTAGTTACCCTAACAGTTGCTTTAAGAATTAGCTTGTAGGTAATAGAAGAAATCCAGATCCTTCTGTCCCTGCTTGTTTTCTGAGGAGCAATAGCCAACACGGGTCACTCTTAATGTAATTTCCAAACTGGACTGCACTTAAGACTGCCCTGGACAGAACTGACACATGTAAAAGAGTTTGGAATAGCACTGGCTGCTTAATAAAAGTTGATATAGGAATAATATGGGAAACCAAATGCAACTGACTGATAGAAATCATCCTCTTTAGAGGTCAAGCTATTAGGGGAAATTCACCTTCTATAACAAGGAGTTGTCCCCCATCACTTCTGTCTCATTCAACAACATCATTGATCAGTTCTTGCAGAATATTTCATCATATACATGGAAAAGGAAAGTTTGGGGGGAGAAGAAACCTAAGGCCATGTCCTGTTGTATGAAGAAACCACGTTAAAATTCCTCAAGCGTCTTCACATCTTCCATCTCTCAACTGTGTTCTATCACAACCTGAAGATTCACTTAATAAATTATCTGATGGGATATTCAAGGACATAATCCGTACCTAATTGTGTAGGCACAGATTAACTTTACTTGCAGCTCCCATGGCCTTTATAAAGAAAAGGACAACCAAATGCAACTCACTGGGTGTATTTCTATTAAAACTCATGTGCCTGCAACTGTCTGGGTTAGAACATGCCCAGGCTTACTGTAATGCCATTCCAAATTAGAGCATTTAAAATGATACAACAATCATTGCTAATGCTGCTGCATCATGCTGGCCTGTCAGATAGATCCCGGGGCTTTAATGCAGTGTTATATGTATATTTATACCACTGCCCATACTTCTTTAATTAGGAGATGGAAATGTTAACCAGAGACAAAGAAGAAAATGCCAACAAAGGCAGATCATGCTTCCGTTCACATCGAGGCGTTCATTGCTGACAAGATACAGCTGCATCAGCCTTTTCTTTTTGGGTCGTATTTGGCTCTGTTAAATCCTATTGATTCATGTCAGTAAAATGTCTAGAGCGGTGTCGTTTTCCAGGGGAGGCAGAGGGGCAAAGCTAGAGGGCTGTGGTATCCTGCTCTCAGTTGGATATTCTTCTGGATATTGAGGCTGTACTAATGGCACCAAGCAACACTGTCTAGATTGGGCAATCTCATGGTTCAGGTTAGAAGGAAATTTGGAAAATCTACATTGTATGGGGCAACCTGGAGGTGGCTCTTCTTGTTTGACATGGGTCAAAATTGTTGGTGCTCAGCTGGAATTAGGGCATTATGGGGGGGAACATCCCTGCAACTTGGCCAACCTTTCCGAAGTGCTGCATAGACTCCGGAGATGGGACTACAGCAAAGAGTCTGGAGGAAACTTGTCTCAGAACACTTGAGACTGGTCCATCTTCTCTTGGCAGAGTGTGCCAAGTCACTTGTAGTATGTGGTAGGATAAGTCAGAGATTTTGACTTTGTTTTTATGTTGTTTGCTGTGAAAATGGGAAGGGAAGAACTGAATTGCAGTCTTGACAGTACATCCAGTCACTGACCTGCAGGCAGGCTTGACTCCAGTCCTCATGCTGAACATCTCTCAACTTTAAGATATATTGGAGCAGGCAGCAAGCATCATAGTTCATGAGTGTTTATGATCTCAGCCCTGGATCTTCTTTTCCTTCCTATGCTTGCTGATTAATATAGTGACATTGGTTGTGATGGAGTGAAGGAGAAGCCTTCAAGAGGCACTTCACAGATCTGCAGTGCTCGCCTAACAAGTCATTAGGTCCAGTTAAACTGTGATACAATATTTTGCAGTCCACCTGGACTGGATCATGCTGAATGTCCACCACAATCTTTATTCAAAGGTTCTGTGATGAGGAGGAGCAAGAAGTGAGGGAAATGAAGCACAAACCAGAAAGCGTGTGAACAGATGTTGACCCAGAAAGCAGTCATCTGTCCCACCATAGAAAACTGAGCCTCCTGTGAGCTACAACAAACCACCTCAGAGCACTTTGGTGAGAGTAGGTGTGTTCTTAGAAACAGAAAAAAAATAAACAAACACACTCTATCCCAAGAGACACAGCTTGCTTGGCAAAACCCCTGATGTAGCTGCAATTAGGCTAGAAGTGCTTTTGTTGGCCTAGTTTCTATCATTGTAAGAGGAGGTAGAATTACCTCAGCGGCAAAAAAGCCTTTGTCGGCACACAGTTGTGTCTCTGCAGGCCTAAGTTTCCAGGCAGGTTGGGGGTGAGGCGGGGGTAATAAGTGGGCAACAGCCATCTGGCCCACTGCAATGAGGGTAGATCAAGTGGTTTTCTGTGTTTTTTTGTGGGTTCTTCTTGCTTTTGCCTGGCAATCACAGCCATACTGTGAAGAAAATGCAACTGGCAGACGGGTTTGTCAAAGAGGGCAGAGTGTCTCCATAGGTCCCTCTGATTGCAGAATCTTGATGTCTTTGACCTATCACAGAACCACCCCCTATTCACACTGGGCTGTCCTTGTCCTTAAGGGGAACATTTCTACCCCAGCAATGGGGTGGACACATCCTCTGGTGTAGACACAATCTGCAGGTATATTACTCAGAGATGCAATAGTGGCTTTGTGGACTGAAGACAGAGGCTGATCTAAGATGACCTTGTCAGTCTTTAGACTTTTCCAGTCATCCCATATACCATAGTTTTCCCCAGAAAACTTTGCCCTTGTGCTATCAGGATCAGAACGGCCAAGGACAGAGACAGATTGCAAGGTTGTGTGGATCAAGTCAGACTATGGATGCATATTATAGGGAAAAAAGCTGTGGAAGCAACCTGAAAGTAGAGCTGACTCATGAAGAGTAAATAAACCTGTTAACTATTACAATCTTATTCAGCTCTGAAGTTGGGGACCTCCTAAATAGTCATATTTCTTCTACATTCTCAGGTAATTCCTTCATGGCAGTTAAAGTTGTTGATTATCTACAGAAGCTTCTACCAAAACCAGAGCCCAAAGTGTAGTTGCCAAAAAAGACCATTTTAATCGTAAGTCTACAGTAGACAAGTCCTCAATTGTGGAGTCTTAAATAAGCTTTTAGAGTCCCATATTCATGGTGGGAGAGATACTGCAAACCTCATGCTTCAAGGCACCATACATTCTTATGGATATTTATGCACTGCAGGAGTATTTATGCACATAATTATGTTTCTATGAACCCTGCTTGGATTTCCAGCCAGTCTGAGATTTTTCATGCTTTTATTTTTCTTGTCAAGTTATAAAGTTCATAAGCTTGTTTCTCTAGTCTTGAAAAAAGAAAATGTTATTTTCTTGAATTTAACTGAGTCAAATCTGGAGGTGTTCAATTATGCCAAATCCCCAGTGCGATTTAATCTGAACTAATAATACTAATATACTATTTGGTATCAAAGTGGAGATCAGGAGGAGAGAGTGTCTTTTGCCAAATTTAAAATCCCTGAGAACTGCTACAATACAGATTTAGAACAAATCTAATCTTTTGACAGATTTTGTTATATTTATCTTTGTAAAACCATGCTGCTTTGAGCTGCCTCCTATTCCCCAAAGAATCCACAAAGTAAAATAGAAAATTGTTTCCAAAGAAGAATAATTATAGCTTGCATAACACAGTCTTGCATTCAATTACAAAGTCAAATAAACCAATCAGAACATCTTGCTTGTACAAACAACGTCTGACTTCATTTTGTTCCGAGTTTGAAAGTCCAAGAGATTTTACCAAACTTAAATAATCTCTGTCTTTTTCCCCACTCTCTCTTGCTAAAAATCTGGTCCGATACTGAATTCTCAGACTTTGGGTAGAGAAAACAAAGGTAAAACTGTCAGTTTTCTCTTTGCACTTATCTGTGATTTCCCCAATCACTAGGTGTATGCAGTTAGAGATTAAATGTGTGGCAGACCCTCCTTCTTCAGATCCAAGATATGATGTGATATGAGAACAGATCTGGGACAGTTTCCACAGTTTTTCATACTTTGGGACTCCTGCCTTTTCCCCACTGCCTGCCTGGGAAGCAAGTTACCATTTCCAGGTAACTGAACCTCCCTGAGGACAGCAGAAGTAGCTTCACCTCTCCAGATGTTACCAGCACTTATTTTCAAGTACAAAACCACCAAGATATTTTCTTGGGTGTTGTTCTTTCAAGGAAGGTGAAATGTTGGCTTCTTGCACAATCATGTTGGAATCCTGTAACATAATCTACCGTGAAGATAATCTAATCTGGGTTAAAAACAACTTCTACCTGGAGTGATGATGAACACTTACCTCTTGTGTCTGCAGATCAAACACCGTCTTCTGCAGATCCCAGGATCATTTACAAGGCAGGAAAAAATCCATTTACTATTTCTCCTTCCTTCCTGTGAAGGTAAAAGACCACAAGCATCAGAACTGTGCTAATCCTTCCATCCTGGGAAGGCAACGTAAAGACCAGATTCAATTTACTGATAAATACACTCTGGGTAGGTATTTACACAGAGGCATTTTCATGGGAGTTGGGTCACCACTGGAGATCTGGTTAATAGAGTTAATAAAGTCAATAGAGTCTTGGTAGAGATCCAGCTAGTTGTGTGCAGGTGCCTGATGTAGAGTAAGTCATGTCACTCTCCAGAATATTGACTGTGTTGACTAGATACTTGATTCAGTTTTCTAAATACAAATGTCAGGGAATTGTGTGCGAGAAGTGCTGATTTTGCCATTTGTAAAGGAAATCTCAGTGCCTAGCCCAGGTGACTTTCACACAGAAGGAGTCTATGGCTGGTTGGTTTGATGAGCTTCATCATAGGACACCACAGCGGGAAGTGGGACAGCTGAACCTCTTCAGAGTAAGTTATCTCTAGGGTATGACTTTGACAAACGGGAAAAGGACACAGATAGCTGTTCCTCCACCTCTTTGGAAAATGAAGGCAAGAGTTTTATCTTCATTCTGAGCTCCATCAGAGATCCTATTTTTCCTATGCTTCTAGATAGTTGGAGTTCAGTTTTCTCAGATGTTTGCTCTTCCTTAAAATCCTAGGAAAAAAAAAAAAAAAAAAAAAGAAGTTTGAATATTCCCAAGGAATTCCAGAGAATATGTTCAAGAGAAGTGAGTCTGAAGTGGGAACTTTTTGCTGGCAGTAGTTTTCCATGTTGGATAGTTTTGTGGAATGTTTATTCCCAGATGAAGTAATTAAGGCAAAACCCAACCCAAGTAAGGCCCAGGCACCGTAGACACAAGTAGGGCCGTGTGTCATGCCCTTCCAAATGCATCTGGCTGTCCTGGTTACCCCAAACACACCTTGTCTGCATGCTGGGACACAAGGCTTGCATGATGATGCACGAGATGATGATGATGGAGAGCTGTGACCACCTTTGGTTATTGCTGCCAGGCACCCGGGGATGGAGAAAGCTTCAGCTAAAGCCAGCAGTGTCAAGGAGGGTTAATGCAGGACAAGTTCTTGTCAATCATTTCCCGCTTCTCCACTGAAATTTTACATAGTGTCTTTGCTTGACCATAGTATAGCTGGTGTTTGGAGCACAGAGCAGGAATTTATTTTGCTTTGGGCTCGACTTGAGAATAAATTACCTGAAGGCGGACACGGACAGGCAGTTGGGTACAGCATGTCCTTCTTAGCTGCCCCTTCGCTTTCCAGATAAGAGTCAGGAAGGAACAATAAACAAGAGTAAACCCCATACCCCCCCGTCCGGTCCCCAAAGCACGTGGTTCTTCCACCTGGCTCCTACCCCAGAGCAGAGATGTCAACAGCTTGAGTCAATGCCTGCTCTGCCCTGAGCTGCTTGATGTTATCTGAGTGCGAGGACAAGGATGGACAACTTTTTCTTGTGGGGGGAAATTATCAGAGATGATATGAAGCATATTCCTGGCGCTTCCCCTCTCCGCAGTGGGTGGAATGATCTCAAAATTCAAATATTTTCCCTCTTTTTTCTGATTCTTTTCATCACAAGGTTGCTAAGCCTTGCTGGAAGGAATTAAAAGGATTCTGGCCTGGAAATGCCTCAGTGTTTTGCAGACTCACGGCTGCTTCAAAACTGTCTTCGTGCTTGTGCCGGGGCCCTGCTTGTCTATCAACAGGGCAAAGCACATGAAAGCTTTTCCCAGTGCCTGGCCCCAACTTGTTTGAAGTCAGATTAAGAGCTACATAAGCCTCGTGCTGCCTCCGTAATGCATAGCCATGGGCTTGTGGCACTAGCCATGGGCTAGTGTTGCCAGCTACGTGCTCCTGAGCAAGCTGCTTGTCTCATTTCTTCAGGAAAGTTCTACATTCGTGGGCTTGTTGGGTTTCTCCGAGTAGTGAGATTTGTACCTCCGGGCTTTCTGTGCGTGCACAAGTGTGAGAAAGAGAGTGTTTCCACCCCAATAGCTTTGGACCCTGAAGCCGTTTTAAACTAAATTTGACAGGATGGTAAAGACTGCAAAAACACTCAGTTCTTTGGCGTTTCATGGTACTTGGTGACCAGGTCAAAGAGAGACAATCTAATAATATACCCATTGATGGGATGACCATGCTGTGAACTCATCCCTTGACAGACAGAAAAGTACAGACACAGAAAATCCAAGTGTGAATCAACAAATCCAAGTGAATTCTGTCATTCAGGAACAGCTGGTTTATCCCTGATTAGAATTAAATAGATTTAAAAATGCTAAATTAAATGAACTTTCCCTCTACTCCATTCAGCTTAGGATCTGCTAGAGCCAGAGATTATACAGTGCTTCCTCATTGGACCAATTCAAGGAAGAAATACTGAAAATTTGAAAGTTATTGCTTTTACAACCATGGAGAGATGAAGAATTATCTCCATCCTGCTTTTGGAGAGAAAAACACATGGAAAATTGTGAATAACAGGCTTGGAAACGTACGCTGAAGTAACGTGTGGAGTCCTCAGGATAAGGCAGGGGAGGTAGGAAGTCTGTATAAGCTAGTAAGATCTGATGGACTTCAGTTTCATCGGAGAACCTGGAGAAGCTGCTGAACGGTTCAGAGACGGGGAGAAAGGAGGACAGTGGAGTAGAAATGATCTTGACCCTTTGAGGAAATAGCTTGCCAATATTCTCATCAGCTGCAGAAGAGCTGGGACATTCTGCTCTAAATTATATCTTCCACCCAAGTGCATTTTTAAAAAAAAGTGAAAATTGAGTTTCTTTGGGAGCTGTCAGGGCATGCATTCCCCAACAGGCTCTGGAGGACCATTGAGAAATGCAGCTTGCAGCTTCACTGAGAATTCTGCTTGTTCTCCTCCTTCTGCTAAGCTAACCAAAGCCAGAGCTGAGTGACTGGGGAGCTAGAAGCCCACAGCTACCTTGCTGGGGTGCTGTCAGTTTATGAAGACTTGTGGGACCAGAGCCGCGGGCTAGTACAATCATTTAATAGGCAAAAATAGAAGGAATCCTTGGAATTTAATAAAGAGCTTGGGCTGTCCCGGTGGACAGCAGAGAGTAAAGGAATTTCTAGAGTAGATCACTGGTCTCAGATACAGATCCATCCCTGCTGTAGAGAGGTGCAAATATTTCTGTATGTGATTTAAGAATCTGTGTGTTACATCAAGGAGGGTGAAAGGGAGTTACAGCTTCACTAGTAATTCTCTGATAAATGTGGTCATTGGAAAAGAGGAAATTGCTCCTTGTCCTGGCACTTACTGAATCCTTCCCAACCTTGATTTATCATCCTCTTTGTCTGTCTCTTCCTTTTGGGTATCTCCCCGCTCTCTGGATGCTGTGAATCAACCAGCACAACCATCAATCCTCTTTTCTGGGCTTCCCTGTGTGCAACGGGATATTGCTGAGCATCTAGCTCCATCTACCGCCATGAAGGGAAATGTCAGTCAATGACTAATATCAACTTTAGTATGGAGGTATTTAGAATGACGCAAAGCATCAAAACAGAAGAGATTCCAACAGTGGAAGAGATGGGAGAAAAATCTCTCTTAGGGATTTAAAACAGGATTGGCTTCTGTTTTTAATAATTAAAGAAGTTCTTAGTTGGTTTAAATCAATCATCTGGTGATTTTTATGTCTGGATCCTCATCTCCAAGTTCCTTTTTGCATGGGAAAAGGTGTTTCTAAAACCCCAGTCGCACTTGCACATCACTCCAGGGGCAATTTCCAGGAAATACAAAGCAAACTTTGAACAAGAGTTTTGCAGAGGCAGGGAAAGGAGTGTATGATCCAGTTCTCCTACCTGTGAAAGACACCTGAAAAATATCAAACACTTGCTGGGAGCCCAGGGCTTTATCCCATTCCCTGAAACATGCAGGACAGTGTGACCACCCATTTCAGTGGCAGTGGGACTTCTAAGGGACGCGTGTTCAATTCAGTTGTGGTCGCTGATAATACTTGTACTGATTGCAACAAAAGCAGAAGCCAGTCTCGTTTTGCAGAATCCAGGGATAGTGCTTGTGGTCACTAGAGACAATGACAGTCTTTCTATTGACTTCACGGGGCACAGGGGATGGCTCTGAAAGCTGGTCTTGTGTTGCACAGAAAGGGAAGGGCTTTGGGAATGCATAGCTGCAGGGATTAGTAACAAACAAAGAGCCTTTAGCTTCTAGGTCACTGCTCCAAACCCCTGCCAAGCTGCTGGCGAGTGAATGCTTTTGCCATCTGTGCAGTGGCGGCTCACGAGTGAGTTTGATGGTTCTCACCTCGCTCCTGGTTGGAAAATGTCCATTTCATTTGGGAGTCTGGGCTTCTTCTCACTTCAGCAGAGAAGTTGAGGATGAAGGGAGGTCTTGGGAGAATGATACCTTCCTTTCTGTGTGGGACCTATTGGCAGAGAGAACAACAGTATTGCCCTTTGGTGAAAGACATCTAAGCTCTTCTGGTTTGCCAAAGCTCCCTCTGTGGCTAGGACTATGCATTCCCACTCAATCTTGACCTAAAGGTTTCCAGTAGTGATAAATCAGACTAAATGAGTGGTTGTAAAGACCTGTATTCTTGACCAATCCACGTTGTTGGGCAGTCCTTATTCCTCTCTGTCCCTGCCCTGATCAGTCATGTTCAGCCAGAATTCCATGTAAATCCTTGCACATTTGGTGCTCTCCGGCTCTTGGATTGTATTAGTAGGAGGCTGGGAAGTAGAGCAGCTCTATGGCTGGTAGCCTTTGAGCTGACATTTGCTTTGCCCTCATCAGAGACACGGTGAACTTCCATTTCATAGGATTATAAGGTTGGATGGGGCTTCTTGAGAAGGTCTGTAGTCCAACCTCTGGCTCAAAGCAAGTTCATCTTTGAGGTCAGACCAAGTTACGTGGGGTTTTATCCAGTGCAATCTTGAAAACATCGTGTCTCCTACCTTCTGTTTCCAAATTTTCCTAGCATATCTGTGGCTTAAATTCTTGTCTCTCAACCCTATGGTATTCATCCTTACTTGCAGGTAACTCTGTAGGACCTTCTTCCTGAGCAATCTCTCTTCTCCTTGCCCATTCTCCAAGCTATCCAGCTTGTCCTGTAGGGAGCTGAAGGTGTGCATGGAAAGGAATACTTTTCTATGTTACTATTTTTTAAGAATAGATGTTAGGAAAGAAATTCACAATCATTGTATCATCTGTGCCCTGGTTGGTAAGATCTATGGCATAATTAGGTGGCAAGATGGAACCTTTATAGAAAAAGGCCCATTTATCAGAGTTTGGGACTGACAAATACAGTGTGCATAATCTGAAACACAGTATTGCATGAGGATCTTACCTTTCAGCATCAGCTTTCACATAATCCCAGAACCTGACCCAAAATGGAGTGAAATGGGAGCTTTCCAAAGCACATTATTTCTCTTCCATCTGTCCCTGACAACAAACTAAGTGGTACCAATAACTAACCCAAAAAAACAGCTGCTCCCAGGCACCAGCAGCTCCCAAAGTCCGTGATTTGCACAGCATTACCCTAGTACATTCCCTTAGCCTACTTCTGCCTCTCTAAAATCTGGTCACCTACTTTTCCAAATCCAGAGACTGGAAATTATTCTAGTGAGCTGCGTGGGTCTGCCTGTGAAGTGCTTTTCTCACCACAAGCTCACAGATGCTAGATTTATTTTAAAATTGTACGATGCCATAGAAATAGCGACAGGGCAGTGTGCTGCAGCAGTGGAAGTATCAAACAATTGCAAGCAGCACTTTGACATGGGCTTTTGGGTGTCCAAAGAAGAGACCATCAAAAAAAAAAAAAATAAAATAAAATAAAAGCACAAGGAAGCAAGCTGGGTACTGGTGAAATCCCCCACTGTATCGGTACCCAACTGAACCATAGTGGAATTTGTTGTTGTTTAATTTATTGAGCTCTAACCCCTAGCTGTTTATTTGATATGGTGTCAAGATGCAAGTAATCCTCAATCCTAAAATTATAGTTGGGTTTAGGGGATAGACATCCTCAGGAAACCTGGAATGGAAATTTCTAGGAATGGAATCAGTTCAGTTTGTGAGGGCTTAAAGGGAAGAGTTGTTTGCTTCACCTTCAGGTATGAAGTGATTATGGTTCAGTTTTGGATTTGCATTATAAATAAATAATAATATAAAAAACACTTTATAATGCTCTGTGGTTTCTTGTTTGAGGGAAAAATGGGTGGCTTGGACTGTTTTTCAGTCTGGATTTACTGCTCAGTCTGTGTTACAGACCAAATAATAATCATAGGTGGCTGAAAAAGAACAATGTATCTCTTTTGAGTATTTTATAAGGATTAAAAAACAAATCCATGTGGTTTTACATAGGGGAGCAGAAACTTGAAAATTTATTGAGAAGAATTAATTCAAGAAATTAGGAACGGGAATGGGTTAATGAAGCAATAATTGAGGGATATTTCGAAGTTCAAAAATTTCATAGGAGCCCTCTCCCTTCTTACGAAGAGGGCATGTGTGTTAAATTTATAAAATTTGTCTCCCCAGTGAGGAAAAACATCTCCCTTTAACCTCATTTCCTTCGGAGACTGACTTGAGCAATTCTGCGAGCCCCATGAGAAACCATTGAACCAGTTGGCTGGTTTGGGTCACACTTGGCAGCACAAGGCTGTCTCCCGGGCTGTTACATTCCCACAGATTTTGCAAGTGTCTGGGTAGAAAGGAGACTCTCTGAGGGCTCGTATGAGCCCCAGAGGGTGGAAGACAAGGTGACCTTGTTCGCTCTGAGAATTGGGTTCCTTTACTGTCATCAGAATTGGTTAGTCTGACACTCACAGAGAGGGGATATTGTTTTCCCAATGAGTCTCTTGGAGTCACACGACTCCAGGAACAAGGACTTGATCCTGTTCCATCTCCCCCATAGTTCACTCTCTGCTCCCCAAGACCTTCTCAGTGCTGACTCAGCTTTGTCCAGTGTCTCGAGCCTCAGATAAGTCATTAACTTCCCCCTTAGGAAGTAGCAAAGAGCAGCAAAGAGCTGGCCTGGAAGTTCGTGTTGCACATGCAGTGGATTGAGGAGTCTTTCCCAAATGCTGACTGGGACGGGAACACTGCAGACACAGCAGATCTGAATTTGGTTACAATATAATTCTGGACAGTGCATTTTTTGTCGCTAGTATTTGCTCAGCTCGTGTTGCATTTTGCCGTCTGGCACTTTCTGCTTGGGCTGACGGGGATTTTGCTGGCATCGTGGATTTTACCCGTGTCATATAGGCAAAGGATGGTGGGCACCATCTCCAACAGAAAGTCCAGGGTCTCATTGCAGGTGACTCTTCCCATGATGAGAGTGCCCTGGGGATGTTTTTCTCCAAGGATGAGAGGTGGGATGAGTCCTTTATAAATATATCACTGCAACATGGGTCTAACCCTCCTTTTCTTGAGCTAGTGAGTAGCTCTCTGTCTGTCCAACAGGCATTTTGGCTTCTCCTCTTCTGCAACCCAGAGATTTCTTGGAAAGATCCATCCTCAGAAGATCCCAGCAGGGCTCATTTCAAACACAGTGATAAATAGTGTGTGAGGCAGCAGTTTGTATCGGTGGATGGCAGCACCATCTTGTGTTCACTGCTGCAGAGGACACAGAGTCTCTTGATCACTGAACAGTCCTGATCTGTCCCATTCTCGAGCTCTTCGGTAGCTTTCATGAGAAAAATAATAAGTACTGGCAAACAGCGGATAAACACAAGGCACAGACACAAAGTCTAGGACAGACTCCCAAACTCCCAAGGTCTCCAGCCAGAGTTTTTCTTTTGTTTGCACCCAGGAACCGATTAAAGATGTGTCCCCCCTAAACCACTTCATTTTCACGGTCAGTCCTAGCAGATGCGCTCCTGGCAGGTCACTAGATCCACCCTTTGAAATCAAGCAATCTTTTCTCACCCTGTAAAATTTCTCATCGTGCATAGAAGCTGCATTACTAGTCTGATGGTCTATATCTGGACCTGATTGTCACATACTATTAAATCCAGCCTGCAGAACCTTCCCAGAAAGAAATCATGTAGTAAGCGCTTGAAACAATTAAAGACTTCTCCCGCCTGCTGAAAAATAGACATTGCTGAAAATAAAGTTTCCTCATCTCTGCCCTCCAATCCTCTGCATTGGGAAGGCAACCCCTTGAGAGAGCCAAGTCTGGAGCAGGTGGACAGAAAATGGGGGCACTGCCAGATTAAACCTTGTCCAAGATGCTCCTGTCTATGAAAGAGGGGGAAAAGCTCCTAGCAATTTTTCAGCACATCATTCTACCCTATTCCTACGATGCTGTCAGCTAAAAGTGCCTCATTCTCTGACCCAGCCCTGCACTGGACATTTGCAGCAAAAGCCATATGACATTTGGCCAGAGTTGAAGTAACGACAGATTTGTTGTGCATTACAAAACATGTAAGTCATAACTGCTTGCCAAAACAGCAAGAAATCAGAACCCGAGGCTTGGAAACCATGATAAGATTGCATTATTATCGTGCCTTTCATGCAATGTGGTCTGAAAGGGTACCCACAAACTCCCACTGTGGACCAGATGCCTCTGGCTTTAAAGATATACCCTGTATGTAGATAAATCCATCTCTACCAGTTGGCCCAGTCTAGGGACCATTGCCTGGAGGCCGTTTGCTCACAACCACTTTGCTTTTGGAGGTGGACAATTTTACAGTATAGAAACAAGGTGCTACAAGAGAACTGGTTGCAGTACATGGAAATACATGCTGGAATATTTAGTTTATTAGTGTGGGTGGTTCTAACTACAGTGTTGTGGCAATGCGGGATGTTTTTAAAGCTATATTCAAGGCAGGAGAGGAAAGGTGGATGCAGCAACAGGGGAATGGCCAATAAATAAATAAATAAAAAATAAAAAAAGAACAGTCCTGTTTTGGGAATGACTTAAAATGACTTTATATCCATCTTCTCTACACTTCTTCTCTATTGGCATTTACCAGTGGTTTTGTGTCTTGGATTTGGTTTGGTGTAAATGAGAGAAGATTTCAGGATACACCAACAGGGGACGTGCTGTCCATCATCCGTGGTAAGGAGATGATTTCTGAATGACAAATCTGTAATTCAATAGGAAGGCCTTGAGGAGAGCGATGGAAATGTTCAGAAAGGCTTTGAGGACAAGGCTGTGGGAGGATACGGTCACATGGAGGGTGAGAAGAAGGTGGATGAGCAGCTGGAAGGAGACGGTGTATCCAAACGGTTAATGCTGGTAGGGATCAGGGTCATGGAACCTCTCTTACTTATATATAGGTGTGGAGTCAAACCTAAGGTTTTAGTTCTGACCTGCCCAGTGTTCCTTCTTTAACACAAATGTCTCCACCAGCTTCTGCAAAAGTTGGGCTTACTTTGACATTTTGGGTATTTTTTAGGCACACCCTAGGTATTTTTAGGGAGAGAGATGATGGCCTTTCTCCAGCTGTGACTCTAGCATCATGCTGTCCTGTGGTACTGGGAACTAGAGAAAGGGAAGAAGTTTTTTGTTCTGTTTTGGTTTTGTTTTCTTTTCTTTTATAGCCAGGAAGCATTTTATAGCATTGATGCAACTAGAAATATACTTTAGTTGTGGCCCTGCTGTATTAGAGCGCTTCATCATCCTACAATTCAAGACAGTGTGACTATCCCACCACTCCCAACCTCAATTGGAATCAGCATCTATAAATGAAATGTATACATATATATATACTCATATACATATATATCATACTCAGGCACTCTCAGTGGTTAAGGGCCATGGTTTCAGTCCCTAAAAACCAAAGAGATGGATTTACTAGAGCAGAGAAATTACTGTCAAGTAAGTACTGTGGATATTCAGTCTGATTTAGAGACACGCTCACAGTTGATACTCCTTTGTATTTACTTTTCATGTGCATTTTAGCAAATGCAATTGCTGGCAGAAAACTCCAATCAATCAGAGCTAATTAAAGCAACTCATTAGGAAGGCAGTTTTCCAATCTGCAAGTACAAAATATGCTAAGAGAGGATTGTGCTCCAAGTGTAATTGTCATCCAGGGGGGCATCAGGAAAAATGTTGCGACTTATTCAGAAGAGCTCTTATTCCGATCAAGGGGGCCAACCAGCAATCACAAATCATCAGCATATCCACTTAACTTACCTGTTTTTTTCCATCAAAATCTCTTTTATAAAGAGTTTCAGTACAAGGTTCTGAAGTTGGAAGCTCATGGAATTCAAGGTATTCCAGACTGAATGACATCAGGTCACGGTTCATGTCACCTACACCTCCTGTCAAAAGACGCTGAGTTTGTGACAGTCACCAAGTGCAGTTTGTGGAAGAGCTACAAGTGATTCAAGGGAATCGGGCAGTTATCAAACATCATCTGGGATTTGAACATGAGGAAAAAATGGCCATCTCCTTACTCCAAGATCACAGAGAAACAGAAAGAGAGGATGTGAGAAGATTATTTGTCATGTGTCCTCTGTTGTAGCTAGTGCTGGTCCTATGTTAGATCAAATTGTATGTGTAGGTATTTACTGTTAAGGAAAACTTGCAATAGTTGAAGTCTCACTGCCTTTGCCTTGAGTAGGGACACTTTGCTAGGCATGTGTCTATACTGGCACTAAAAAGAAACCCTCAAAAGCCTAAGATCTTCCTAGGATAGGACTGCAATTATTAAAATCTTCTCTGTATCACGAGGTGGGAGTATTTTATGGCAGAGAGTAAGAGGTGGGTATTGCTGCATCTGTCCTAATCTCTCAAAGGAAGTTAGAGAGGGATTTGGTTAGGGCCAGTACAGTAGCCCTGAATATGGTTGAGATAGATTAGTTTCTTTGAAGGCACTCTCTGAATTACACTGGAAATGGCTTGACTGTGAGCCAGTTGTGTCTTGGAGAACCTCCTTTCATGCCATTGTTCGGTGTTGAACTTGTCTCTTCTTTTCTTCTTTTCGGATCTGCCTCAGCTACAACAAGGGTGATCTAATTGCCATGTGTTTTGTGTTCTTTCTTTTACAGAAAAAGAAGATCTCTGAACTATCAAAATAAAGGCTAATGTAACGAGATCGTTACAAGGAAGATGGGCTCTGAGAAGAAATGTCACCCTTGTATATAGAAACTAGTAAGATCATAAAAAAACTTGCTGCCAGACCACGTTTGCATGGACCTTGCCCTGTTTATATGCTCAGACTGAAGTCAAACAAATCTCTGCAGTCCTTTTAGGTAATTTTGAGTCATTTTGAGGAGAACAACTTTCTAAGAGACAAAACCTATGGTTGAAAGTACATTAGTACTGAGCCTTAAACCATCACCCAGCAGAACACTAGGGAGGACTCAATAGACGTGAGTCTGGGATCTAGGATCTCCTCTGTGCTCAAGAAGGGGTGGAAATAGAGACAGGAATTACTGAACATTGGAAATTCATTATATACAGATACAGCACATAGCTATTCAGGTAAACATACTGCTCCTTGTAACCAGGAGAGCTGCTGGTGAAAATTTTTGGCCAAATAGGGCTGTCTAGAGCTGAAGAGTATTGTGGACCCAGAACCAGCTGGTGAAGGGAAGATTCCTCCTAAGATCGTCACACAACGACGCTAATAAAGTGTAAATGAAGACAGCTGTGGCAAAAGAATAGGCTACAAAGACAAATGATGAAACGTCTGCACACAGCACTCCCCAAATAATGTCGCCTGACGAATGAGTTGGTGATAATTAAAAGTCTACTCATAGATAATTCATGAATAGAAAATAGTTTTTGGTTTTTATTTCCCTTCTTCTTCTGTTTCCCAGTATCAGTGACCAGATATTGGACATGCTGCTCTGGAGTTTCTGTTTTTGTCAAGTATTAGATACCATGTGGAAAAAAGTGAAGACTTAATTTCTTATGTTCCAGTTATATTCCACAGAGCCCTTGTTGGGTTAGACACACCGATAGGGAGAGATTCTGTCTGTGCTAGAGTTTGGAGTAACAACATTTTTCCATATCATCCAAGATGTTTTTACATTTCCATTTTCCACTTGGAAGGACTTCAGCATCTAAATACTCTGTAAAATGAGGTGCTGAGTTATAGTTAGATAGGGAAATCCTGTTTTTATTTGGTGGGCTGAGTGTCCAGGAGTTTATGTGCATCACAGGCTCTTCCATCAGCTGAGCAGTGTTGGAAATGTAATTGCAATAGATCAGCCAGGCACAGAGAAGAAACATGAGAAAGGACATAGTTAACCAGAATTACCATGGGATTTTTCAAGCCTCTAATTTGTTTCCTTCATTGTGTTAAAAATCTGACTGGGATCTGCATTTCCATAGTGCGTGCGTCCTGCTACCTTTCTATCACCGCATATGCTTCATGCCAGGCTTTTGATTTTCTCTGAGTCTTTGGACCTTGTTTATAGACATCCATATTTAACGAGATTAAAAGAAAATATTGAATAATTCATTTGAGAGAGCAATTGAACTGGAGTGACCTTTATGTAAATAAAAATGTCCCTTGCCTGTGTGCAAACACTTTAGCCCTTGCAAAGCAGGGGATTCATTTCATCTGTTTAATTCGCAAGTGGCTTTTTTTGTTTCTGTTTGCTTTGTTTTAAATAACTGCCTAATAGCTGGAACCGGCATTGTGTTCCTCCTGCTGACTCACTGGTTTCCAAAAGCTCTGTAATGAGTGTGACATCTTTAAACACCATGGAATATACGGTTTTCTTTCAGCCAGACATAATCTGCAGTGATTCAGCTCGCGTAAAAGAACCGTGTGGGTACAAGTAGCCAGGCTGAATACGTCAGCCTCGATCCCTCCAGCCTCCCCGCCTTGCACCTGACCCACTCTGCAGCTCTAATATTTACTACGGCCATCAATAAACATGCTCAGCTGGTGGCTTGCCTTTTGTTTCGGAGTTGTGTCATGCACAAGAAATTTGGCTGCGTCAAAATAACCTATATCCACTACGGTGAATAATTCCAATTCTTGCCTCTACCAGGATATGAAGTGTATTAACAGTAGCAATGAATGATAGAGCATTACTTGGAGCTGCAGAACAGGAAAAAGCCAATGTGCTAAAAAATCCCTAAGTCACTGCTTGGTAAAAGAATCTAGATCTAAATATTGTGTGATTTGGAGAGCAGAGGTTAGTTTTGTAATTTTGCTATTTCCCATATAATCTAAAGTAGGTATCTCAATTGTGATGAACATCAGTTCCTTTTCTGCAAAATGAGTACAGAAATATATCATTTATTCGGTGCATTAAGACTGAGCTCTTCAGGAAAGAGGCTATTTTTCCCTCTGTGTTTCCAAAGTGCTGAAAGCAAGAAGGGCTTTTCTAGCTGAGGCTTCTAGATAGCACCGCAATATAAATAATCTGTGAATGTTCTTGTGTTTATGTGCAAAACCTTTTTCTATTTGCTTTTTTTTTGAGACTGTTTGAGTGTTTACTCAAAGGGAATGTCTATGGAAAGTTAAGTTGTCAGGAGAATTGGTGAGAATAAATATTCATGAGAATACTCTCATTGCAAGTGCTTTTGCGGCCATCTGTAAAAGCTTTTTTATTATTCAAACAATGCCGAGCTTTTTGCAGATAATTTGCCAAAAGGAAAAAAAAAAGATTTTTTTCTCCTCCTAAAAGAAGCTGATGTTGCAGTGGCACAGGCAGCATTGCTGTTGTGTGATTTCATATCCAGCAAGTGACACAAGGAATCAAGGAAAGAATCGTGAGAACGTTCCTGTACTTCCGTGAGAAAGCTATGTTGAAAATCTGTTTACACAAGCTATTTGGAATAAAGAACAACTAAAGCCACCACCTGTTTGTGAATCATTAAGACAAACCAGTGATTCTTGGATTTTCAGATAACTTGCTTACAGCTCATGGTCTCTCCCTCCATGTTTTTCATCAACATGTTAGCAGAGCACATCTAAAATCTTATGGCTCTACTCTTACTACGCCTCTTTTTTTAAGAAAACTTGTCATCTCTGTTTTGCAGGGAGGGAAGTGTAGTGCAGAGGGAATACTGGTCTATTAATTTCACACAGAAAATCTTTGGCAGATTTGGGAAATGAATTTACAGCAAAATCTCACCTTCATTGCCATAAGTGCAAAAATATTTTCCCTGTTAACCACCCTGTTCCTTTTTTACTCTCCAGAGCTGAAAGAGAGGAAAAAAATGGGAAGAATTCCCCTGTTCTCAGCCACTTTTCTGGCACAGGTTTTACTGGTCATGGTTGGGGGTGGATGGGTGCATCCTAGGAGGTCTATGTGTCTGATCAAAGTATGACTCTTTCATATTATTTTTTCCCGTTCCATAAGTGTGTATGTAAGTTTTAGTTTTTCCCACTGTTACTTATCATTACCATCATCATTATCGTTATTATTTGCTTATATAAGTCTGCAGAAATTTTTATTTGCTACATTGTTCCATGTTCCAGCCTGTCCATATCGCAGATGCCTTCTGAGGGGCATCTATTCTGGGGCAAAAATGTGGGCCCCAGATACCCCACCCTTGAAATGGTTAATCTGCCTAAAAGCTACAGCTTTCAAGCCTGAATTTCAAGCCTTTTCTTGGGGTCTCTTTTCCTTTTTCCTTGAATAGGGACTTTTCCAAAGCATGTTCAACCTGTAGCACATTTTGGCTGACAGCAGCCAGCTGGTTGCTCCAGCTTCTCTGACATCATTCACCAAATTCTCTACAAGTGTCATAGGAGCAAAACACAGAGATTCTTCCCATCAAGATGGGAATGAGGCAGAGAGGCAGTACCCAGTCATTAGGCTATGGATGAAAATTAGGGCTCAGGATTCAAAGCTTGAGAGGTCATTTGGCAATTGGGGAAGTCTCTGATTCTGTACATTGGAATTGGTGCTCGGTTCAGGCAGTTGTCACAGTGGAGATGAGCCAGCATGAACCCAGCATATTTCTTCCACTTTCTTTCTTCCTTGCAGCAGCAAAGATGCTTCTCTCGCCTGTTTCTCTGCATCGATGTAAGTCCTGATGCATGTCCTGTCTTTCTGTGTCTGCAAACTGGCTGTGCTGCGGGAGTTAAACCAGCTCAATGTGCAAATAACAGGGAACTGGGCTCCAAGAAGATTCCCTTCAGATTTCAGTCTATCTTTCTTGGGCTGAGACGACCCTTTGGGGCAGGTGGTCCTGTACGGTTTGGTTCATGGAGAGAGAGACATACGGGTTTGGAGCAGGGACTTCGCAATGCACTCCGGCCAGAATGACTTTGTACATAACAAACTTGAGCCAAAATCAATAAGGGTGCATTTCATATATGGTTTTATATCGTGCCCTCTCTCAGACCCCAATATGAATGTCACACACAGTAGAGTGAGTTTGGATGCAGACTCTGAATTTATAGCCAGAAATAAATCCCTTTCCTCTACGCTGAACGTCTGGCTTCTACTTTGCAGCTCCTGTCCTTCTGCCTTTCCCTTTTCCCTTTCACACATCAGCTACAAACATCTCATTTGGCTGAACTGTTAAAGGCAGCCTCATTGCTAGCAGTTCCAGGCTGTTAATTCAATCAGCTCTTGTATCAGCACCAACATAAGTAAGTGGAAAAAAGCTCTTGAATCTCATCACCTTGTTAAAAACCCATATTTCTGAAAGGATTATTTGATTTGCTTCACTAGCTCTTATAAAGGTTTGTACACAGCATTTAAACTATTATTATTTACTTTTAACAAGCTATTTATGTCTTACTCTCAACTGCATAATCAATACTGCTCTCCCATCTGTTCGGAGATCCTGACATCAGCAGATTTCCATTCTCCACTGACTGAGTGAAGAGGAAGGAATAATTTAAATACAATGAAGGAGTGAGAGAAAGTGAGGCTGAGAAAGACTGATGTGAACTGAATTGCCACATCCAAAGACCATGAGGTGTTCACCATCTGTGGATTCATATTCTAACCTTGCTGAAGACAACTCCTAAAGCCTAGAAGGAAGATGTTACATCTGGTAATAGATATAAGTGATTGTAAGTTATCATTGAATGTTTGCATATCTGTTAAAGTTGCTTAAATGAGTTTATTTAAAAAAAAATATTGTAACTTCTACAAGCTCTTCAGATTTTGAGTATTCAGTTTTCTTGGAAGAAATTGTTTATATTGAGTGTTATTAGGTATCTAAGTGTTATTCCTAGATCAGGACCTCACACTGATCTATGAATTTTGCTAATGCACAGCATAGAGAGAGCTCTGTTAGAACAACTTTGCTAAATTCAGTGTAGCCAGTGGACAACAAGCCCCTTGGTGACCTTGTCCGTGTAGCCACTTTGATGGCTCTGCTACCTTACAGTTTAATTAGGTAGGTTGTGACCTCCTTGCTGTGATCCTACGTGGGAGAGGATTCTTCTCTCCAGTTTCTAAATTACTTTGCTGTAGGAGTCTCCATGTGAGACAGCTGCTGTGGCCCTGTGAAGGTCAATGGAGACCTAGTCAAAAGAGCTGGTGAAGTTTAAGGGCTGAATTATGGGGATATCTACTTAAAGATGAGTTGACTTGTGTGCTAAGTTTCTCTGGCAGTAATAACTAGGTCTCAGTGACTGTAGAGGGAGCTGAGGTTGCACTCGTTCAGGTACAAACACTGTATACTCTTGCCCTTAGATAGTCACAGATCTGGTTTCTAGGAACTGGGATCTACTCTTGTGTTATCTGAATTTCACAGTGTGTCACAGATTTTGTCAGTCTTGCCTAACTTTAGGTACTTGAAAGGTTTTCAGTCTAAGCTGGACATGCAAGTAGCTGGATATTGTCTTTCAGTCAATTTGTTTTAGTTATTCTTCAGGTGATGAAATGAATGACTCTCCAGGTAGGTCTCTATTGACCGCAGAGGGAAGTTACCAGACTTGCTAGGAAAGATCTCAAATTTCAGATGGTTAAAGTCAGACAAGAGAAATCTGGACTGTGCTACCAGGAAAAAATAGATTCCAAGGACCTAATGTTAAGCTTAGGTCTACAGACCCTTAAGAAAAGGGATCTTCTTAAGGAACCCTTATATATTAGCAAAGTGTTTCCTGAACATCCATACTAAAATAAAACACTTTCAGACCTGCTGTTTCACCTTTCTTTTGCAGCGACCTTGGCCAGGCACTGCAAAAGAAAGGTGAAAGAGCAGGTCTGAAAGCAGCGATATCCAATGAAGAAGCACAAATTAATCAGAAATCTGTAATCCAGATGTTTGGGTCTGATTCCCTGGGGCAAATAATCATACTAAGGATATCAAGAGTTAGACCTACGGTTAGAAAAGCAGGGAGAAGCCCTCTCAGCTTTGTCAGCTTTCTCCCCTTAGTGGTCACTCCACAAATGTGTGTGAAATTGCTGCTTTTTTTAGCCAAAGCACTTAACTGAAATCTTAAGGCAACAGCCCCAATTAGCAGGTTCAAGCCCTGCTTTTGGTGCAGACATTACTGTTTTTCAGTAAAACTTGCTTTTTTGGTCTTTTGTGGACACTCTTTTCTATTTGTCCATCTCAGTGACAACAAGGAGGGATTTCGTTTGAAGTGAAGGCAGCGCAGCACGAAGAAACAGTTAATGTTGCCCTTCCCATCTGAATTCTAGCGTCACCGGATCTCCCGCAGAACTCAAATGCATTATTAAGTTTTAGCATCCCCTTTTTTAGAAAGGTCATTTTGTGTCACTGCTGACTCCTACCTCACTATCTCAAATATGCCATTGTGGTCTCAGATTTATTATCCCTGTGATAACAGCATGCTCCATTTTCCCCATTCTGTCATTTTTTTTACTCTTTTTATTATGCCTAGTATGACTACTACTGACTTGATTTGCTGGGCAGATTATTATTCCTTTTGAATGAATGTTTCTATTTTGTCCCCGTTTCTCCACTGCTTTGGCCCCATGACATTTTGGAAGGGGAGAAGAGAAGCAATGAGATGTTATATCTCGAAGAATTTCACCCTGGTGGAAAATACCAATGATTTAAAATAAATACACTCTCCGTGATATCACATTACCCTGCCAAGCTCATGCACAGCAGAGATAAAATGGCTTTTTTAGAACTGAATTTTCTTTCCCCACCAGCTAAACAGAATATCAAAGTGCACAATTTAAAGGAACTATTAGAGAAAAGGTTATACATAATGTTATCAATAAAAAGGAGCTGAAAATTAAATGGAAATGATTACCGCAGAACTCATTTTCTTTGCTACTGGGAAGCTAACAACAATAATAAAAAGAATACAGAAGTGAAGGCTAAGACAGCCCCTCTGATGTCTGAGTATTTCATGTTTACATTCCTTTAAGAGAAAGGGTCACATCATAAATTAAATGTAATGCATAATTTTCACTTCCCCTCCCATGCAAATACCAGGTGATTATTAAAATAGTGTTGTGGCTCTCTGACTGCCACATAAAAGAGGGGTTTTGTTTAGGCAACAGAGTAGCACCCGTACAGGGTGGCTAAGGGCTGTTTCTCGGACAGGTCTGGGTTGGCTCTGGGAACAGAAATTGAGGTTTTGTTTTATTTCACATGTGCAAATGTAGAATGAGAAAGAAGCATTCCTATAATCCTGCTTATTTGAGTATCTCCAAACATACACTTCACCATTTATCTAAGCCTCCTACACACTTGATTTTTGGAGGTAACATCATTATTTTAGTGCAGAAACTCCGGCTGAGTGGCTGATCGTGATCTGGCTTGCTAAAATCACTCACACTGGGGTCAAAGACGGTTTTAAAATACTTTATTCACTACCCAGCGCCATACTTAGATTCAGTTACTGACTCTGCACTGCCCTGAAGCTGTAGAGTTTCACCCACAGCATTGGCATGGAGCCCTGCTCTGTTCAGGTAGGACACTTATGGGTAAAGTCTTGCTAGATCCTAAACTAAACATGACTTTCCCAGGACTCTAGCAAGTTTTCCTAAGAGGTTTCAGCTTCTATATGGCATAGGGCTGTGGAAACCTCTGCAGCTTTTGAGTGTCCTACACGTGCAGCAGAAGCTAAGCTGCAGGCAGCCTACATTTGTGTGAGATCCAGCCATCCAGACAGACGTGCAGAGGACGTCGAGTTGGAAATGATTAAGCTCTACTGCATGAGACTGCTCTTCACTTTGTAGTCTAGACTGGAAGAAAACAGATGTTGCTTGTATCTTCAAGAAGAGCAATAAGATGAATATGGAGAACTGCAGGTCAGTCTTCCTCTCTTTCATCCTTGGGATTATCATGAATTAAAACCTTCTGGAAGCTGTTTCCAAACCTGCTAAAGGCAGGAAGGTGAATGGGAATAGTCAGCATGGATTTATGACAGAATAATCATTATTGACTTACCTATTAGCTCAGGGGATGAGGAGAGCAATGGATGTTGTTTATCTTGACATTTATCAGGGCTCTCACACTGTCTCCTACAACATCCTTATACACCAACGGATAAAGCACAGACTAAGCCAATGGGCAGTGATGTGGACAGTCCCTTTTGCTATTCTGAGCCCTGGTTACCAAACCAGAACTGTCATATTAAATACCAGAGTGCCACGATACTCACAGCACATTCATTCAACACCAGACCCACAGCCAGAGGAGGCAATTTTATATTTTCTTTATTTATATATTGTCAATACGGTATCTATCTGACCAACAGATACCCAACAGTGCCCAACAAGGTGATACACAGGACAAGACTCACCTACTGTTCTAGACAGTGAAAATACGGAGAAGTTCAGTGAGCAGCCAGGGTGTCTGTCTAAGAATGGGATGAATCACAATCTTAGTTTCTCTCTACTGAAAATAGAGGAAGCCTAGATGGTTATTTTGGGTGCAACTAGCTAACTTTCGGTGAACTTTAAATATGATGAACTAATTAGCTGAGCTGAATCTCCTTCCAAGAGAGTCTTTGCTCTGAACAGCCAAGAGGGACTGAGTAGGAACCATTTCCTTGCAGAGAAGGAAAAACCAAAGTCTAGTTAAGCCACAGGAGATATGTAGAGCAGAACTGGGAAATCAATCCAGGTCTGCAGAGACTCAGTAACACCTCAAGCATGAGATTACATTTCCCCTAAGACACATCTCTGCACATATGTGCTGAATATTATTAGTTCATAGTTTTCCTCCAACTTAACTCCAGTAAGGGATCCATTGCGACTAACTGATCTTCTGAAGAAATTTCAGGTGTTTTAAGAGTTTGAAAGAAGCTGCTGCAAAATTTTTACAGAAGTAAAGGAAGATTTCTAGCAGAGTTTTACTTTGAATTTTTGCCTCATTAGATCCTCAAAGTGAAACTGAATGCCCTCACCTAGATTGAAACTAAAGACAGTCCTCAAAGGAGTATAAATCCTAAGCTTTTGCTTCTCTGGTCATTGTTGTAAGGTAAATGGGAAGAGAACTGCAGTGTCATCTGGTCCATCTTAATGAGAATGTAGCACAAGGATTAAGAATTTGCTTCTTGAAGTTTCTTAGTGACTGAAGAAAATATGTGACTCATTTTTAGATATCTCCTCTTGAAAGGCTCCTGACAGTGACAAAACATGAAGACGCTTCCAGCTTCAAGGCCAGTCTACATCAGTGCTGACCCATGTCACCTGGGACATGTAGATCTGCTCTGCCTTCCACTGGGCTCACAGCAGCTGATGATGGTGATGAAAAACACAGCCCCAGATTTCCTCTCGCTGGGAGGCTGGCAGTCACCACAGCAAAGGCTATTAATTTCTGGTGGTGTTCAGGACATGAGTCATCCCGTGCTTCCTTTTTGACTCATATTTAAGGAGGTGCTACTTTAGCAACATAGTGGCAAAAGTGGAAAAAAAAAATGAAAAAAAAAATGTATGTGCTGAGAAGTGACATTGTGTTGCCCTCCACAAAGAGCAGCTCAGCCAATTGAATTGAATCTTTGGTGTAGGGTGAGCTGAGCTTCTGTCTGGATGCTTCTTACCCACAGAAGAGCTTCATTTGGTCGCTTACACAGAGGTGCCCTTTGCTATTGGGGATGATAGGGCTGGGGATACAGGGGATGCAGAGGCACCTGGATGCCCTCGTGATACCCCAGTGATGCTAAATGACTAAAAGTGAACAATTGAACAACATTTCTATATTGCACACAGCCATACTCACATTAAATTGGAAGCTGAAGCTAGATTTAAGACAGAAATGTTTTAATTTATGTTTGAGATGTGAAGGTAGAAATAGCTGTTCTGTCACCAAGAGGGTAAATTGGAGCTGTCCATTTCTTCCAGTCTCTGACTCTCCCATTCTCTGAAATCCCTGAAAATCCTGTGCTTCAGGGGCAAAAGCAACTCTGGGATGTTATTGGTGGCTTGGAAGGAAAACAATAGCAAAATAACAGTCAAAACCATTGAATGAAGGAAAGTACTGCCTAGAATTCTATCAACCTGTAACCAGCTTCTCTCCTTTCCTCTACCTATGCTTCCACAGTTTACTTCTGTTTTAATTTTTATTTTTTTTAATTTTGTATATATTTTTGTATACATGTATTTGTATGTATTTTTGTATTATATGTATAAAAATAAAGTTTTATTTTTTATTTTGCATATATTAAGCCAGTATAAGTGATACAGGCCTCTGTCCTGCCCGTTACCAAATGGTAGATGAGATCCCAGTGTGCTCAGGTAGTCACTGAACTATTAAGAGCACCATTTTGCGGTCAGTAATAATTACGGAGCAGCCAGAAATGCAGTAATTCATGTGTTTCATTAGGCCTCCTTGAGCTGTCCTGTCTAGTGCAATATGGGTTCTGGTAATTTTTTTTAAGGGGAATAAAAGGGTTTTGCGCTTCCTGTAGTCCTTACTCAGACGTGAGCAGGTCTCACAACAGCGCAGACATAGGCTTTTGGTCACATACTGGTTTTGATCTTATGTAATACATTAGCTAAGCTGGGACCTCTGCATGAGACACCGCTTGAGATCCGACTGTGATCTCGCTCTTAGATTTTCAGCAGTGAAGGTACAAATATTGTAGAAGAGGGAAGCACGTACACACCTGCAGGACCTGCTGCTTGGAGCTGATAGGCAGGGAATTTCTGCTACTTCCACATTTGTCACAGAGATTCCCATTGCAAGGTGTGCCCAGGAAACGGAAAGGTGCCTTTCTTGTGAAAGTGACTTTGTACAAGCAGTGAAGGGCATCGTAGGGAAGGGACTGAGCCTGGATCTCTCCCAAGGGACAGGCACATCCTAATCCCAGGCTGCAGCCTAATCAGTCTGCCAAGGAGCTATGAGTTGGATCCAAGAAACCTCCTTTGAAGGCATCTCAATTGCAGGAGGGTTGGAGATGGGGCTGCTACTGACTGGTGGCTCCTCCTCAATCTGATCCATATAACAGCCTGGACTTTAGTATTGTGAATGCCAACGAGGAGGGATCTGTTGAAGGAGTAGTTGGATGGTGAGACCTCCTAGACCTTGAGCCGAAGCAGGCAGTGATGAGAGTTGGACACTGATGTAGGCATGGGCTGTGCTGGGATATCATGGGACTATAGAACAGGATTAGCAAGTAAATAACCCAACCTGGCAAGCTTTGTCATTTTTGCTTTTCAAATGAAGGGAGAAGGGAAAAAAAAAGAAAAAAAAAAGACTCTGAAGGTGCCAGGGTTAACCAAGGCAACAAACGTTTCTGTGAGCATCTGGGTTCCTGCTCATTTCCGTGCGCGCGCTTGACTTTCAGCCCTCGTTGGCTCCTATCTCTCCAAATCGCTTTCACCACAGGAAAACGCTTGCTGCTCACCACGTCATCCCCCTCGCACCGCAGAGCCGGTTCAGAGGGTTTCACGCGGGCTCGCAGGGCCCCGTGCCCACTCCCCCCGCCGCCGGCAGCGGGTTCCTCTGTTCTTCGGGCTGCTGACACCTTGCAGGGGGAAACAGGCACCTCCTCTTGCGGTCGGCATCAAATGCAACGCAAGAAGCTCCGCGCCGCATCTGCTTTTGTGGTTGCTCCAACGTGTGCACCCGCACGAGCCGTTCTCACTGGTACTGAGACATGAGGGTAGGACACAGCTCGCTCCAAGTGCCTAGAAATGATTTCTCTAGTCTGGGTCAGGCCACCCAGGCTCCTTCTGTAGTGCATGAACACAAGCTCTTGCTGGGCTTGCTCGAACCATCCTTGATTAGGTGTCAAAGGAAGATGGTCCAAATAATTGTTTCACCTGCCTTTTCCCCGCATCTGGTTCTGTAAGCCCTTGGAGATGGTAAACCGCTTATTACAAATATTTCCGAGAGTAAAAAGGAACATTTTACTCTTTTTTTGGATAGCTCTGGAGAATGTCAAATCACTCCTATACGTTCTAACTTGTCGTGGATGAAAACTAGAGAGATTCAGAGACTTCAGTAGAGCTAAACACAGTCAAATCCATGGACAGCTTGTCCCTACAAAACATTTTGTGGAAATATGTAGATAGCATTTGGCACTCGAATTGCTCCTGTAATCACAGAATAGATACATTTGATGATATTTTCTATTTATGGGTTTAAATTCTCTTGGGGAACATGCCCAGAAAAACACATAGTAGTTTTAACCACTTTTCCTAGCACCTTTGATCTTTGTCCCGTTAATCACTTTGATGCTCATTCTCCAATTGTACACAACATTTTATTAAACTGTACAAACAGCACTGACATTTTAAAAATTCACATTAACTCTTCTAACTAAACACGATGACCAGCTGCACAAACTGTAAGCACAGATCCCCCCTGTATTTCCTACAGCACAAAGAGTGATTTCACAACAATTTCTGGGCTAACTCTGCTAGGGAAATCTTTTTTAAGAGCAAACTTTTTTTTGTGTCAACTTTAGGCAATTCTGCTTTGGGCCCTGTAGGATTTGGTGCCTACAGTCAATGACAGCAACATCCAGGCAGGGATGGCACAGCCTGCAAGGCAGGATTCGTCCCGTGGGGAGGTCCAAGTTAACAGGATCCCTGTGCAGCCCATGGAAGTCAGAAAGGCTCCTTCAAAGGCTGTCTGATTTCATGATGGGTCGTCCTTTAGGGCTCCTCTTCTCCATAGGCTGGAGGAGTTTATGCAACAAAGCACTGAGTTTGCATACTTAAGTTAGAGCCATCAGCCAGAGAATCCACCCAAGTCTGAATTATTACAGAATCCTTTGATTTGGGGGGTTGTTTTTTGACCCAACATTTACCTAGTCTGTCAGGAACAAGCAGTAACTGAGTGCTTCAGATCTCTCCAGCCTCAGTGCATCTTTATTTAAGAAGGTATCACTGTGAGAGGATCACAACTAAGATTGTTTGTTTGTTTGTTTGCTGATCTACATTTCCACAGGCTGCAAAGAGAGCAAAATACCTTGAGGTGGAAGAGGAGAGTTAAGTCCTGCCCTGTGACTGTTGCATGTCTTGTTGCATGCCAAGGAGTTGGCACATCATTTAGAGCAATGCAAAGTGTATCGGCTGTTGGAAGGACTGATTACCTCCTTCCAAGTAAAACAGGCCAGGGAAATGACAGGAAGGTCAATCTTATCATGAAGGTCAATTTTGAACAATGATTTAAGGAAGCCGCTTCCTCATTTCTGAGGCAGTTTTAGGAAAAATCCACAGAAAGGCCCATTCAGCTTTTGCTCTGAACAATTCTACTCATGTGCAAGAGGAGGTTTCCAAGCCAATGTGAAATCTCCCCAGCTGGCTTCAGGTCTTGAGCTCATCCCTCATCCTGCAGAAAGAGGTGGGAATTGCAGGAATAAACACCAAAATCCCTGGAAGTTGGAATATGTTTAGTTTGACTGACGGGGAAACCCACTAGCTGTGCATACAAGTAAAGGGGAATGGGTTTTGCCACCTCCTCTTTTTTGAATGCTCTCAACTACAAAAACACTCAGAAAAGAGAGAAGAGAGACCAAAAGACACACGAAGAGGCTTTGTCATTAGTGAACAGTGGTTGGTATCTGCTACAGACTGGAACAAGCTGAAAGGCTCCAGGTACGGTACAAGCTTTGGCTGATGTGTTTTTCTGGTGAGTCCTTGGTAAAATCCACCGTGTACAGTCTTCAGTTGACAGTGTTACTCAAGTCGGTACAGAGAATTCCTTCAGTAAGGAAAGCCCTGGGTAAGGCAGATCTCAGGAAAATATCTTCTCCATTTTAGGGTTCACAAAAGAGAAGTTGCTGAACATATTTTGGTCCATGCTGTTAATCAGTGTTCTGTCAGCGCAGGACAGTCTGGGTTTTTCATTTAGGAATTCCTTGTCAAAATTGCTACAGTCACTTGGAGATTTCTTCAAGAGAAGGAAACAAAGAAAAAGAAGAATTAAACCACTATTATCCAAGTCTCCCTTAAAATGGTACTGGTGTCCATAAGCAATTTCCTTACAGACATTTATCCATCTTAAAAAATTAACTGCATGAATCCAAATAGTTCTGGAGGTCTCTGATATTAAAGATTTATTTCTGGAATTTGGGCCATTTCCTTATATAAAGAACAATATAAAATATTACTGTGGGCACAGCTTTGGTTTACTTCTAGCACTCATTGGAAAGCATGAACATTTGGGAATGAATGATTGTGGAAAGAAAGTCACCAATGCGTAAAAATCAAAATAGTTGCATATTTACCACTCTGGGTTTGAAAGGAGGCTCCATCTTTCTTTCTTCCAAAGCTTCCCAGTTTATTTCCTGGAAAAAGGCATGTTGGCGGATGTTCCCTTTTGCTCCAAGTCTCCTCTCAGGTTCTCTCACAAAAAGCTAGGATTTTGAAGATAGAGAATTATTTTCTTCTTTTATTTGTAACACTATTGATGGGACAGTTCTACCAGGTAGACCCCTAGACTTCACACTCAAGCAAGGTTGACACAAGTGGGAAGACTCTTTTACTTACTGAATTAGTGGTTGGGGAACCAATTTAGATTCTTAGCATAACATCCCAAAATTGAGAGATCTCAGCCATATCTTTCTTTTACAAGAGCAGCAGGACAAATTTTCTATGTTAGCAGCCAAGCTGAACCTTCAGCGTGTGTGTCTGAATACGCCAATGGCACCTACATATGTGAAATCTCTGTTCTGCACCTAGCTAGCAAGAAAACTTCTAGCTTCTTACAAGAGAGCAAAATTAATAGCTAAAACATCAGCATCATGTGTGGAATTATTAATCTAGCCTATGGCAACTTGGATTAATTTCCTATTCCCTTAGGTGCTACTGTTTAGTGCTTGACCTACAAATTCCTTTACAGTTAAAGGTGAAAATCATTTAACCTCTTTTGCATGAATGAGATTAAAGTCTTTTTGGAAGTGCTTGCTTCTCTCCACTGATCAGCTCAGATGTGGACACCTGTATACATTGCCAAAGGATTCCCAGTTCAGATAGTTTGTCCTTGCTGCAGACTAGAAGCCCCATGGAGGAACAATCTTGGTAAAGATATGAAAAGAATTAGAATTGGAGGCATGTGTTTTCATCATCAGCTAAGTCGGAGCCCTCTTCCCACCTTAGTATAACCTATATGGTCATAGACACTTTCATGGTGATGCTGGAGCTACCTGGCTCCAGAGATAGCTCAGTAGTTTTTGGTGATTACAGGAGTGCTAAATGCTTCGGAAGTGCTTGTATATGGTTGTGAGCAGGACGTAGTGTTCAAACATTACTGTAACGGTGCAAAGGTCTGTCTTTAGATCTGCAATATGATGTCTGGGGCCCCTGGACTACTGGCCTGGAGTGTGTCAGGTCCTTCCTTTCTCTAAGGTCAGTGGAGATGAATGGTTGCAACACTTGATAGGTGGTGGCCTGCATACAGCCAGTCTACCCTATATCAGAATTAAGGGAGCATTTTCAAAAGCTAGGTCATCTTAAAATTCCCTGTGTTATGCACATTTTATGTTATGCACTGCTGTGCCACCTGGGCATGAGAAAACAGACAGTAGTTATCACCCAAGAAAGAACAAATGCAGATAACTAATGCCCAAAGTAGTCTCAAATAAATCTGATATACACACAGTTGAAGGCTTTTTTCAAAAGAAACAGCTATTGAGTTTTGGTAGACTGAATATTTAACTCTACAGGGTCAATGACAATGAGAATATCCCATAATAGAGAAAATCTTTTCTTTTATTTTTTCCTCAAACAAAGAAGCTTAGTGAATGATATGAAGATGATTACCATTTCTAATCCTAACTAGCAGACATGCAAGTTGTTTGTGCAGGATGATGGCACTGTGGGTCCCATAAACAGATACCTCAAATCTCGGTCTGCTTTGGTAGGTGTTTGTGGAAGAAATGCTTTTATTATTATCATTTCACAGTGATCTCTAAAGCTTCATATCTAGTTTGAGAGCCACACACAGGAAGGTGACTCACTTTGCTTCTATCATGATAGAGCTGTTTCTCTGAACAGATGAAGATGACCGTTCTGGTAAAAACATGTTGGATATTTGATAATTCTTACCTTCACCAGAATGTCCTTTGCATCCTTGTCAAGCCAGCGAGGGTAAAATGGGTTATCCATGCGGATAGACTGGAAAAGCTCCTCTTCATCTTGGCCATGGAAAGGAGATTGGCCGATCAGCATCTCATATAGGAGGACACCAAACGACCACCAGTCAACGGAGGAATTGTACTTCTGCCCCAGCAAAATCTGCCCAAAGAAAGGAGGGACAAAGGCATGAAATGTGTGACATGAGTATTTCCACTTCAGAAAGGTGGACAGGCTCTGATTTTCTAACAGCTGCTTTGCATGGACAGCAAAGGGCTTCTTCCAGCCTCAACGGTGAATTAGAGTAGAGCGTCACTGCAATAGGTCCTACCTACAATCAATGGTGCAGGTGTTGTGATCTAGTGTCAAAACAGTCCTCAGTATATTTCACTGATAACTTTTAAGTTAATTTAACAAATCTTTGACTACCATAGACGTGAAGTAAGTCTTTAAGCAAGTTGGCCCTCTAAGTTACGCCAACGGTTCTCATCAGACTTGTGAACTGCACTGTTGAAAGAGAAGTCGGATGCCTAGGTAGTCTTTGGGGACTGATTTAACTCAAAACAAAAGTTGTATTTCAAAAAAACAGGTTCGTCAGTGTGAGGGTGCATTGGGAATGTCAGTCAATAGAAATGCTGTGCTTCTATCCCAACAAAATCTGTCCCAGAACACGACTGCTGATCTGTCCTCTTAGTATCATCTCATATGCTGTTTCTTGACTGTTTTGCTTCATACATTGCGTGTATTACTTGTAAATGCTTCAGGATTGCCACCTGGGCCCAGGTTCATCTCTCTCATCATCTAAAAGTGATGTCTATGCAATTTGTTATCCAGCATCTCTGTATAGTTATTGGGGAAAGAAGGGCCATTTACATTAGGTAGGATGAGATGACTTGTCTTCTGAAGATGTTTCCCTTCCTATAAGACTATAAGAATTCATCTGATGTTTCATTTTTAGATATATCGTTTATATCTCTGGTATACACATGGCATTTATTAAAACAGAGCCTTAATCACAGATATCTAAGGCCAAGCTCATGCAGACATGAATAACAGATCTGTCTCCAAAATGAGATAGATGATAGGACATATCCTATTCTTGTGCAGAGCAAAAGTTATTTGGATATAGGGGTATTCAAATAACTTTTAAGTTATTTTAAGTTATTTGAATATAACGGGCAAAATAAGCAGTATTATTCACATGTGGGAGGAGAAGAGGGTGGACAGGAAACACCAACTCTCAAGTATTTTCCCTCTATTCTGCTTATAAACAAGATTGTGCCACCCTTTCCTTCTGAAAAGACACACTTTTTTATAAGGCCTTATTTTTTAAATATAAAAGGCCTAGAAAATGAAATTGAATTGTTTATGATAGCTTACAAAAATATTTATCAGTATGCATTTCTCTGTGAAAAGAAATAAATTCCAGAAATTTTATCTCAGGTTAACATCTCTTTTTTTGTCAAATATATATTTTTGAAATTCTAAAATTGCTTGTGTACTGACCCAAGTTCCCTTATTTGCACAGCTGTAGGCAACATGCAGCACCTGTAACAAATTATAGTCCTAGTAGCTGCATTGAAATACTGAATAAAGTCCTGTGCTTCCACCTCTGACAGGTGGGACGATCCATAAACTCTAGCAGAGCTTTCAATCTGGAGAGAGAATGTTTTATAAGTACTCATTGAATCTCTTAAATAAATGATGGTGTAGAAATAGAACATCACAGCTATTTTAAGCTCTCTCCCTCTTCTATGTAGTAAAGTGGATTATCAGTTGGCTCTGTTTCAGGATGTGAAAAAAAGTGTTGTTTTTCTTTTTAAATAAAATAACGTTAAAGTAGAATATTTGAATTAGAATCGGAATAAAAGACAGTTGCACTCTGATAGGAGAACACACTTACACCTGCTTTTAAGCATTAGAAATCCAGCAGGTTGAAGAAAACTGCCTTGTTGTCAATAGTAGTGTAACCAAGATCTGAATTGAGCCCTTGGAGTGCAGTAAAAGATCAATGAATTACAGTAGAGAAGAAAATAGCAAAAGCTTTAAAAGCCATCTGGCAAGTAGTGTATCCATCATGAAAACAATAAAATCAGGGAATGGAATCTAGGAAGGTAAATAAATACTTTGGAGTGATGGTCAACATGATGTATAGAGGATTTCTGGGTTTTCTGAGCCAAAAAAATGCTTTCTTTGGTCTGTTTTGCCACCTAACTTGCCAAGCTCTATCCACAGTGAGATTTGTCATTGTGTTATTTCACCAAGAAAGGCAGTTTGTGCTTTTCTGGAGGGATCGACTCCAAAATATCTACATGCACTAGAGCAAGAAAATGAGATCAAGCCCCTATTCAGGAGGACACGGTAAGGGAAGAAGCCGAAGGGCAAAGCACCTCGCAATGAACAAACTGGTGTCTGTGACTACCCAGCTTTATTCCTTGGGGCATGCAAAAAATATGCAGTTTTCCTCCACCAAATACCAGCAGATACCAACTAGGGAAGGAGATGATCACCTGTTGGTACATCCACCCTGCATGGAGTTTTGGAAACTATCTCTGAGCAAGCCTCAGCCTCAGGTCCTCACGCATAGCACAAATACATAGCACAAATAGGGCATAGTAGGACCTTGATCTGGGCTATGGACTCTATCTTGCCCTCATTAGCTCAGGTGTAACCTGGAACAACAATCTTGCCTCCAAACTTAGAGCCTCCTTCATCTGGAGGCAGCTTGTGGAGACAGGTCCTCCACAGAGGGATTCATGCATGAACAGCAGGTACCTTGCTGAGCCAAAGCAGAGACATTGGTACCCAGGGCAGTGCAGAGCCCAGCTCAGAGCAGCAGGTCCAGGACTAGCTGTCCTGCAGATAGCAACACATCTCCTGTGGCTGCTGAGGAAACAACATGGGTGCAAAGGAGGGAACAATCAGGGCGTGCAAACACCCTCATGTTCCAATCATCTCAATCCCTTCTACAAGTAGCTGTGAGGTTTTTTGTTTTGTTTTGTTTTAGATAGACCTTTAAGCTTGTATCTGATTTTAAGATTATGCCTCTGATGGCAAAACCTTTTCAGAGCACACAGCAAGCTCTGGGAGGACTTTTGTGATGTGATGAATTTGTTTGCTTCAGAGAAGAACCTTTTGGAGAGAGAGGAAAACCTGTTCTCGCTGTTGTTCTTATTCAAGCACTGGGGCATAACCTAGAGGGAAGATACTTACCATGGGTCCTGCCTCCCTCTCCATCTAAACTGTGTTAACTTAGTAAGGAGAAATAGCCCCAGATGAGTATTTTGTCCCACCTTCCCCTATTTTCTAAATGAGGATGAGGCAAGATGGCCCAGAGCATTCCGTTAGCTCTAAAGGAGTCTGAATTGGTAGCTGAGACATGGAGGCCTACTGAGTAACATGCCTCCCATTCCTTGTACTGTTTTTGTCTCTGAATTGCAGGACCTGCCTCTTGGAGATGCTGCTTCCAGGTCCCAAACTTCACTTCCATTAAGAATTTTGTTTTCTATGTCAAACACAACTTGCTTGTGGCCCATGGCCAAGTGCACAACAAGAGAATTAGCCACACAAACATGAAAAGACAGACAGCAAAGTGGGGCCTGAAGCAGCCAAACTGAAATCCAGTTGGAAATTCTGCCTAGAATTACTCAAAATAAAATTCTTAGACTTCACACTCTCCACCACCACTGACCAACAAACATCTCTTTACATGTGTCCTTCTGTCTCGGTCACAGAACTTTGCTGACCTCCCCAGGCCTCACACTTACCTCAGGAGCGATATAGTCAGGAGTCCCGCAAAAAGTGCTCGTCTTCGCATCTCCGAACATGTTCTCCTTGCACATCCCAAAGTCGGCAATTTTGATGTGCCCTTCGCTGTCCAAGAGCACGTTATCTAGCTTCAGGTCTCTGGAGGAAGAAAAGGACAGAGAAAATATCCTCCTTTTCAGATATTATAGAGACACACAGGTTAGTTTAGCACAGTCTATAATTAGCAGTCCTTAATTAGGTGTCTGTATCTGCACAGTGTCTGTGTGTTTTAGTTATAGAAGGAGGCTGAGGACTAACATAGAAGCTGCTGTGTGCTGGACTTCAATATCTCTCTTCCCCATAGCTTCTGCCTCAGTGCAATCTTCTTTGTTGGAGAAGATTTTGCCCAAAATATCTGCTAAAAGCAGTGTCCTTGGAGGATGCAGAATAGTGAAGCTAAAAGGTGTCCTGTTCAGGACGACCTTTCTGCTCTAATAAAATCTGGAGCAAAAAGGGACTTGCGTGTCTTGTGAAGGCCAGAACAACCTGGGACATCCATCCCCCCTTTCACCCCTAAACTGCTCTCTGAACCCTGGGGATTTACAAAGCCCCTTGCAATGTCTGGCAAGTTCTTTTCAGAGGTTTCATGTTCTGAGAGCTGCTGAGGAAAGCAAAGAGTCTAGAGACAAAAAGAAATGTGTACAGGAGGAAATAAAAGTCAGCTCGTGAATCACAGCCACTGACAGAGAACAGAGAGTTCCTCATGTGGCAGCAATCTCTGAAAGTAAAGCAATACAGAGAGAAGGAGGCAGAAAAAAGGGAGGCTGGCATGGTTTCTGTGCTGTATGGTTTATATCTTAACTAAACATTTCTATTTTCACTGAAAGAATGACCCAGAGAGATGTTCATATCAATTATGTCCCACCTCACATGAGATGTGGGAAGAGTTTGGGTACCTGCATCTCAGGGCACCCACGCTTCTGCACTGCCTAACCCGTGATATCAATCACTGCTTCTGTTCCCAAAGCACCTTGACAGAACATTTTCTTGTGCCCACAACAGAGGAAATAATTGTCTTTTCTACATCTCACTGATTCACAGCCAACACATATTTTCCATATGTTGGGCAAGCGTTCAAACCATTTATCTAGCTACCATTTTTCTGGTAAAAACTGCTTTAGATTTTCTTTCTTTTTCTTCCTTTTTTTTTTTTCTTCCATAAGTGGACTTGACCATCTGACTCCCTCAGAGAAGATGGTTTCTCACGCGTGATGCTGCTGAGATGGTCCCAGAGAGTGGGACCTTGTGACATTTACACACTAAACTGCTCTTATGGGGCAATTGTTCCTTGCTGCTAGGTTATAGCCAAAGAAAACGTGGGAGTCATTGATCGAACAGAGTGGTAAATAGAAGCACATAGAGATGACCTCACTATTTGTTTTCCAAGTGGCAGATATTCATGTGGCCACAGTTTCCAGACGGAATAATTTATTCCAGTCACACCATGAAGATCAATCTGCTTTTATTCATTTGGAATATTGAAGAAAAACAAATCATATACACTTCATTTCATTATTTTGATGAGTCTCAAACTCATGGGCTCCAGGAGTGGCACCAGTTTCTGCCAAAACTCAGGGTTATTTGTTAAAATTTAAGCCAATGTTCCTGAACATGGGTGCATGAAGCATAACAGCTGGACTGATGACTACTGGAATTACATGGATTACAAGGAATACATAATACAGTAAAAATGAATACACAGAAAATAATTTCTGCTCACTTTCCTAAGAGTAAATTAATTGTGAGTGAGTTCTCACCTGATCTTGGGATCACTGTCTCCAGTGAAAAAAGGGGAAAAGGAGTAGGACTGGTCAAATCATTCCTATTGAAGTTTGATATAGAAATCCAAGCCACACTGATTCCAGGGAATGAGCTATTCCTTCGTATCAACATGTTATCCAATGACCAACAGACTCATCTTAGCCCACATGTCCCAGCAAAAGCTATGGCTCCAGATTCCCAGGATCTCTCTCCTCTCATCAGGATATTGATGGGATACGTGTTCTGACACAGACCATCGCATGGCAGAACCTTGAAACTGAATCTGAACTCCTACACGCCGCTGATGTAGTAGTTTCAAATAAAAATGTCAGTTATAACCAAAAAGTGATGATAACAGTCCTGTCAAGAATTCAAAATATCCTACATGCATTTTTAAATGGTTTTTCTAAGAACTCTGAGTAAAAATAACAGATGTGGTAAAGTGATTTGGGCTCTTCCAAAAATGTTTCCCTTTAGTCATCCAGTACAATGATTAGAGCTGGAGACTCTGGAGAACATCTTAGCTTAATGCTGTTGATATTGATCTCATGTTTATGCAATCACCATCATCGGTCAATAAAGACTATGAACTGCTCCCACACGAGTACTAATAATGAATAATAGAGAGAGTTCATATAAATCAAAGCTTGAGTTTTAACGTGAGAGTAGATTGTAAACAAGCAATTCACTTCCAGCATTTGTTCTAATGTTCATCCTACGTGACAAACATTGAAATAAACTGATTTCAGTTTCAGCAAACATTGCTGCTTTACTGAGCTTTTTAATTTGCTTCTAAAAATCTATTTGCTCCCTGATTTTACAAAAGGCTGTAATATACTAACTTTCCCAAGAAGAAGAGAGGGACACAGAAACTCAGTTACTGCCTTTATGCATGGAAAAACAGATCATGATCTGATATGTGCAGCCTCTGCTGCTCTCATCCTGTCTCTTTTCTTTTATATAGATCTGAAACATGATTGTTGTGTGTTAGATTAAAGCATCTGTGCATCGAAGCTCTTAGGGAAGTCAAGTGGAAGTTTTGGATGGGCAATTTTACAGGAGGGGATTTTTCCTCTGTAGGGTTTGATGGATTGAGTCCTTATGGACTATGTTCATGCCTGAAGTCTGGGACAGGAATCCTCCTCTTAGTTGCCTCCAGCATCTAACTGAGGTCCTGCTAGCTCCATTTAGCTGGTAACACTTCTCAGACACAAGTTGATACATTATCTAATGAATCATCACCTAAAAAGTCCATTTCTTTCTGCTTTCTTCAAAGAGAGCTTGGGGTGACTACCTCAGATTCCTGATGTTAGGAGAGATGAATCCCAATCCATGGGTTAGCTAGAATACCCAAACCTTCCTATGGATCCATTCACAGATTTGCCCTCAGATTAATATATATTGCTTGTCACCACTGTCACGGAGTAGCTAGCATAGCAGGCAAACAATTTCTCATGACTAGCTTGACCTTACATACCTTAGTGCATGAGAAGTTTAAATCAAGTGCCTATGCCGGCTGTCATGTGAATGAGTCAATGTCAACGCACCAGCATCAGAGAGGTGCTTTAATATCGATAGAAACAGGACTGAATTATCCAAGAAGGGCTCAAAGTTGCCTTTTTCCCCACACTACCTCTTCAAAATAAAACAGTCAGACATTGTAAAAACAAAATCTTCTTGGAACCACATTATCCCCAAGGAGTAATTGGTCAGGTACAATCAGTACTTGCAGGGAAAGCACAAAAGGTTCAGCATATTAGACACTGGAGAGTAAAACTACCTGTATATTATCCCTTTGGAGTGGAGGAACTGCAGACCACATATGATTTCAGCAGCATAAAACCTGTGTAAAGAAAGCATGAGTTAGAACAGATGCTTCCAAACATGACCTCAAAATATAGACCCTAGAAGCCCTCCTGAGGAGTCTAAGGAGCTGGGACAACATTCCACAAAGTTGGTCACGGATTCAGGAGCCCAGATCCCATCAAATCTTATAGGCGTATAAGGCTACAGTAGAAGGCTTAGAGTAACTGTTTTTTACTGATCCATCAGGTAACTGATGCACGATGTGAGATTTTTAAAAGCATTCAACGCTCCTAGCAGCCTAACTCCCACTGAAACAACTCTGGGAAACGGTTGGGACTCAAGATCCTACTTATCTTCAGGGCTTTGAAAAACTGCACTACGCAACTAGCTGTGTTTTAGATATGTACCTGTCTCTGAGGATATGTCTGTAAGTGCCCAAGGATCTGAAGCAAAATACTACACCTCCTAATTCCAACTATCTACCTTAGAAGATATTGTCCATGTAGCATGGAAGACAAATTTGTGGTGCCTGCACTTCTGTCTTAGTTACATATTTAGTGTGCAAATTAATGATTTACAGTGATACATTGGACTGTAAAGGGCAAATTGCAGTTAATGCATCACATCAAAAAAGCAGCTGTGATTTGTCACACGCAGTAGCCGCTGCATGAACCACCAAATGGTCCTGGCTATGAACAGGCAAGTGGACAATTGGGATTAGAGACCTCCCTGGCTTGTCAGACAGCTCTCCTTGGTGCCCATATTTATGACTTTTGCAACCTCACTCAAGATGTGAAGAGCTGCTAGATGCTCGCTGGTCTTTCTGTAGAATTTTTTGGGGGCTTAAGATCTTTATTTTCACCGTATTTCTGCTTGAGGCACAGAAGTGTGTTCCGTTGCAGAGAACCAGCATAGGGCTGAAGCAAAAATCAATGTGCTCTGCCCAAAAGCTAAGGGAACCACAGGATCGTATCCCCCCTAGCACTGTAAAGTCTGATCCCTAGACTTCAGTGCATTGGCCTGGGGGCTAAATTCTAAACCTGAAAATGCTTTAAAAAAATCTTCACATTAAACACTGATTTAAATAAAGGGACTTAGTTTTAATTATTAAATAAAAATTAATTTCTACAGTAGTTTAAATATTGACTTTCAAAATACCTTTTCTCACAGAAAGATTTAAAAAAGCATTTTAATTTATTCTAATTCTCTATTTATTTTAATCACAGCTAAATAAATTTTTAATCCTCCATTGGTTTATTAATTTTTATTTAAATTTGCCTCTTGCACTTCTGATAGGTTTTATCATTTGTTTCTTTTCCTTTTTTTTTTTCAAAGTTCAAAAGGAAAACATTTTTTTTCTTTTCTACCAACCAATAGCTTTGCCTTTGGTCTCTGGGCTGGCAAGCTCCGTTTGAGCAGCTTAGCAAGGGACTACCCAGAGTTATAAAGCAAAAGCTATGTGGTTTTAGAGATGGCTGAGAACACAAATGTGTGCAAAAAAATGAAGGTTAACCCTACAGGATAGTTGCAGAAAGGGAAAAATAATACTAAAAGCTCCAGTGCCCCCAGCTTCCTCCTTTGCTTCTACCATGCATTGAACTTACAAGGGAAACAGCAATAATGTCATCTTACGTTGCTCTGGGAAGGTCAAACTTATGACAGCTCTGAATGTGGAACATGAGGTCTCCTCCGTTGAGGTATTCCATTACGAAAAAGAGGTTTTCCTAGAAAAGGAGACAAGATGACAACTATGAGTGGGGAAGGAGGAGAAAAAGTGAATCAGTCAGAAAGAGGAAGGAAAAGATTGCAAGTAGGGTTTTGGAAAGAAAGCATTTTCCCTCCCTGATTTCTATTTTTGTTCTTTGTTCTCTAAGCTCATACTCACACTTATTATTTTGATTTGCACAATGAGTATTAGTTAACTTTATGAATCCATGAGCTAGTGCCATTGTTCTTTTTTTTTTTTAATCATCAAAGCTCAAGATGCACTTGAAGGGCATCTGTGACCCTACAGTGCCTTTGTGCAGAAGCACAGATGAACAAGCTTTCGAGATGGATGAAACATAAGTGAATCCCAGTTTTTCTGGATCACAGTCCAATACATTATCCATACAGTGGATGGGTTTCAGGCAGGTGGTGCCTGCATTCCTAAAGGTCTTTATAGATCTGACTTTTTGAGACTTATTAGTCAGATGCAATAAATTATTTTAGCACATGCTTCATTTGAAGGCTGTGAGCTGCTGTGTTAAATGAGGCAGAATTTAACTTGCTAGTGGGAAAATTCATGAACTATTCGTGTTTCTGGATATCCATTTGCCACTTCATGTTGAAGAAGATTGAAAAAAGATACAGTTCTTGTTCCCAATTGCACGCAGCCATTAGTTGTTCTACCAGGGCCATATAAAACTTCCCTACTGGTACATAAGAATGGTGGAGGGATCTCTCTGCACTGAATTCAACTCCAATCCTTGATATACATTACATTGATCCCCTTGTTGCTTTGACGGAGTAACTTTACCACTAGACTCATGCTAAATCTGAAGATCTTCAGGGTATCCTCAAGTTTAGGAATATACCTTCCCTCTGTTGACTGTTTCCCATCGCTCTTTTGCTAGAAAACTTCTTTTTACTTAAGTTTTTAATGGTTGAAGGAAAAATTTCATCCAGAAGATCTGACACAAGCAACTCTGGCAGTAGTCCAAGAGCTGGCTATTAAAAATAAAGTGCTTATTCTTTTCAAATATCAGCTGTCTGCTCTAATTTGTGCAATTTCTTTAGCCAGATCCTTTTAATTACTGTACTGCTACTAAATGGAAGTCTGGCTGGAAACCACACCTGTCATCTGACTAGCACAGGGCCAGATATAGCATCCCAAGCAAAGAATAGAAATTTTGCCAAAAAACCAACTGGATATGATTTTTCAGTTTTAATGTCCTGCCTTTATGCACATGAATCAGTTTAAGTAAGTAAGAAGGCCAAATGGACTTGCGCAATTTAAGATACACATGCAGAAATCTTGGAAGAAATATGATTTCAAGGCACAGATTAGGAAAGCACTTAAGCAGATGCTTGTTATTAAAACAGTGGGACAGCACAAGGTCTAGGTAACAACAGCCCATGAGAAACTACTAGACACATGAGATAGTGCTGAGCATGACAAGTAATGGTGAGAGAAGATGTTTTGAGGGACAGATTGCTTCTCAGATGGCTAAGGTAGAGTTATGTGAGGAACAGGCAAGTTTCACAGACAGATGCGGGGACTTTTGGGGACTTTTTGGGGAGTACAATAACGTGAGGCAATAGCACCCGGTAAACATATTGGTAAATGCGATGCAAGGCCAAGATGATAACGGTAACGGTATCAGAAATAACAATATTGTATTCAGATGTAGCACAACAGGGTCAGTGGGTTGTTTTATTTCGAAGAAAAGAGGGTGGAGAAAGAGAAGGGTCAAGGGGTCTATAAGCATAAACTGAAGACCCAGCTTATTCATCAGAAGGTGTGATCACACTCAGCCTGCTCATGGTTTTGAGTAGTGGCCTAATGTACCCACATAACTGATTAGAGGGCTCTGATAACATCTCTCTGCCATCTGGGGAAAAAAAAAAGGCTGAAACCTCTCAGAGATTTTGGCATCCTAAGAACTCATATATGAGCTCGGTCTCTGAACTACTTAAATATATGAAGTGGATGACCACAAATTTGACTCAGGCTGATTTCTACTGAAGTTCTTGGTCTACCAGGTGCTACTGAGTGGTATATAAATTCTGTTGAAAATAAAAAACAGCATCACTCTGCATTTCTGTTCTGAAATTGGAAGCTCCCCTTGGTTTTTATAAAGGTCAGTTGTCTAGCATTGTCCAAGGAAATAATTCTGTTGAGGTCAACTCTAAGGGTAAATAGGAGTAGCAAGATGTAGTCAAGTAGTGGAACTGCAACCAATTATTGGAGACAACTTCCTAAGCCCAAGATCTGCGGTGCTACAGGACATCTTCAAAAGGGAAGCAGCAAAACTCATGCTTGAAACCACTGAAAATTCAACAGAGTACTAGAGGTTAAAGGGTTAGAATGGCGTGGAGGACATGTCCTCAGACAGGCTCTGACTGACGCTTCCTTCTGCCCTGGGAAGTCTATCTGATGTCTCTTTCTCAAGTGCCTGATACTGCAAAGCTCTGAAGTCTGTCAGCTTCGAGAGCAGACAGGAGTGGGTAGAGCAGGTATTTCTCAAGAAGCAGCGGTAGGGATGAGAACATCTACATTTATGGCATAATAACAATAGCTCTTAATTCTGTTGGCCACAGGTCTGGAGTCCTAGGCAAACAAACATGAACATCTCAGTGATGGTATCTACAGAGCTCTGAAAGACGCTTTGGAAGAGCCTCCCACCTTCCTCCTACACATCTGTCTTGTAACCCACAGTCAGCTTGTAGATCTTCTGTATCCTTGGACAACAAAAGACAAACTTCTGGTCATGGTTTCAGACTTAAACGGCATAAGCATACCTGGTCTTAGGACAGAGTTTGGGACCGTACTTTATAACTGTAGAGTTCAAGGCGGACTGGAAAGGTAGTTCCTACACTCTGCCTTGGGAACTGCTTCAGGAGAGTTGATTCTGTCTCAGGAACATCAATGCTGCTCTCCTTGCAGAAGAGCAAATAGGATTAGTCCTAATGTGGGAGGACTAAGAGTTGTTTCTGCAGCAGACAGAATGCTGTTGTGCAACACACACACGGGAGTGCACCCCACATGCAAAATAACATGGTGCCCTCCTTGGCTCAGTTCCAGAATGGTTAAGGTTGGAAGGGACCTCTAGAGATCATCTAGCCCAATCCCCTGCTCCAGCAGGGACACCCAGAGCACAGGGTGGCATCCAGGCGGGTTTGGAAGATCTCCAGAGAAGGAGCCTCCACAGCCTCTCTGAGCAGCCTGGGCCAGGGCTCGGGTACCCTCAGGAAAGGGTGACACATGAGGAAAGAAGTTCTTCCTCATGTGGCAATTAAACTTCCTATGTTTCAACTTGCATGCGTTACCCCTCTGGCCACCACAAAGCAAAGCCTGTCCCCATCCTCCCTACATTCTCCCCTCAGGTGCTTGAACATGTTGATCAAATCTCTCAGTCTTCTCCAGACTAAACAGGTCCAATTTTCTTAGTCTTTCCTCATACGATAGATGATCTAGTCCCTTAATCATCTTCGTAAGCTTCCTCTCTAGAAGCTCAATGTCTCTCTTGTCCCGGGGAGCCCAGAGCTGCCCCCAATACTGCAGGTCCAACCTCACCAGAGCTGAGCAGAGGGTCAGAATCCCCTCCCTGGCCCTGCTGGCAATGCTCCTCCTGCTGCAGCCAGGAGCCCCTTGGCCTTCTTGGCCACGAGGGCACATTGCTGCCTCATGGTTAACTTGGTGTCAACCAGGACTCCCAAATCCCTCTCCATGGAGCTGCTTTCCAGCAGGTCAACCCCTAATCTGTGCTGGTGCCTGAGGTTATTCCTCCTCAGCTGCGGGACCCTGGACTTGTCCTATTGAACCTCACGAGGTTCCTCTCTGCCCAGCTCTCCAGGTCCAGGTCTCTCTGAATGGCAGCACAGCCCTGTGGAGTGTTGGCCACTCCAGCCAGTTTTGTAGCATCTTGTTGACAACAGCCTTACTGACAGACTTGATTTTCTTAAGAACTCAGTGTCTTGCCCCATAAATCCCTCAGTATCCGAGCTGAGCCGATATCTACTCTGCTGACCAACATGCTCTCTCTACCTCTCCAGGACACAGCAGAAAAGGAGTTAAACCAACCTGCTTCTGCTCTGCATGCGACTGCTGTGAGCATGAATAGTCACCATCAGGGATGCTTTCCACTTTATAAACAATGAGTATAAAGCAAGCAGCATTTAAATTGGTCTTTTGAAGGTACATCCTATAACAGGCTCTTAAAATCCTCAAAGCAGCTGGAAGCCCTCCAGAGTACTTTTCTGTGGAGATTTTAAGGTTTTGTTTTCTATGCATGTGAAAGCATTTGCCTACATACAAATATACAATTTAACATCATTTACTGGAGAGCAAAATTCTCCTTCCCAGGGCTTCTGAGACATGAATATTGGAACAATTAATGCTGCAGGGCTGTGCAGCATTCCTGACTAGAGCAGCTATATCAGCAAATGACTCAATTTACAGAAGGCTCCTGAGTCCAAGCAAAGCAACTCCACTGCAATTCCATTGAGTTTAGTTGGTGCTTGCTAAGAGAAAGGCTTGGCATTATGCAATTCCCACAGTTGATTCCTGTCTCACTCTTTCCTACAGCTAAGCCCAGTTCTCGTGGGGCTGCAATGCAGAAACATGGGTCCCGCATTCCAAGTCTGAGTCTCTGGAATTCAACAATTGCATCCAAACTGACTCCTGGTAACAACTCCAGGCCCATGCTACCCATAAATGATGTCTGAGCAGTAAAGCGTGAGATATCACAGGCTAAAATCCTGCCAAAGAGAATACAACAGGCTGGATGCTCCTCCAGAACTCGGCCCTATTCTACTTCACAGAACAGATGGCAACCAAAGGCCTCCCTGATCTTCTTCACCATGCCACCAGGGAACGTCCCAAAGGCTACAATCCTGGGAAGGGGAGCAATGCATGCACCAACGCATGCACCAATGCATCTGCTCTCTGCAGGGACAGTTAATATAGTAGCTGCCACATATTTCCTAGCAGGTGACCATAGAAGGTACCGACTCTATTTGCACCATCTGAGCAGTAGCAAAGCCAATTTACTACTGATTAAGGCAGCAAAAGTTTTAATTTTGCTCCTTGCTCTAAAAGACTTTTTTCGCCTTGTGTAATATCAGCCTATCCGCTAGAGATGGCAGCATTTCTCACAGCTAGCAGTGGTCCAGCCCCTGTTCTTATGATTTCTTTTTTCCTTCTAAACTTCACACTGTCAGCATCTTTCACTGCATATTAAACCACTAATTTGGTACACTTAGCATTGTGCGCCCATCTACTTGGTGTAAAGCATATGAATAAATATATATATGTATGCATAAGTGTATATATGTGTGTGCATATCAATATATATATCAAAATGCTCACAGATATCTGGAAATCACTTTTAATTGAATTCTGGTCTCCTAGGACCTTTATTCGCAGGTCAGAGCAGGCAAGGTGTATTTGCACCATAGTTGCTGTGATAAAGCCTGGCCCTGTAGGCTGAGTTACTATTACTCCTGTTCTACAAGATAAAGTAGTTTTTCCTGCCAGTTTTGGGGGGAATCTTGGCAAGAGACTAATATTCTTAACGGTGGATAAAAAATCTCCGAATATTATGGGAAAAAGAAATCCCAAGCCAGAAACTAAATAAAAAGCAGACAATTTCATGAAGCCTAAATAAATTGTCAACTGAAAAAATGGGGAAACAAAAGTAATGTTTTTACTTTGAAAAGTCAAACTTTTTGGGGAGACCAGCTAAACTGCAGCCTTTTAGCAATGCCAGTCTAAGCTGAGTACATTCTGGGCTGATTTTCCTCACAGCTGGGCAATGGGTAAGCAAGGAAAATATGTATATTTAATGTGTGTATTTAATATGCTCTTTAAGTCAATTGTCTGTCACATTAAACTCCCTTGTCATGATCCGGCTGCCTCTTTTCCTGGCCAGGACTCTCACACCACCTGGGCTGACACCAACCCACAAGTGTCTTTTTAAAGACTTCACATTTTTCCTGTTATAACCACAGCTGCTCACAGGTTCTTTGGCAGAACCTTGCTGAAATCCCAAAGCTCTGCTGAGATGCTACTGCTTCTATGGAATACGGGCCAGCGCTGAAAGAACTTGCCAGTTTTCCTGCCTACAGCTTGCAAGAAGAAGCCAAGAGCCTCAAAGACTCCCAGTGCCCTCAGCTTTCCATTCCTGCCCTGGTTTTTCTCTCAGACTGGCTCACACTTGGCCTGAAAGTTCTGAAACAGAGGGCAGGAGGACCTATCTCCAACAACAGAGCAGAACTGGAGCTCTAGAAACCTGGAAGCTTGAAGGTCTTATCGCCTCCTGCATAGTTGGAGGTCTGGGACAGTTGTTGCAAGGGAAAAAAACATTGTTTTGAATTTCCCTGTACTTTCTTTTTCACCAAAACAGGGTACTGGCTTGAAGGATATTTGGGTTGACTCAAGGGACACCTTAGATTGTGGATAACACAGCAGGGTTTCCTTAAGTCAGTTCAACATTCTGCCACGTTTCAATGGTTGAAGGCAGCTTCAGGTCAAGGTTTGCAATTGCTGCTCCTTGCAGGAGGACTTCTCCTGCAATAAAGCTTAAGCCAAAGGACTTGATAAAGGTAAAATAATTCCTCCCTGTTCCTCTAATGGCAAGCCAGAGATATGAGAAAATTGAAATCAGTCCTGGAAAATTTTGTGGGAATTGCAATTTCCCCCCCGAGGAGACAATTTGATGAGAAATCCCCCTGAAAATGCTCACGGAAAACACTTCAGAGGATTAGGGTCTAAGTACTTTTAAAGTAAGATCATGGTCCAATTTTCAATTCTTTTCTGCCTTCTGCCAATGTAAGAGATTTTAAAGTCAATGTAAAGCATATTAAAACAACAGAGCACAGGAAAATAGCTCACTGCCATCAGTTTGAAAAGATATGATATATAGTATAGCAGAAACAAAATGTTTCTATAATCCTAGCTTTTAAATTACAATAAAGATTACTTCTGTTCTGGCTTAAGACAGTCCTCTATGTTGTCATTTTGTGCTAAAAACCAGAAAGCTTAAGGATTTAATTTGCATTCTTGTAAAGGGTGGGAATAAGAACCTGCAATGAAGTAAGCAAATAGTTAGAAACAAAAGTGACTTTCAGAAAGAGAAAGCCAACTTTTATCACAGAAGATCAGTGAAATAAAAAGAGAAAAATAAAACATAGGCAAGCCAAAGCTAGTCACTCTGGGCATTACTAGCATGAGGATCTCACAGAATTATAAACATTTTTCTTTTCTTTTAATGTAATAGAGACCCTTTAAATCTACTAAAACAGAAACTGTTTTTCTTTTTTTTTTTTTTTAGTAGTTATTTTAGTTATTTTTAAGATTCACATCATCTACTTGTGTCAGTTGACTATGCGGATGCAAAGATCACTGCAGCAAAATAAAACAGTCAACTTCAAAAACTGCTCTGGAAAAAAAAAGAACATACAGATTTGGAAGAGAAACCCTATGCATTCAAATTTATTCTAATGTAGCAAAACATGACAAGTGTTCCGAGTTTCTAAAGCACCGATCACAGCGTCTGCTGAAGAAAAGGGAGCATTAGGTACTAGGTGCCTACAGAAACCTGCCTGAGGGCTGTCAAACTTTATATTTTTGAGCATTTGCTGATTATCTGGGTTGAGGCCAGGGAGAAACTCAACCCAGAGCTCACAGATTATATGACTTTTCTCTCTGGAGATCTGGGGATCTCAGGCTCTGGTTTTGATGTAGGAGTGTTCCTGTTTCTGTTGTCCTTTATAGAGGCTCTCTGCACCTGTGGCAGCTCAGAGTTTGCAGGCCAAACCATCAGAGATTCAGAAAGGCATTGACATATATTTCTGAAAGCAGTTGTTCCGTAAAAAAAACAAACAAGCAAGCAAATAAAATAAAATAAAATAAAATAAAATAAAATAAAATAAAATAAAATAAAAATAAATAAATAAATAAATAAATAAAAATAATAAAAATAATAAAATAAAACAAAATAAAATAAAATAATAAAATAAAGAAAAAATACCCAACTCACACACCTCTCCGATGCTAAAGGTCAGAGAAGGACTGACTTCTAAAATGGTTACTCCAAAAGATATTACAAATGAGCCATGCACTGAGCAGAGAAAGATCCTCCCTGGCTTGTCAAAGCTCTCCTGCTCTGCCTGACTTTTACCCGTTGAGTGATGGCCATCTGCCTCGCAAAGGTCAGAGGAGAAAATCATAAGCCAGAAATCAATCACTGCTCAGAGCATCGTTGGCTTGGACAGACACTCCCCAGTCTCTGCAGTTGTGAACTGGAGGGCACGACTGAGTGGCTGAATAACTTTAATGTGACGATATTGATTCAGGAGGAGATGGATGGAGATTTTTTTGCTATATAAGACAGGGAGAAGGAGCGAGAAAAGATCCCTTGGGTGTTTTAGTCTGACTCCCATGAATTTTTCAGGTGCTTCCTCCTGTTCCTCCTGGCAGGGTTTCCTTGCCCCAGCTGCAGCTACAAGCACAGTCTTGCCAGAACAGTCAGTAAATCACACGGGGCTCACGGTCTTTGGTCTGTCACCTTTTCTGCTGTGCTCTCCAGAGGGAAGAGGACACTTGCACGCATGCACAGCCCCAAACCCGAGCTGTACCCTGCTATGCTCCATCTGTGCTGCCTGGCGAAGGCTCAAATGCCACCTCCAGCTCCAGACCAACGCGGGGCCAGGCTGAACCACAGCAGGTTGCTGCCTGCAACTGCTGGAACCAGCCCAGCTCCTCTGGGGCATCGGGAATTACCCGCAACACCGTCAGCAATCCTTGGAGCATCAGTTTCCATATATTTTGTCTTTTTAATTAAAGTCTTGATTTTCTTTACTTTTGCAGTGAGGTCATTTATACCTTAAAGTAAAATCTAGTTAAAAAAAAAAAAAAAGGGAATTAATTCCTTTCCTTGAGGAAAGGATCCGTTCCCAGGATGTGCTGTCCTCCTCACTGACGGTCCCAAAGGGGTTAAACACTAAAGCCTGGGCTCAGTGTCACACTGCCTACAGTAGTTCCCAGACATTCCCCGGCATAAATTTAATCCCTTGCCTTTAAACAGGTGTCCGGTCTCGCAGCCCGGAGCGGGAACCAGCACAGACTATATTTGTTTCTCATGACCCTGCCGAAAACACGAGCCCTCTTGCTGAGCAGGTGCTAACCTCATGCTAGGCAGCGTTCTGGGTCATTAAATCCTGGGATGGAGCAGGGACAGGAGCCTCCTCAGTGCAGCCCTGAGCAAGCAGCACGGTGAGAGCGATGTCGATATAAACTGGGGCTTTGGGAGGGAACAGAGGGACAGACAAGACAGTCTCTCCACATTCCTCCATCTCTATTAATTTATATTTACGCCTGCACATTTGTTCTGGTGTTGAGTGGCTGTAGACAAGTGTCCGAAAAAAGAACTGACCTGTGGTTCATGGCTGTTAGGGCCAGAGCGATTTAAACATTACTTAAACACTATTGGAGTTTTGCAGACTTGAGAGATTTCGGGTGAAGATGCTTTGCACTGCTCCTCTGAACTGCAGCCCTCGTGGCCAAAGACTGAGATGAATTATGAAGGGTCTGGTGGAATTTAACAGCTAAGATGGGGGGAAAGGAAATTCCCTGAGGGAACAACAGTGTGTCTGTTCTCTGTAAAAAGGCACTGAGCAGAGTTTCTTGAGCTTGCAGTGGTCCAGGCTCGTTGCTGCTGTGTAGCATTCAGAGGTCTGCATGACACTGATGTACCTGGTAGACCTGCACCCTGGCTGTGGACGTGGTCTTTGCACATCCTTGGCCTGGGGCATCAGGCTTCTGATTTGAACAGTGGCTCTCTGCATAGCTGCCTTGTTCACTCTTGGGCAGCATGCCCATCAAAATGCCCCTTGGAATGAATGTGGGGAGGGAAGATGAAATACCTGGGGCCACCTGGATAACCCTTCCCTTAACATGACTTCTCCTCAAAGCTAGTCTCATATTTAGTAGATGTAAGCACAATCTTAGTATATTGACCCATGTAGGGAGCTAATAGCGCATCATCTTACCTTGGTCTGGAAGGTGCAGAAGACGTGAGTCAGGAACGGGTGCTCCCAAGCTAAGGAGAGGACTCTCTTCTCCACCATCGTGCACTCAACATCATCATCCATGAGCACCACGTCCTTCTTCAAGGCTTTCAAGGCGAAGTACTGGTCGGTGTTCTTCAGCTCGGCGAGGAACACCTAGGGTGACAGGATCGCTCAGCAAGACCAACGCTCTTCTCTCGGGCTGCGCATGCTGCCACGGTGGGACGGGAGCTGAGCAAGATCAGCTGAAACTCAGCACTGAGCAGAAAGCTTTGCATGAGGGAATGGCTCTGGGGAATCCACTAGACCTTGAAGAAGTTGAAGTTTAAAACCCAATCCTGCCTTTAAGCCCCGATAGCCTTTGAGTTTTTTCCCTGCACACAGAAAGGTGTTAAGAGGCTAAACCCTAAAAGAGCTGAGAAGGGTTGGGTGATTATGAAAGCAGGTGTCACATGCCCATATGGACAAAGCACATCAGAGCCAGGCAGTTCTGGCAACAGAAACCATGTTCATGCAAATGCTCGTAAGAAACATTTCCTGTTTTCTATCTTTAAATAACACAAAATAGATTATTTCTTTGTCAACACCATGCAAAATGCAAATACGCTGCAGCAGATCCTCAGCAGGTGTAAACTGATGTCCATCAGTAATTAGACTAATCTATATTAGATGTACTTTCTCCCCTTGCCTGGCACTTAATGAAAGGCCTAAACAGGGTTCCCTGTTTTTCTTCTCCAAGAACAGCAAAATACACTTGAAGCAATAACAAACCATGCCCCAGAGGAGCTAGGACTACTTCTATTTATTTTTAAAGGCAGGGAAACTGAGACACAGGGCAGTGCAGTATTTTGCTTGAGGCCTTAAAGCAAAGCAGTTTTAGTGCTAAAAGTCAGTGCCAGTTCTGATCTTTAAGAGCCTGTCAACGCTGCTTCCTACAGACTGAACAAATATTTAGGACTCGTGAAGGCAGCCTTTGGAGTTCTTTACTGAGTAAGTTCAGACACGTTGTAATCCTGACAAAACGCTTTATTTGCCCTTTTCTACTGAAATAATTCACTCTATAGCACTAGACTGAAACTTAAGCATCCTTCTGTCTCTACAGTGAATGAACATCCATGCTAACATGCTACAAGACCCTTGGTCCGCTCATTCCTGGGAAAATGAGGGAATGCAACACAGGCATGAATTGTTTGGTTCCCTTGATGCAAGGCACAGGGTAGGCAGGGCTACACCTCATGCAGAGAGGACTTGTTGCAGGTCTGGACCCTAAACCTCCCTGGTTCATGCAGAGCTGGGGAGATCCCTCAGGCATGGAGATCTGAACACCTTGTTGCATCTTTATGGGGAAGTGAATCTATCTAGGAGGAAACCCTACTAGGAGGAAACTTGTGAGTGAGATATTCTGCAAAAAAAGGGCATGAGCTAAATTCATCCTCTTCACATCTCCATGACGTACTGTAGAAAAGTGCAGAGGCATGTGAGCTTGGAGATCCCATGTTAGCACATGGTACAGAAGCAAGGTACAGGATCTCCATCCTTAGACATGTTCAAGACTTGACAAGGCAAGCCCAGAGCAACTCGACCTAATTGGACTTATTTTGAGTAGGAAGCTGGACCAGAGGACCTCTGAAGTTCCTTCCAAGCTGTTTCTATGGTTGTACCACATCCATGTTCTTGAGTCTGGCTTAGCCCAGGCTGTGGAGTTTGGGGTATGCTGGATTAGTCCTATTAGAGTATCTGAGCTCTGCTTCCCATGGAAAGTGTAAGCATTCCAAGTATTTTCAAGAGTGGAAAGCCAAGGCAGTACATATGTTAGGAAGACATTGTCCTTTCTGGCTACCAGAACAAAATAGCAAAGCTTTAAACAAACAAACAACACGGTGATTTTTTCTGAAATGGCCTCATGCAGCTCTGCATTGGCACTAAATAACAGTCCCCTTCCAGGGGTCATCTGCAAGAAAAAGGAACAGCCAAACATTCATCAAAATTAATGAATCCCCTGAAAACAGGTGGCTCTTGTTTCAAAAGACTGTTGCAAAACGAGCCTTGTGTTCCAACACAAATCATCAGAGCTGGGAAAGAACAGCCCGGTGCTCCTGGCTACACCCAGCTGCTCTGGAGAGGGGAGAGGTGACCCATCTCGTCCTGTTTAGTTAATGCTGCCTTCCTGGCAGTTTGCACAGGGATCCTGGCACTTGCAGATGCCTGTGCACAGCACAGAGATCCTTCCCATCCACTTTTGGTAACTGCCCAGGCCACACGGACCTGCGCCAAAGGGGAAGTAGCAGCATTAGTTGTTTTCCCCCTCCAGTCATGGGCGCTTATGACACAGCAACTAACGGGTCAGAGGGAAAGACAAGGAGGATCTTTGTCTTATGCAAGGGCAAGAGTGGGCTGAAGATGGAGCGTTGCAAGAACAAGGGTTCGCTGAGGCCCTAGAGATGTTATTCCAAAGTGACCTGCAGACCTCATGCTGTTTAGCACCATTCAGCCTGTGTTTGGATTAAGGCTGGAAAGGGAAGGGCAATGTTAAACTTTTAATGAGTCAACAGCAGCAAAGTGACTTTTGGCAGGTCAGTAAGTCATAAACGAGGGGTTTTTGTCCTCTAACAGGTGACAGGCACAGAATTATGAAGCATCAACCCACGTCTCTGATGTTTACCTTGCCAAAACTTCCCTTCCCCAGCATCTTGTGCAGGACAAAGTCTTCAATGGTTAATTTGATCTGGACTTGATGCCCTTGCTGCTCCTGGGGCTGTCCTCCTCCCGAATCTGGCTCTATGAGAGGTTCTCCCTTCGTACCCTCCACCGGAGTCTCCCAGGAGATGCCCTGTGGTTCTGCAACACACATCAAAGCATTGAAAATAAATCCCTGGAAATGAGAAACCCCCCAGAACACTGACAGGTGTTTTGCTTAGAATTTAAAAGTGTCTTTTCACAGGAATGGAAATGTGACCACATCTAGTAGGTGGATTGGCTCTGCTCTCATTGCCTTCTCTCCAGGGGAAAATTTACTCCAGTGCAACTCCACCTTCTTCAGTGACATTACTCCCACTTTACAAACACCATCAGCTGTTGTTTTGTTTCATGGCAACAAAACATGATCAACCTCCTCATTTCTGACTGCCTGTGTTCTTTAGTCCTTCTTGCTACCTGTCAGTATGATGTGGTACCATGTTTCTTAAGGCTTTTCAAGAGCCTTGGCAAAACCAGAGTGTGAAACAGGGCAGTAAAAACTATTTTTTTATGCCTCTGTCCCTCACTTGCCACCCTGACCCTCCACTTTTGAAGCACAAAAGGTGGTAACACCTAGATCAGCCCCTGGATGAATGATATGGGGATCTGTTGATGATTTTCCAAAGGGACTGTCTGATATTTACACCTTTGAAAGAAATCTTCCTTTTAAATCATCTATGTGTTCAGAGGTGCAGATTGCATGAGCAAGCCAAGTCTTGCTCTAGACTAAAAAGACATATAAAAGATTCATTAGCTAAGAAAATTCCCCTTGTTGCTTCCACCCAATCATTTCAAACAAAAAATTAAAAAAATCCCGCAGTGCCAAACCACTAAACAAAACTACCTTTTTTTCCCGTTGTAGAAGTTGGTACTGCCTGAAGTTGCATCACGTCCTTCACAAGAACTGGGAAGCCGATTTCAAGAGGTCCGTCCCTAGAGATCTGTTCCGTGTCACGCTGACAGCGAGCCTGGGTTACAGAAAACAGTGGATATCTATTGAACCAAACGTCCTTATGGACACAGCTGCCTCTTCTGTGACTACTGGCCTAGGAAGAGTGTGATTGTCAAACGGGCAGAGATCTAGAAGTCTTTATTTATGAAAAGACCACCTCTGTATTTAATGTTCAGGGGTTGGTAACACCAGAGGAACCGACAGTCTTCATCACGGCAAAGAGTTATATGGTGATGTCAAAGGACTTCTGTTGATTTCTTATAGGGGTGGTTATCCACACAAAGTGCATTTCAATTAACATCTTTCTTACTACTCGTTGTCCTGGAAGGGAAACCTGGAATGTGCTGCAATCTCATCCCTGTACACTGTCTGGATGTGACTCAGAGGAACAACTCGACCCAGGATGTTGCAAAGGGTAAAAGCTGATCTATTTTCAAGCATGACGAGACAAAAGCATGGAAAAGAAATCTACAAAGGGCTACTAAACTAAAGACTTCACCTATGGCGCAAGAAATTCTCAAGGCCTAAATTGCTGTAAGTTAAAAAAGCATTCGGGGAAAGTTAAAAAAGCATTTGAGAAAAGTGACTAGTGTTTGTCACCCTCATTTCACAACGGTGACCCAAACAAATGACTATTCAAGAGCTGCATAGAGTCAGCAAATTGGAACAAAGATGCAAGGCATAGAAAAAAAAATATTCTTTACGATATGGCGGCATTGCTCATAAAGATGAGAAATATGCAGAGCTAAACCTGGTAGGTACTCCCTCAGGAAGGTAGAGATAAAAGCTGTGGATGAAGATGTTGCCACGTGGTACCTGAGGAACTTCAGTATGGAAGACTCGACTCTAGATTTTGTGCATCTCTAAGATTATTTAAAACCTGAAAGGCATCCTAAAAATCATGATTTTTGAACAAGAAGCTTTACTTTTTTATAGTCTAGAACCTGCAACAAGGTATTTTTCATTCTTTATAATTCAATTTGCTGTGCTTGTACAATGTTACTTATATGATAGTAGCACCTGGAGGCTTTCTCTAGGGCCCAGGTCTGTTACATGAGAGTCCCCACTCTGGAAAGTTTCACCCCAAATAGGTCACAGAGCCACGGGAGAATCTTTTAACAGACAACCACCAAGCACAAGGGCTAAAACCTAGTTCCTCTCACACTCTGGCACCTTGTTACACAACTAAAGCTACGAACATATGGTAAGAAATGGTATAAATCAGAGTGAGAGTCCGTGTAGGTCACATCCAGTCTGTGACAGGGATGAAAACAGAGAAAAACACCGGCATATAAGGCATATAAGTTCCTCTGAATATTCTCCCAATGTCCAGAAACACGTGGCTCAGAGACTTCCTGATTCAAATATAGTGTTTTTCTGCTTACTTTCTCTTTCCCTCCCTCCCCCCGCCATTAAGAGCCTTGAATGGACTTTTCTTCAGTGAACATCTCAGATTATCAGATTATCATTTGAACTCATATAAACTTTTAGCCTCCACAATGTCCTGAGATTAATTTTGCTCATGTTCAGTGAAGGCCCAATTGCCTCTTTGTTGAACTTGCTACCTGCTGGGCTCCACCCAAAGTCAGTTCTAGTTATTCCAGTTCTCGCACTGGAATAAACACTGAATCCTTGATCTTTCTTAGCTCAGGACTCACAGCTTGATGCACTTACCTGTTGAGTACTCTCAATCATTGCTAGGGCTTCAGCCATCAGTTTCTGGTTAACTCCACACAGGTTTGCTACTTTCGTTTGGCACTTGTGATGGACATTCATGCCACATGCTGAAAGAAAGAACAGAGGCATCAGGACAGCAGAGAACAGCTACGCTGTATGTACAGGGTTTGATGTACAGTCAGGATGTGCTGATGTTAGCCCAGGATGAACGTCAAGCGGGTTAACTGCATAAAACACGGACAACTTTTATGTCTCATTATACTGCACTCAGGTTGATTTTTGATTGGTTACACAGTAAACGTTTTTTCCTGCATCTGCTTCTGGGAAAAGGCTATATTTCCATCTGTCAGCCTTTGAAACTGCAGGTTGCTGAAGCTCTGCAATCAATCAGCTCAGACACAAGTATATTCATAGAAAAGGATCTTCCTGTAGGTTTAGGATTATGAAGACAGTGATGCGCATTGAGCCTGTCTGTTGGCAGAAATGCAGCAAGAAGGCTGATAACAGGATTTTGGAAGACAAGAGAGAGAGGTGAGCACTGAGATGTTCCTTTACCTTTCTGAAAGCAACTCTTCAAGACCCACAGGCCACATACCCTTCTGCATATCCATAATGGTCCTCCTGGAAGGACAGTCCTCTTGATGTCTCCTTCAACACCCCATGATGGAGCCTCACTCAAAATTGTGATAAATGGGATTTGATTCTTCAGATTGCAACTCCCTAAAGGTAACAGCCTGCTTCTACTCTCAGCCCCTGCCTCGTACTCCAGGGACTTTATAGAATCACAGAATGCCTAAGGT
>JAWLRI010000771.1:2030749-2043352 GCA_034781795.1 Crypturellus tataupa
CACATGGCACAGGGCAGCATCCAAGCGGGTCTTGAAGATCTCCAGAGAAGGAGACTCCACAACCTCTCTGGGCAGCCTGTGCCAGTGCTCCGTCATCCTGACTGTCAAGAAGTTCTTCCTTAAGTTCCTGTGGAACTTTTGGTGTTTCCGTTTGAGGCCATTTCCTCTAGTTCTGTTGGTGGCCACCACTGAAAAGAGGCCGCTCCCATTCTCCTCACTGACTTACCATCGCACTTCAAGCCCTGCCGCGCCAGGCCCCAGAGGAGCGTGCCGCAGTGCTCACAGAAAGTCGGGCTCTTGTAGTTGTAGACTTTGAAGCGGTGAGGCATGTCGATTTTGAACCGCTCCTTGTGGAACTGCAAGAAAGAAAGCTGGGTTGGGGATGCCCTCCTCTCCATCTCAGCACATGTACCCCAGAAAACAAGGTATCTAGGTCAGTATTTTGTCTTTATACTTGATGTTCAAACCAAATAACAAACTATCTACAGCATTCAGGCGCACAAGGACAAATTTTGCTACAAAACAGCTGTGCAGTTCAGTGGGAAATGGGTAATTTAATCGCAGGGTTTTATTTATTTGATCAGATTTGGGTAGCTACTGACCCAGACTCCCTGAACGCTCAGTGGAAAAACATGGGTACTGCTAAAGCGTGATTCATCTCATCCTGAAATGAATGTCTCCTCTCACTGTCATGAATCACTTCCTGGAAGTGCCTATTTCTCTTCCTTCAGTATGTGGGGAGTCAAAGATGATGACAAGGCTGCATATATTTACTGTAGAGATCCGTGAAGACAGGTGAGATGAATGTCACCCCCCAGACTGTAGGAGACGAGTAGGAGGCAGGGTACAAATAGAGCTATGGGACATAATGAAGACAGAGGAAATACTCAGACTTTAAACTCCACTTTTGCCAACTGAGAAGGAAGGTTTGTTATAAACTGATATAAGAAAAATAAAATAAATTATAGGAGAAATGCTAAACCTGCCACTGATCATTTGCAGATCTTAGATAATAGTGTGGGAATTTAAAGTACTGCTCTGAAAATTCAGTGTGACATCCTGCCTAGCAATGGAGAGTGAAGAATTTACTCACCTCATGTCCATGTCTTCCTTCTGAGCTATATGTTATATGTTAGAAAAAATGTCAGCCTTGATTCAAAGACTGACAGTTCAACAACTGCACTTGAGTAAATCACACGCAGGAGGTAATGAAACTACTAGAAATGTAAAAAGCAAAGGATGCAGATTGGATCGCACAGCTTCTACCTCACTAATGTCTTTCACTGCACCCTCTCCTTCTGTATCAGTGTATCTGAATAGCACTGAAGTTATTTTAAAAGCAACCAAGCAATAATACACACCATCGTTTCCCTGCTATTGATTGCTGACCCTGTGCACTTCGCTATGACTTTATCAATGCACTTCTTATGGATGGCAGCGTTACATTCTGGAAGAACAAGCATGTCACATTGTTAGTAAAAGGAATTCCTCAAGAAAAGACTAAGTAAATAAGGAGAGGAAGAACAAAAAAAGGTCTTACGCCTGCATTGATAGCCTTGTTTATTCAGCCCCCTGAAATTAAAGACAGAAATGGTTAATTTTGAATTTTCTGAAAGTCTACACAGAAAAACGGACAGTAGAATGAGACACACATGGACTAAATCAGCCTTGCTTCTTCATCAGTCTTTAGAGAGCTTCTTAAATCTAAATAAATTCATTCAGTGCAACTGTTGGAGTGATTCTCTGTTGTTTTCACAGCATTTTCAGCACATATTCACACTTTGAATTTTGCAATAGCAAATGGCAAATACCAAAATGCCTGTGACTTTGGCCAAAGATACATTAAAAAGAAAATAAAAATGGAGGCAATTTTCAGAACTGGAATTACATCTGTAAAATAGCATCATATTCTTGAAGTGATGAAATTACTCCTACAAGTAACATGCTAAGGGTTCACTCTCGCTGTCTTTCCTAACATCAGGAAGACAAATATTTGCTGAAGAAGCAGTGCTGGTCTTTAGAGTTAAAAGGGGGAAACATGTAGAGCTCTTTTCATTTACCACACAAACTCATGACACACAGAGCAGAAGGTGGGTTGCGGAAAGAAGGTGGCTGTGAACTCGTGACACTTGACATTGTGGATTTTGGCCTGTTTGATGGCTCCCCTCCGCTGGTGCAAGGAGAAGAAGCCCTCGGTCTCACAGTCAATGATGTTCTTAGCATCTGGAGGGACAAGAAGCAGAAGGCTTGTTAGGGCACCCTGTCCTATCCTTGATGAAAAGCAGAAGCCAAAATACCAAGTGACTGAGGGTAACGTATTCATGAGAATGAGTATTCTTAAGAAATATGCTTTCAGAAAGCCACACAGGACTCATTAAGGACTGATTTATCCTTTTTCTCTACAGGGAAACTAAAATGACTTCAGGAGTCGCTCAAAATTTGGAATATTGAGCTCCTTTGAATATTCATACATATATTTTTAATATAAATCAAAAATTTACTAATGAGAGAAAATTTGCGATCAAAAATAAGTCTTTCCGTAGCACTGAAGGACTATGCCCTAAAAAAGATGAAATTACATAAAAATAACTTATATGTGAACATACATTACATATATGTATACACACACACTTACATTTATGTGTGTTTGGGGGTAGTTATCTAAATCTCTAATGTGTGCATGCACACGTGTGTGAGTACACTCACATATATACACGCTTTTTCTTGCAATTTTTCCATCCCTCATGCCAACAGTTGCCTTACCATTTGCTGTATCCATAACATTATTCACAGTTCATTTTTAATACTTTCCAGGCAGAAAACAAAACAATTCTGGCAACTTATGCATATACGCACCTGCATTTACATATATGTTTACTTCTAGCTGTGCACATAACTGCTCACGTTTTGATTTATTCCTATATGAAAGTGTGTATCAAGTATGAAATCAAGCTGTCTAGCTAATTCCATGAGAAGCAGCCCCCTGCACAGCCTGGTGCTGATGCTACCAGCTGCAATACAAAGCATTTTACATGCATTAGCCTCTCATGTTGTGTCTTAAAGTATACAAAGAGGTACAAGAGCCTATTAAACAGTAAGGGTGGGAAATGATGGGGATAATACCAGTAAGGACACACTATTAGCTACTTTTAGTACTTTTGTGTTTCCACACATGGAAGGTCTTTCCTGTATCCCCTCCTACAGCTCCAACCTGGGTCTGCTGAAGATGACAAGAAGTTGGGCAAAGACAGGAGCGCACAAGGGAGCATTTGGATGGCAACTCCTTTCCTTTGGTGAAGAGAAATGCATTTTGCACGGGCATCAAACTCTGATGGTGGAATTGGGTCTCGTTGAGGACACCTAAAAGCCGTTGTCTCATGTGCAGGGTGACTAAGCTGCTACCAAGTCCCTGGAGGTCTCAGAGCAGGCCTAGCAAATGAGTAAGCTCACCAGGCAGCACATGAATCACTCTCTACTTTCTTTTATTGTTTCACTTAGATTGCCTTTGATTAAAAAGCCAAATTTACACATTTATTTAGATGCTTTCATCCTTGCATAGTATCCCACCTTTTTTTCTGCACTACAATTGCCTCGTACACATTACAGGGATACACACACATATATATATTTTTTCAGAGGGCTTCCAGCTGGCTTCCTATGTCTCTGTCCTGTCTTTGTGTGAAACGAAAACCCACCTTTTCAGTTCTAAAACTGCCAAAAAATACGTGATGCAAATCACAGAGGAACAATCAGCCTTCCTTCCTGCCACATAATAAAAACTGCTTCTCCTGGAGTGTTCATTTCAAACCATTATGATGATTTCTATGAATAAATCAGTAATAACATAAGCACTGCTTTCTGCGCTAAGCATTTTCTTGAATGCGCCGAGTCTGTCCCACGCAAGCAGAAGTCACATTTATCAGTTAGGAAACAAAATCACTTGCCACTTATTTCCAGGAAGTATCTTGCATTCATCAGCATTCTCCCTTGAGGTTTCAGTTCTAGCTGGTTGAGACAAGGAGAAAAACAACAACAAAAGCCAGTGCAATTGTTAAACAAGTGTTCAAAACGGTAACAATAATTTCAGATGGTTCCAGATACCTCCATACCCCAGTGGGACCGGACACATGCCAATGAGGGTTAATTTTGCTTATATCCTTGTGGGGAACAGAGATTGAGGAGGTGAGAGCAGCTGCAGGCAGAAGGCTAGATAACTTCTTATCAAACTTCCAGGGTAACGTGATAGAACACAGATAAATGTGACTAAAACATAGATGTTGTGGGCAAGATTTTAGAAAGCCGCGCAGAACCAAGCACTTTCTATAGACACAACCTGTTATTCCCTGTGGGTGCTGCAAAGAAGACCTGGGAACAGCTCTGAAAATCACACCAGCGTCAGACGGGTGCTTAAAGTTGCTCAAATCTTTCAGAGCTTGGTTCTGCAAGTCTAACTGCCATTAACTTTATTGCAAGTGAAGATAGAAATATTCTCAGGTATTTTGGACCTGGCAACTAGCACCTCGCTAAATCTTTATGCACAGATGTCTCTGTAAATTTGGCTCCAAGAGGTCTAGACCTGATCAAAAGTGCACTGACTTAAGTGCACTGCTTAAAACAAAATCAGCCCTGATATGAAGGAGAACGCAAGGTATCTCATGAATGAGCTACACTACGGATATCAGATAAAAACTAGAGACCAAAGCCCTAAGGATGCACTGGATGATGGCTCTTACTTCTCCATGGACTGAACCAGAGGGCCACCACTAAACTGTCCAGGCTGGAACACTTTGAGTCATGAACAGGAGACTTCTTAGAGACAAATCAAGGAGTGAATGGAGATAAGTTCTTAGGAACTGCTATCAAGCTGGGACATGATAGACTCCTGTTTATCCACCTTCATTGGATCTCAGGTCTGTTCCCCTTGCTGCAAGCACACAGGACCGCAGCCCACGTACCCTCCCCTCCTTGGGTAACTGCCTCCTGCAGCTTCAAAGTGGATGTCTCTGGAGTTGGGTTGATGCTGAACAGGAGCTTCGGATTTTCAAAATAAGCCACAGGCACCTCAATTCCTTCCAAGTTATGCATTAAATGTGCAGTTTTAACCAAATCTTTCCCAAGGATCTATGAATGTCCTAGGCCATTTTGACATTTCTACTCTCTACTTAATCCAAGCAATTTAAGATGAGAACTGACAGGAAAAAACAAAACAAAACAAAAAAACAATTCCAGGAAATCACTTTCCAAATGTCCACTCTATTATTCAGGGTATGGCTACTCAATACTGTACGTTAAAGCTTATTACCAACATCTTTCTTGACAGATAATACAGCTTAACATTTAGCATCCTTATTAGGACTGTTTTAGTTCAAATTTACTCCAGTGTAACTCCAACAATTTTAAAGGAGTTACTCTAAAGCCAGGCAGCTATGAATCAGTCACTTGATATTAGAAAGATTAAATCTGTAGAGCTATTTCCCCAGAATCACATAAAACAATTCACATTTAACCACTCATATTACCATTTGTCCCCAGTGGGTTTCCTAAGCAAAGATTAATATATGGGCATGGCTTGTATGAACCAGAAGCCTTGCTAATAGAGCCTATATGTTTCAATAGAACAACAGCAGGCAATATAAATCTTCTATGCTATTCTTTTCTGATATTCATGGACATCTTTCTTTCATGTGATGTTCAAGTAAACTCAAACCATTAATAACTTAATGGTATCCCTTCCTGCTGCCACTTGTTTTACATTCAGACAGTCATAAGGAAGGGTAGTCCCTTACCCTACAGCAGGCATAGGATGCAAAAGGAGATAGAAACTCACCCACATTTCCGTCTTCCCATTGCTCTTTTTGCACTTCTCTGCCAGCACTTTGAGTTCTACCGTCGTCTCTGAAACCATCTCAGCGCTTTTGTCCTTGACGACAATGTGCATGACCCTGCCGTTGTTGATGTGGGCATCGAAAGTGCTGTTCCAGGGCGGGTACATGGTGGGCTTCTTCTGCACGTACACTTGGCCGTTTTCTGTCAACAAGAAGTGGTCTGGAATGATTGGACTGGGTTATTTAGCCACTTTTAGGTGCGTATCTTAGGTGGGCCCCATAATGGATTGTGTTGAAGAGTCTCAGGAAGTTTCTGCACTAAGTGAAACCAGGGATGAGATTCATCTCACCCAGCAATATCTGGCTATAACGCACATGTCCAGATCTGCACTATATGAATGCTGGTTTCACTTATAGCAAATGAAGTTTTAGTTAATATAAAACAAAGGCATAACGGCGCAACTCATTTCAGCAACTGAAAACATCTACTATAAAGTAAGATAATTTTCATCCTTGGCTCCTCTAATTCTGTTGAGTAGATCTCATAGACACCTATAGCACAGATACCCATCTCAAAGCAGATGAATCTGACATGGATAACCACGGACATGCATCGTTTGTCTATGCAAAATAAAACCAGTTGCTCCAATTCCCCCAAAAGTTGGATGCATCTGTCAAATGAAGAGTCTCAGTCAGTTTGTGTTATTTCATACAGTCAGTTTTGTATCTTGTCGAACGCTTGGACATTTACTTAAGGTAAATTCTATCTCAGTTACCCTCTGTAACTTTTCAATCCAGCAAGTGTCAAAGATGGTGACATAAGAGCACAGAAATCAGTTGGGTGAACATCAGACCTTATGAATCCTTCTACCTAAAGATCCTGCCTCTGTATCCAGGAATCCCAGCTCTTCCCTTGTCCCATCTGGTTGGGAAAGCACATGCAAAAGATAAATAGTCTGAAACGAGACATTTGCTCATTGCTGAAGGAAACCTGCATCTACCTTTCCCTGTATAGGAGTAGTTCTGGTCTCTCTTCTCTGCTCAGCTTTGATTTACACAAAACAGGCAGAAACTCAGTGAGGCTTTTTGAGGCTTGTAGCATACTTCTAGGATGGATTAGTCAATGAAGTTGAAAAAAGTTATTGGATAAAAGGAAAAAAATGAACAAACAATAACCTCAGTGGTCCCTAATTGTGTAACAGTAATCTCAAGAAATGTCATTCTGCCCAGCTTGACCAAGGGTTGTGCAGCTAAATCCTAGGTTCAAATTCCACTTCATAAAAGTTTAGAGCGCAAATGAATTAATTTCTAGTTAAGCAAGGGTGACCGGAAGCCCTTTCCATTCACTTTAACTTTCCACATATGCAGATTTAGGCAACAGGATACTGAGCTCACAGTGCAATCAAGGCTCAAATCAAGGCTCAAACTTATAAACACACATTCATTCCATTCTGTCAACAAAAGCAGCCAAATGAGTCAAAAAAACTTTACTTCATCAGTGAAACACTCTAAAGATGTGACGTACCACACTTGCGAAGCAAGGAAATAAGTGCTGTGGTTTGCATTGCCGTCCAAAATATATGGATTACATAAGCAAGCCCTAGAATGTGAATGAACTGACCAATATATGGGATCAGACACTCATTCCTGGTGTATCCACTCTGACGTTTCTGGAGTCCTGCCAAAGATTAATTTAACCCTGGGCTCCTGAAAGATAAAATAGTGTCTGTCTTTCCTGAGGAGCAGGTCCACTCTTGCTGGAATACCCTCCTGGAGAACGACTGAGTCCAGACATGGAGGAGGATCTCTCCTGAAGCAAATGTCACCAAGGCAGATGGTAAAATGGCATGAGAACAGGTGTCTCATGGAGAAAGAAGCCATTTTTATAGGATATTTTTTTATCCCTCAGAAGAGCTTGTGATCTCTGGAATGGTTTGTCATCATTAACAAACTGCTATATTTTTCTTTCTTTCCTTCCTGTGTTATAAAATACCAAAATGAACAGCTGCAAAAAATAGAAGACTACTCAAGGTCTCCTGAGCTCCTGAAATACATTAATGTGTCCTTGTTGTGGTACCCTGGGTCCATGAGTGATATCCAGTATCTTGGGATCCTCTAAGCCAGTGGCAAGTTATCCAACACGGGTGGTTGACCTGGGGCCCCCTTGGCATGAACCCAAAGTTAGAATTATCGTCTCCCTCATCTGCAAAGCAAACAAATACCTATCACTGCTCCTTTCATCCTCCCTCGAAAGCACCTCACTTTTGCTAATACCTCACATGGTATATCTGATCCCCACCAGGACTTTGAAAAATCTGGAGAAGAGACATCTACCGAGATGATCCTGGCACAAAGCATATGATTAAAGATCAATGGCAGGGATTTGGGATTGGATCTATCACGGTTTGGGGCTGGGATTAGGTTCATCCTGTCCTACAGGCTCTGATCACTGTTACACAGCAATCATTTGCCTTTTAAAAATCCTAATAGCACCAGATCAAGCACAGAGCTGGTAGTCAGGATTTCTTGCATCTTCTACCACTCGGCAGCTGGTGAAACTGCTGCAGGAAACCAGGGAACTGCAGAGTAAACTATGAACAAAAGATCAAAAGCGAGAAATGTGCCAGAGCAAAGGGGTAAGAATCTGAAAGCCTTTTTTTTCCTGTTCCCAGTCTCAAAAGGTATGAGCTCAAAGAGTCTGACAGCTTCATCTTAGATGCTGTCTCTTATCATTGTTATCACTCCACTGGCTCTATATCCTTGCTCTATTAGTGTTGCTCTTTCTTCTCCAGACTCTCTAGTTCTTTTTATCCTTCCCATATTTCTTCTTCACTGCTTTTTCTCACTCCTATTTCCTCTAAAGTCTGCAACACTGACTCCTCTAGACATGAGACAGCTCTGAGGAGCCAATGGAAAGCAGCAGGCATTTCTAGGATGTGATTCCTTAAAACTTCTCTAGATGTTCTCCTTAAGATGAGATGGAAGTCTGTAGATTCCTCTGGTCTACAAAGGAGGGATAACCAAATTTCTCAGCTATTGATATTCTTGCAAAAAATCAAAATTAGAGGAGATAAATCCTGCTGTGGCTTTATCTTAGTTTAGTCACCTTGAGGTAGGACTAAGCATTCAAGTATCTATGCCTCCTCCATCAGCAGCATAGTAAGATCAATGTGGCCCAAAGGTGATTCATCTTACCTTAAAAAAGAGGTCAGAGACCAGTGGGATGAATCAGTCCCAGGTGGTTTCTGCCATTATCCACTGACATGAAAGAGCTGACGTGATGACGACCAAAGATCAGGACTGCCCTGACTGCCCCAGAGTGCTCAGGGCACAGCAATCCCACCCCAACAGAGGAAACCTATTAAGAGAGGGCCATGATTTTCCCTATATGCAATCCTCACCGATGGAAAAGAGTTCCTCCAAACATATTCTTTTCATTTAACATTGAAAGTTCTTTTATTAGAAAAAGGCTTTCAGCAGAACAAAAATTATATGCCTTTGTTAGTACATTTTTGCCTTTTTAGATGCCAGAAAAGGCTTCCAGTTCCATGTAAGATAAATAAGGTCTGTTCTGCCCAGATTGATTTTATTCGCTTTTGAACTGACAGAGACTTCAGCTTAAGTTATGGCTCTTTCTCATTAAAACAAACAGCCAAGCCCTGCACAGAACTGAAACAGGACATATTTTCAGTAAAAAGTGAGATCTTGTCATGCAGCAGGTTTTTTTTATTCCTTCTGAATTTATCAATCACTACAGCTTCTAAAATGATTTAAAGAATAATATAAGCAAAGCCAACATTTTAATGTGATAAATGGTGACTTCTTCTTTTTTTAAACAATGAACCACTAAATCACTTTACAATTCTAATTTTTTTCAGTTACTTTTAACATCCTCTGGAGGCTACAGTCTTGCAGTTTCCAAAGGCATAAAAAAGGATTTGTGAGTTGTTTTAAGTTTTAAAAGAACCACGTGAGCAATAAAGCTCATAATTTATCAAAGATTTAAGATAAGTAACAACCAATATGAGGGATACTATAGCCTTGAAGGATTTGATCTTCATGATCTTTGAAGAGCAGAACGGAAGAACTGGTTAAACTCTCATCAAGACTTTTCTATTCATCAGAAAAATAAGAAATACTTTCCCAACCTGGACTCATTAATGCTGTTCAATAGGGCTAAGCGTACAAAAGTCTGTATATCTGGATCTAAAAATATGTGAGCCACTGCTCAAATAACAGTGCAACCAAATACAGCTCAGCTCATCCTGCTCTTTCATACACTGGGACCTGTAATTCAGTGTCATGTAAAGACGTAGACTTTATTAAACATCATTTTAAAGTCAGATTGCCTTGCAGGTCACAACCCTGAGCTGCATTTCAATGTTAAGAATAATTCAGAAACTCTTTGCAAAGATGCTTCCCGCCTGCTCCTGTATTAACACAGCAAGACACACATATTTCTGATAAAAATCATGCTACATGCATATTGAATTCTTACCTGATTCCACTGCTTCTTTAACCATCACGGCACAGTACGGGTTAATCACCTCCCCCTGCGATGGCAGGTAAGGGCCACTGTCATAGTTGGATAACCCGATACGAAGAAAGGGAGACATGACAAGTCCTGCGTCAAACAAAAGACGAGTGATAACTGAAAAGAGTATAAAAATCCCCTCGGTTTTGACCAGCCTCTTATCTCCAGGGGACAGGAATCAACCAGACGTTAGTTATCCATCCAGCAGGAAAGTCTCAGGCTTCCTCCACCGTCTAGTGAGAGGACGGACTGGCCAAACATGGCTTAATGTAGGTAAGGCAGTTTGACTGCAGCTCTCAGCCTAACCGTGTGTCTCAACTCAACGCAAGGCTGGAAAGACCCGCAATAGCTTTGGGTATTAGTGACTCGACACCAGTTGTCAAATACAACAGAGCAGTGAAGCCCAATCAGGACTCTCTGGGCTGGGACAAATCCTGCTGTAATTTATATAAAGTCACACGTTCAAGGAGCCAAATGCCATGAGAATAGAAGGGGTTTCGGGAAGACAAGCCTGTTGGAAGCCGGCAAGTTGAACATGAGACTGCGAAATAGCTGAGTACTATTTATACACCGTGTGGAAATGATCTCAGGCATTCAGCTCACTGGGGGCTGACCCATATAAGTGAAGCTATAAAGAGAAAATTCAGCTCATGTGATCCAGACCATATAGTGGGAAGGGCAAAAAGAAAAGTGATCTCAAGAATAATTTTCGGTGTCTGAAAACAGAAACATATTAAAACACAATGCCAAGAAACACACCAAAAGCTGTGTTGGTCTTCTCTGTAGGCTTCTTCCAGTGAGAAGATTTAGTGTAGCCAGTACCTACTTGCTGCTGTAGCTGGTGCCCATCACGGTGCCATCTGGGCATAAAGGCTGGGTTTTACCACCCAACTTTTGCTGCCATCTAAGCTGCTCATTCCTGGCATTGCTTTTAGCCAATGGAGGCAAGAGGCACTTTGAACTAAGCTGTAGATATATAACCCTTGGACCATCAAGTTAAATGAGAAGTCTCATCACTAGCCATTTTCTGCCAAATATGTTATTCCACTACAACAATAGAAAGTTGAATTAAGTGTCTGGGAGATTACAACTGTCTCTTCTCCTTTTTTTTTTTTTTTACTCAAATTCTTTATTCCAAGGGCAGCTTCTCTAGCCTCGCATGTAAGAAGATCTTCATTCACTGCTGGGAGTCGTATTTTCTTACCTGTAGATAGTATTTCCTGATAGACAAGTTCAGTCTCTGACTGGAGGGGCTTCTGTTTTCATCACACTTGCGGACAACATTGAAAGACTTTTCTCAGCTGAAAGAATCAAGGTAACTGCTTCTATGGCAGGGTTGACTTTAGAACTCAAACTCGCTGTTCAGGGAGAAAAGAGAGAGGAGAATCAAGGAAAGAGGAAAACTCGAGAAATGAAATAGCAGCCCTTTGCCAGAGTGTCTTTCCTCTTACTCAGAGCTATGGAGTGATGCGTTTCCATCAGTCCTCTGTACAAAAGTCCAGGGCAAGTGTAAAATTCAGTAGTCTCTGGTAGTGCATGGCCAAGGGTCAGTGAGCTGTCATTTTGTCTGCCTCTTGGCTTTGCTGAGATGTTTTCCTTCTTCCTGGTTTAGAAAATGAAGACAAAGCTACAGTTAGCATAGGAACACACAGGGAGTTCCCCTAAATATGTTACCCTGCATAAAGCCAACCCACACAATGGACAGCACAGGAAGACTCTCCTTCCCGGTGCAGCTCATGAGTCCCCAGGCTACCAGTCTGAGTCTGCATCAGAAACACATAAATCCCCTTGGATGACGTACTTGAAAAGAGAGGAAAGCAATTGGGTTCCTGGGGTGACAACAAAGGAAAGGAAGAGAGGAAACACTGTGAACCATGTGTCTCCCCATGAATGAAGAGGCAATGGGCCACTGGTGGCTTCCAGACGCTTCTGAAGACTGGCCAAAGACCTCCGGGTATGGTGTTGTCCTCAACTGGGAAATCACATCTTCCTAAGTATCAGCATTTGCTGGGTTTTACAGAAGGCAGTGGGAAAGGCAAAGCACCCTTTGGGGTAGCATGCAGGGGATTAGCACAACCGTGCTCTTCAGGACAAGAGTGACAACTCCCCAAAGGGTATTCGAGATACTTGGCTAAGCCCCAATGGACTTACTCTAGAAAGCCATTTCATAGAATCATAGAATCACAGAATGCCTAAGGTTGGAAGGGACCTCTAGAGGTCGTCTAGTCCAACCCCCCTGCACAC
>JAWLRI010000771.1:2043452-2057968 GCA_034781795.1 Crypturellus tataupa
CTCCTCATAGGGCAGATGTTCCAGGCCCCTGATCATCCTAGTCGCCCTGCGCTGGACTCTCTCCAGCAGCTCCACATTTGCACTTACATATTCAAGCACAGGTAGCTCTGTAAATAGAGGCACTTGTGGTCTAGCACAGAAGAACAGTAAACAGTTTACAAATAGCCTGTGATCTAAAATGGCTAAGAGGCTGGGAAATCCAGTGAAATTAGGTAAGAAAAATCTCTTTAAAAGGAACAAATAATTTATTCCCCTTTGTTTTACTCAGTTATTAGGACACCTCCTTTGTTTCCCAAAAAAGGAAGCCTCTTTGGTCTGAAAGCAGAAAGAAAAACAGATCAAGGGGGAATTCAAGCAGCTGCATGTTCTGTCTGTGCAAAGCATCATCAGGTGGGAAGTTAACAAGAACAAGGTCATCAGTCAGAGTATCTGCAGTCTTCTACTCACGCCTCTCGTGCAAAGGGAGTTGTTTTCTCTCCGCCTACAGCTAGACCTCACTAGTACTTCTACTGACTGACAGGCAAGAGAAGATCATATAATCTCTCCCAAGTCCTCCGTTCCCACAGCCTTGGTTTCCAGGACTTAATCTTCTATGAATGGGACCATTAGGAGGCTGTGTGCACTCCCTGTCCAACTCTTGCTGAACCTTGCCGGAAAAAAAAGAAATCAGGGTGATGGTTAAAATTATTAATGAACAGTTTGGGCATTTGAGGACATAAAGGAAGCCAAAAGTTTTCATGACTTCCTGGGATTAAAATGCTCCATATGTAGCAATGGGTTCTTAAGTGCTAAATAAAGATTGAAAACTTGAGCCCAAAATTCATCATTTGTTCATTTCCATAAAGTCAGTGTTGTACGAAAATTGTGAAACTATCCTGCTAAATACAAATGTCATGGAGAAAATATGATCATTGGAAATGCTAAAGGTCCACATTCATGTCTGCTGAGCAATTCCCTAAACAACTGTGGTGAAGACTAAGAAAAAACAAACTTATCTTCCTGCTGCCTTACTTCATTTTGTCTGTTACTCACACCTCATGAAACTCTGCATGGGAGAGACCTCACCTAATCCTAGATGTCTACAATGTCAGTGTCTCTATGTGAGGCAGTTACCTGGACTCATGCTGGAGGAAGCAGAGAGAAACTAGAACTGTTAGAACAAGAGCAGGACTTGTTTTAGACCCTGGTAGCATAGGACACCTCTACTGTAGAGATATGGTTTTGGATCAAAACCATTACAGTCAAAAAAAAAAGAAAAAGAAAGAAAAGCAAACAAAAAAAACTAACCAAAACCTACTGCATTATGTCTAAAAGACTGGACTCCCACCACCATGGAAGAAAAGTATGTTGGGACCTTCACATAAGCAAGTCCATCCTGTGAGAATTTTGGCAGAAACCAGCAAATGGAAAAGCACCTTCTGGCCATCTCCAAAGTGCACGGGTTTGGTACACGTAGTGCTTGCACTAACAAACTAACAGCTGCCCACATTAGCCTTGCAAAGGATGGCAAAATCACAGTTTATGGTTGTACCAACCTTGTGGGAGCACCCTGCTCTGGAGTGAATTTCTTCACCCTGTCCAATAAATCAGACGGTAACAGGCTTCCTGCTCCTATCTCACCATCTTTCCTGAAACCGCTTTGGCTTTGGCCCAAACATCTGTTTTCCAGGACGTATCTTCAGCGTTTGCCACTCCAGGACTGCTACTTGGCTCCAATCCACAGCCAGAAACAATTAAGGAACAACACAGCGCGGCTCCGGGAAGGGCTCGCTGTAATAGCAGCAGTTTAATTTAACACTAGAAGCAGCTGCAGTGGATACGGAGAGCGTCAGCTTAATTTCCCAGCGGAAAGGATACTGTAAGGTATATGAAAATTGCAGATGAAGTGCATCTTTCTATGCAGAAACACCTGCGAGTTCTCCTCCAACAAACCTCCCAGCACAGCTTAATCAGGGCTCAGCAACACTGCGCCCTGCTTTGCTGGCACAGGGGAGCTTCTCCCGCTCCAGAGAGTAATGCAACATATGGAAATCCTTTCCGGATGATATTAGGAAGTAATAAGCTCCATAATTTCCTTAATCAATTGTGGTTAAGGAGGGAGGAAGAAAAGAGCTCTGGCTCGAAGTCAGCCAAGGGACTATATTTGAGACAGCTGCCTTCAGTGGGATGTGTTGGGTTTTGTTGAATGGACGTGATGCATTCATGATGTACGGCTGCTGAAACAAGGCTGAGATCCTGTTTTCATTTACTGCCATTTTCTGGAGGTCAGAAGGAATATCTTCAGCTCTCCCTGCACCTCCCTTTGGAGACAAATCTGCATGTGCAAAATGAATTCGTAACCTGAGGATCGGCATCACCAAGCGAGAGCGGGGCCAGGGGTTTCAGTTGAAGGGTATGAACTTTGCCTCACCTCCTAAAGGTGTCTCCCAGCCAAAACGGCAAGCCCTGATCATGCAGAAAGCTGTTTATCCAGAAGGCAGAGATCTGCACATGAGCATAACTTGACACACCTCAGGGCCTTCTTCCAGGCTTCAAGAAAGTTTATTCTTCATGAGAAAAACCAAGCACCAAGCGATGGTTCAGGTCTCTACCTCTCCTCCCCGAATTCCAGCATCCATGGCTCATGGTGGGGAACAGACTTGCAAATAATTCCCTCAATTGACTTTCATTTTAGGTGCCTGCACTGCTTGCTTTTTCAGTGGAGACCAAAACAGCCTGTTTGTAAAGGAGGAAGTTCAGAAACACCCTGGGTGACACCCAGCCTCTCTCTCGCTTTCCTTTTATCTTGGTGGGGATGAGGGCAGGAGGAGGAAAGGGAGGGGAATTTGCATAGTTCTTTAATTTCCCCTCTTTCTGCGGCAAGCTGCAACATCTTCAGCCAGTTTTTGAAGGCAGAAGATGGAGAGGGTGAAGAAAAGCAGAAATCTGCTGGTAGGATCGGTACAGCATGAAGCCTGAGGTGGCTAAAGTCCTTCTCAAAGCCGGTCAAACTCTATTTCAAAACGCAGGATACGCTTTCCATGCAAACCCTTCCCTGTAGCTTCCAGCCAGGGCAGAGCCAAGCAAAGCGTTTCTCCTGCCATGTGGAAATTACCCTTTTTGCAGGGCCTGTGGTGAGCACAGGCATGAGGGATTCCCCTTCACATACCTATGGATGTTGTATTTGGAACAAGTTTTATGTATCAGGAGCTGGCTCTGGTCTCCTATATCTAGCCTATGAACACAGCTGTTTGAACTCTGCTAAGTTCATGTGTTTTCCTCCTGTTGCACTTGTGATGTTCAAGACAAGACAAGACAGAAGCCTCTCGTCAGGCGTATTTTCAGCTCATGTAAGAGATTTAGCTACCATGGAGTTAATGCAAGTCAAAAGATTTACAGCTGTGCAAGGGCTGATGATATTCATCCCACTGGGGGAACTGCAGAAAATGGACTTGCAGAAGCTCCACTGAATATATCCCTGGACTCCAAGGTGGGATCTATAACCATCCTCTGCAGATAACACGTTAGCTCCGTCTTCCAAACAAGGACTTAACTGGCTTAAAAACACTATCCTTAGGCTGCCACTCAAATGCTTTAAGTTGACTTAACTACAGGAAATGTCAAAAGACACAGTTAACTCTTCATCCCGTCTCACATTGAAGGTTCCCCCAAAGAGGCCAGCTATTGAGTTGGCTTTCCTTTGTAATTTTTTTCTCTTCTTAGTGCATTTTTTTTTCACTTTGGGGCTAGATTATTAAAACCAGCCTGTTGGTTTTGCTTTCTTATTTTCCTAGAGAGCTTCTGGTTAATGTTATTTCCTGTATCACTTCACTTCTGCAACATTTGGGTCACACAGACTCCAAGGAAACATTTTAAAAATACTGATCCCTTCAGCTCTAGTGTCTTCTTTCCTTTGTTCTCTAATTTATTAACCCAGCACCTCCTGTATGTCTGCAATATTCTAGCATTGGTTAGCAGTTTCCATGTGCGTTACTTTTTTTAAGGACAGGTAGAGTTTGCATCAACCATTTCACCATCCCGAATCAGGATGGCAACCGCCACGCTGAACTTTCTGCCAACACCAGTGTCTGCAGACTCTTCTTCACCTCTTTCTTTCTGTTGTAAAATGAGGAGGGAGGCACAGACCAAAATGGGATGTATTAACTTCCTTCCTTCTGCAGGCCCAGTTTGAAGTCCATGGTTAACCTTGTACAGCAGAAGAGACATTTAATCTCTGCATTTCATCCAGAAGTCTGATAATATCATTTGGACCTAGATTCATAGGAACATTGGGCTGGAAAAGAGCATTTAAATCATCCCCCTACTTCCTAGCAGACTGTGTCTGCACCATTCCTCATGTATCTGTCTTGCCATCTGTCAGGAATGATGCTTCTTGTATGCTCAGTGTTACCATATATCCTTCAAAACTGCAGCCAGATTTGCCAGAGAGGAGCTAGTAGATTATAATGGAATCCTGGAAATTATAACCGGAAATTCCAGATTATAACTGGAATCCACATTGATCACCCAAACCTTATTTGGTGGAACATAAAGGACTCAGGAGTCACCTTTTAGGAAACTAAGCTTGATGTAGGATTGCCCCTGTTTTTAGAGCTTGTGCTAATATTTTAAGGGAAATTAGTTTTTTCTTCTTACTACTGTTCTTTCCAGCACTGCACATTCCCTGTCACCTCCAGCAGATGGGAATTGCAAGAAGCTTCTCAACTGCCAGGTGAAACTACATTTTATGCTCCCTACAAACAAGCTCTGCTACATGACTCTCAACTACCTCCTCCTTCCACAGCAGTCTCCTCCTCTCACTCATCCACCATTCTCTGTTTCTGCCCTTAGTTATATCTCCGATTGGGATGATGCAGCACACAAAGCAGATGGAAGAAGGCAATGCAGAATGTTTTAGCCCAAAGTGATGGGAATTAGATTTTTTTTTTCCTCTTTCCATCACCTCCTAGCTGCTTAAGCAAAGCCTTTGGGGCTCAGCTTCACACTGTGTAAAGATCTAAATTGTGACCATGTAGATGCCAAACTCCCACTATTCTCCCCCAAACTCCCACTATTCTCCCTGCTAACTGACTCCTCTCTGGATCACACAGCCCTTTGAGCTCGATGGGTAGCACGAGGCCTGGCTTGAAAGAAACAAAAATTGAGTCCATTCTACGCTAGATATCTTGGTACTACCGTGACCCATGATCCATGAAGGCTTCACCTCAGCAACACTCTCCTTACTTAGACCTAAGTAACATGGAGTGCAAGAAAGGTGCCTGTCCTTCCTACACAAGAAACTGGCAAAAGAAAATCCCATATTTCCTAAAAGGAGCGAGCTCAGAAGCTCTCATCAGCACCATGGTCCATGAGCTCATGAAGCTGCAGCTGGAGATGTTTCTACTAGTGGACTCCAGGGCCCAAAAGGACCATGAGGTTCTGAAGAACAGCATATGGCCACTCTCTCACATAGATACATATCCATCTTATGACTCCGTGGGTGTCTCCTTCCCCCCATCCTTTCTCCAAGCAATACAATATACGACTGGTTTCCTGACACCTTCCTTTAGATATTCACATCACGAGCATCCACTAGTCATGCTCCCTTCATAATTAATCTCCCCAAAACAGGCCTGATGATAGGTTTTCAAATGCCCTCAATGCCTCATTTTTTCCCTATTGATAACAACCATAAACCAGGGAACTAACCCAGGTGGAGATGACTGTCTGGTGTGCAAGTATCTGACCTGAGAAGCGACGGCTCCCAACTGCGGTATCTCACAAGTCAGTGATTAAACAAATTTGGAGATCAGCTTATGGGCACGTGTGTGGGATCCGCATGACTTGACACACGCATTGCAGAGAGAGATGATGACTAAGCTGAGGGCATGCTGACAGTGCACAGATTTCACCAGGTTTTGGATCCAATATCCACTGAAGTCTTCCCAAAGCTTGGTAGAGGGCTTGGTAGAGGGTATGGGATCCTTTGGATGAGGGTCCCATATCATCTATATGTAAGGCAGGATAATAACTAATAACTGGGAACTAAAAAAAAACTGCAATAAGCTGTATAACTGCCTTTTTTAAAAAAAAAAATTGTTTACATTTGGTAAAAGCTCCATCTTTTTAAATCTCACCAGAAAATACACTACTGAGAGCCACCTTTTTGACAAGGGGACAGGAAGAAATGGAGTCATTTTCGAGACGTCCTCCATCTAAACTAATTTGCTTAAGTGTTTTTAATAACAACGGTGATAGCTGCCCCAACTGTCTACCCTCATGTGATGAGGGGGCAGGAGATGGGCGAGCTGAAAACGGAAGCTGGAGGATGCATGTTCTTTACTACTTCACCAGCATCATAAATCAAAATAGAAATAGCAAGTGTCACTGCTCTGCTGCAGAAAGCAAGGGCGGGAGGGGAAAACCTGGCTAAATTCAGTTCTCAATATGTGCGCAGTCCGTCAAGACAAATAACGGCGTCTCCCACAACAGCGCTTGTGTCCATGGCTCCTGTGGTTGACTAGGGTATGACCTTGCCTGGATTCCACTCACAGGCCAGAACAAATCTTCACAAGCCCCAGCTGTTCTCTGAGACGTCTCTCATCGTATCAGTCCCCAAATAATTCTCTTTTGCACATTCTGATTCTTCCCCCCTCCCAGTTATTTCTGATTTATACATGCTGGTAGGAGGGCAAGCCCACCAAAGCACAGAAAGACCACAGAAAATGCAAATCACCCTATGAGCAACCTCCTCAGGAAAAGAAAATGTCTGCATCCAAATCTAAAGTAAAAAAAAAACCCAAATAATAGAAATTTAGGTGCCAAACAATTAAGATAGAAGTCAAATTTCCACTTATAACGCACTTGCAGAAGACCAGAGCTACTCCACTGCAGCAAGGAAGCTTCTCGTGGATTTATGGTATATGGTACATGACCCCAGAGCTTGGCCTCTCCGTTAATGTGATGGCAGTTCTGCTGCTGGCTGCGGTGTCCCTGAGCGCCGCTCTCGGTTGTTATTGTTGCTCTATAAAGTCAGGGGTTATTAAAAGATCAAGCTGAATTACATCTTTTCTTGTGCCAGGATAAATCTGCAGCGAGCCTGCTGGCTTCAGGAAAATTACCTCAGCCTTATGCTTGTAAATAGTGCTGCTTTCATTAGGATTTCTTGTGGTTTTAGTTAAAAAAAAATAAAACTAAGGCCCCATTACTGCACCACCCATTTATGTTACAGGCTAAATTCTCTTAGATACAGACGTTCGGCTCATAGTGAAGTTACTGCTGTTGGGTGTTTGATCCGGAGGACGGAGCATGGTCCTAGGTGTTGGGTTACTGCATCCAGTGCCAGTCTCTGCAAGGAGAGACAAGGACAAGGCACGTACTAAACCCAACATCCCTGCTTCCAGGTCAAATATATGGGTACCTTTGTTAGGGGAGGCCTTCCTTCACAAAACACCGCCTAACTCTACAAAACCACCAGTCAGCAAAAGCTCTACAATTAGTCTACTTTGGGCTCTCAGTACCGGTGCTCCAGAGAGGGGCTACGTTAAATCCATTCTCTTGGCCAATTTGTGCATTTATGGACATGCAATAGTCCTATTTATTGTGATGGACTAGGTCTATTTGTGTCTCCAGAAAACATGTGGTACAAGGACGTATTTGGGAAGAATTGCATTTCCTGACCTTGGCGAGTGGCTGCTCTGGAATGAAATATCTGGATGTGATGACAGAGGAGAAACCTGTGTATGACCTAGAGCTATAGTTTGGGTTGTAAGTTGTCTGCTGCACTGTGATATTTAATCTCTCATACACCTCTGGTTCATCAATGTGAGAAACAGTGGGGCCTGGCCAATATACTGCCATCACAGATGCCCCTACAGGGCTGTGATTTAGTCCACAAAACATGTTGTGGACACAGCAGTGAGGGAAATATCCATGAATTTCTCCTCACCTTGCCCACTTGGGTCTAAACTTGCCATACAGGACTCGTAAGGACAATTCACAGAACTACAGGACAGTTGGGGCCAGAAGGGACCTTTGGAGATCATCAGGTCCAATCCCTCTGCTCAAACAGGGCCAGCTAGAGGAGGTCCATTTCCACTCAGGTCTTGAACATCTCCAAGGATGGAGACTCATAACCCCTCTAAGCAACTTGTTCCAACGTTTGACCACCCTCACAGTAAAGAGGTGTTTTCTTACATTTAGGAGGAATTTCCTGTGTTTCAGGTTCATTACCCCTTTCTTGTCACAACACTTCCTGAAGGCAAGGACGTATTTCTTTTCTGTCCTGTGACTGCACATATGTGAGAAAACTGCACATATGCCATAGCGTTTGAAGGCCACTCACATCCTAGTGTACCCAAACGAGACAGCTTGAGCATGTGGAGTAATGTGGGACCATTTGGATCAGCAGTGCACATATTCATTTATATTACACTAACTGGACCAACATGTGGTCTTTGGTCTTGAGGGCAAAGTTTCCTGCACATCCCTCAGGCACAAAGAAGAAAAATCACTAGGGCAAATGGATAGGATTTGTTTGTACTACATGAGAGTGGTTGTGCTCATCTAAATCACTTGCTTCACTAGCGATCTAAACCCAGCAAACCTCTAACCAGGACCTCTGTGACCATAGTGGGACCTGACAAAGCTTTCAACTTTCTCCCTTCTGCAGAAGCAAATTCTCCCTTCTGCAGCAAATTTTTTACTGAGGGAAACTTTTTCAACTGAAGAAAAATAGGTGTTTTCTGAGAAAAAAAGACATCAAGAACTTACAAAACTATAGTTTCTATTTCTTCATGGCCTCATTATTTCTATCAACCAGATTCATCCATGGGAGCACATCTTTTGCAAATGCTACTGCCAGGGAGTGCAGGAATAAAGTCATCACCTTCCTGCACCGCATTATTACTATTAATTTCTTGTGTACACTAAAAACAACTAAATCCATAAGCCTGAAGCTTCCAACTTAGGCTCTGCTCTTCTCCCTCCTTGCCTGTGAGTATGTCCCTGCTCTTGTGAAGGAAGAGCGGTGGTTTATCTGCACACAAGGTTGCAAGATTTGCTCTTTCCTTGCATCATTTTCCCTTTTAGCCTTTTACCACCTTTCTTACTTCCATATTAACCATGATTTGCAACCTCTGCTATAATTCACTCCTATTTGTATTGTTAGTTCTTCGTGATTGTCCTTTATTTATACATTCATACATTATCTCATCCTCAGCTCCTGATCAGGGCAGGACTAATTATGGAGAGATTCCTTTTACTGCCTTGATTGCTGATGATTATAATGCAGTAAGGAAAGAAGGACTGTTAGAATCACTGCTAAATGATTTTACTCACTAGGAAGGACGTCCCAATCATCCTCTATATTTGATTTCACGATAAATTCTCTCCTGTTTATGCGCTGGTAGCCTTGGGTAACGACTGCCTGAAATGATCATTGTGGCTGCCTTGTCCATGAACAAAGATGATTTCAATTCCAATAATTTGGCGCAAACTGATACATTTTTTTTTTCCTTACAAAAGAACTGACACTTCATCATTTCATGTTTTGTTTTTCTAGTCCATCATCAAGAGGATTAAGATTTTTTTTCCCCTAAACCTTGGTATTCAATAGGCCTTGATGAGAAAATAATAACCCAGGATTCAGTGAAAGAGTTTCTCTATGAAGAGGCTATTCTCTTCCTGGAGAAGAAGCAGAGTCATCCCTGATTCAAGGTTCAATAACAGACAAAATATTTCTTTCCCTCTCGTTTCATTCAAAATCCACTCTCAGCATCAGTAACGCTGCTCGGTGAAGCTCAGAGCCAGGTTTACCAGCTATCCCGAGGATTTCCATACTGTTCTCCTGGCCACAAAGCCTCCCAGGCTGCTATCTCCATCATCGAGCATGCAAGGTGCAGAGCGTTATCCTTGTCATAGCACACGGGTCTTGACAGCCCCAGTCAACACGCGCAGAATAAAACACGGTTTGGCCACAAAGGAAACACGTTGTAGACAACCCAGAACAGAGCTGAGCTGCATTCACCAGCCCTTCCTTTCTCACCACGTTGGCACGGCGAGGGTGCCCTAAAGTGCAGGACTTGTTAAAACTCCTTTTGCTGCCCCACTAAAATGTCAAGCCCAAGAGAAGCAAAAAAAGTTGCAGCAGGAAAAGAATCAGCCTGAAGGCTGTTTATACAGATACCCACCGGGTTCATAATGTCCCCACTCTCCTTGGTTTATCAACTGGAAATTTTCTGTCTTTTAGAGTTGGTATTTCCTGTGCTTATTGTTGTGCAGCTTGGAGATGAAGGGGTTGCTTGTGTTTGTATGAGGATAAGCAAAAAGGAAATCTACTTCTCTTTCGATTCAAACCCAAACAAAATAAAATAAATAAGAATCCGGGCAGTTAATTACTGAAAAGCAATCCATCCCCAAACAAGTTGAACGTGATGCGGAAATGACCATTTGCAAAAAAAACAATAAAAATGTTACACAGAGTTTATCACTCGTAAATCTCAGGGTTCTTTACCGCTCAAATAAATATCGCAAAATTCATTTTACAGATAACCAAACCCTACATCCGCATTGCACACACAATACTGCGCTGATGGGGTAAGAGACAAGGTAGAGCAGCACAAATCCACATCATCTTCCTTTCACTCTATGTTGGCTATATCCTTCACAATCTCACTCTTCCATGCTGCATTTCTGCCCCTCTGTACTCTCAGAAACAGCAGGCCAAACACATGGATGTATCTTTACACCTAGATGGAACTAAAGCTACCCCAAAATGGGATGATCCGGTTCTGCCCCCCGAGGTGCTCGAAAGCAGCAGTGCTACAATCAGGTACGATGTGACCCCAAGGCATCATCCGCTGCCGAGGCAGCTGTGGGTAATTTCAAAAGCAATTTGATCTTATTGCATGCACATTGTCTGAGCTAATACACTCCAGCTTCACTACTGGATGTGATCTGGGTGGTGGTGACAAATTAAAAGACTCCAGCAGGCTTGAGAAATCACAGAATTAACGCAAACAAGCGACGATACAGAAAGCACCTGGCAATTGGTGCAGCCGTTTATACTGCCTTTGCCAATGTTTTCTTTCCAGACAGGCCTACAAAGCGGAGTCAGATGCTCTGGCTAGGATGGGAGGAGAGGCAAGCAGAGAACGACGTTGCAATGCAGAAACAAATCATCATGATAAAGGCTGAATGCAGACTGCTGTCTGGTGTGAAACAAGGACACGATCCTGCAAACGGTTCTGTGCAGGCATGAGCAGATGGCTGATGAACAGCCTTGCAAGGGGCTGCTCATCTGCAGCAAGTCGTGAATACGCAGCACTGAAAGAGCAAGGTCTTGGTTAGCCCTATACATCACGTTAGGGCTGTTAATACCTCTGAACTCACTTTATTGTCCTTTCCTACTTTGAAACTCACTCTTTCATTCATAGGCAGAGAACAACATTCTGCCTACCCAAACCTGACCAAGTTAACGTATACCCATTAACACATATCTGATAAAGGCGAGAGGATCTCGCCCTGAAAAGCCACCAAGGTGGCCAGTATTTCACCTGTTTCAGAGCCCGTGGCAATTAAATCCAGGTAGTAAGAGCAGAAACCTCAAAGCTGTCATCAAAACCAACACAGTCACCAAATCACCTTCTTCAGAGGTATCAAAATGGAAGGATACACAGACACAAACCTGGCAAAGATCCCAAGGAGGAAAAGCAAGAACTTGTCATGCTGGGGAATTAAAGCACTGCGACTCTCCTTGCTTCCATCCCTCCTTCCTTGTCTCTCTAATTCTGTTCTCCGGAGCCCTCCACTTCAGATGCAATAGAGGGGCAGCCAGCACATTTGTGAGAAGCTCCCAGAGTCAAGTGAGTGACTTTCCTTGAAAGGAAGCTCATTTGAAGTAGAAAAAAAAAATTACCTCCACCCTGGCAGTGTAATAGGTCTCTGATGACACCTCCCTCTGCTATGAACCTGAGAGAGCTGATGGCACCAAGGTTCCTGTCCCTACTGCATCTCACAGGCTGAGTGAGGAGAGAGACGCTTCCAAGCCCATCTGCAAACAGGGTGGATTGTGAAGGGTGTCAGTGCGGGAGAAGCCTCCCCTAAGGTGAACACAGGACGGCTGCCTACCTCCTCCAAAACCCTAGTGTCCTAAAGCAGCCCGGGAAGTTCTCCAGGACATCTGGCACTGCAGGCCTGGAGGATAATTCTGAATGAAAGAGACCCCGACAGCTCCCCAAGGCCCTCGCTGGCAACCAGGTTCAACACAGGTGCTCAAAACCACCAAGCCTGTGGTCTCTGGAGAGGACACTATCTTAGGAGGCCATCTGGTACCACCAGCTGCGCACAACCTCGCTCCATCACAAGCTGAATGGCTTCAGGACAGGTGCTCTCTGCTCATCCTTCCCCAACGCACATTTCCCATAAGGGTATGACAGAAAACGCTATGTGGTTGGGGATGTGGAGCCCTTTCCTCGGACAGCAGCAAACAAACAAGCTAAACACAGGTCTAGGACCCCGAGGAACTGACTGTTCCAAAAACCAAAGGTCAGAGTACAGCGCTGCTACTCATTGCAAATTCTTTCCCTCCTTCCCTCTCTCCTTTTTTTTTTTAGCAGCATATTCAGCAAAACAGCAAAACTTTTATCTCGTCCTGCACCACTAACCTTCATAAATAATTTGCCAATAGCATGACTCAACGGAGCGGCTTTTCACCTGCTCCAGTTGCTTTCTTTTCCATCCGTGAAAAGACAGCGGCAATTAAAGGCCCATGAAAAACTTTCTGCCCCTGCAAAGTGTCTCCCTAGTCTATGCAACTAGAGGGATGTACAGCCGAGATGTTAGTTGCATCGCAATCACAACTTAAAGAGTTTATTAAAAAGGAACTGATTACACCCAATTACACCCATCAGCATTCAACGCGCTTGCATGCAGCATAACCGAAGCCTCAAGCTTGAACAACCGGGCTGGGTTTTTGACGTCTCCTCCTTCAAGAGGAAATGCAGCTCGCAACAGCGCGCGGCGGAGGAGGGAGGGATGGAGGCAGCTCATTTCGCTTTAACACCCAAAGGAGCTTTCACACTTACCGCAGGGCTAGCTAGAGACTACTGCAAATAGGATCTGAAAATGATTTACCCGGTTAATAAGCTACAACATCCACTGAAAACTGAACTTCAACCTGGAGGTCTTGCTGCATGTTGCTGCCACCAAGAAACACCTAAAATACATCAAAGAAACTAGCAAGGGAAAGTGTTTCCCTCCCTTTTTCCCAGTTTGTTTGGTGTGTGTGTTCAATAACATTCTGTCTGTAGCCATTTTTTGCTGTTTTTCTCAGTCATTTTCCTCTCTTTTTGGTGTTGCATGAAGAAACAACACTTTTTTAAAGTCAGGAAAATGTCATTGTAAAACCACTATCACTTGTGAAAGCTGTAGGACCTGAAAGTAATATAAACTCTTAAAAAAATAATAATAAAAAAAATAAAATAAGTAAAAATAAAGCCTTCTGGCTGGATTTCAAGTTGACTATGGGTCTTGAATCCAGTAGCAGGATGAAACACAATAGCTGAGGCTGGGTAAAACAGCAGTGTCCCGAGTAAAACAAACCTGCCAACAACCCCCAAGAGTTCCTCCAATTTTCTCTCTGCTCTGGAGCCCCTCGGACACGATGCTGAGTGCTGGGGCAGTGAGACCCCAGGTCCTCAGGGCACCCAGAGACCTGCTCCCTCCTGCACGGACATCACCCGCATGCGCCCAGGGGTCTCACAGTGCCACATCCCGACCCCTCCAGCCCCTCGCACCGCTCCGCGGACCGCAGCTCCCGGCTCCGTTCAGCCCAACGCGGCTCCACTCACCCCGGTTCCGCACAGCCCAGAGCGATCCAACCCGCTTCGGCTCCGCTCGGCTTTGCTCGGTTCGGTTCAGCCCCGTTCGGCTTTGCTTGATTCGGTTCGGCCCCGTCCCGCTTAGCTCAGCTCGGCTCAGCCCAGTTCCGTTTAGTTCGGCTCAGCTCAGCTCGGCTCGGTTCGGTTCCATTCCATTTAGTGCAGTGCAGTGCAGCTCGGCTCCCCGCAGCGCTGCCGCCCTCCCCGCCACCCACCACCCCCGAGGTTGCCCTCGCCGCCTCTTCCTTCTCCTCCTTCCGCTTCACCCCACCTGGACCCGCGCCCGCTCCGCCCCCGGCCTCCCCAGGGCCCCGTCCCCGCGCGGGGAGGGCTGCGACCACGCGGGGAGCATCGTGGCGGGGAGCCCCGGGGAGCCCCGTGTCCCTGCCCGGGCTTCGGGCGGAGAAATGGTGCGGTTTGGGAGGGGAAAAGGGAAAGGGAAAGCGAAAAGGAAAGAGGGGAAGGAAAGGAAAAAGAGAAGGGTAAAAGGAAAAAGGAAAGAAAAGGAAAAGGAAAAGGAAAAGAAAAGAAAAAAAAGGGAAAGAAGAGGGAAAAAGAAAAAGGGAAAAGGGGAAAAAGGGAAAAAGAAAAAGAAAAAGAAAAAGAAAAAGAAAAAGAAAAAGAAAAAGAAAAAGAAAAAGACAAAGAAAAAGAAAA
>JAWLRI010000771.1:2061656-2111188 GCA_034781795.1 Crypturellus tataupa
AGGAAGGAAGGAAGGAAGGAAGGAAGGAAGGAAGGAAGGAAGGAAGGAAGGAAGGAAGGAAGGAAGGAAGGAAATGAAAAAATAAGAAAAAAAAAGAAGAGTGAAGGTCTACCCTTTGCCTGTACCCAGAATCATTTCTCAGGGCATGGCCATGTAAAGAACTGAATGGGCAATGACCTCTTCCCACCTAGCTCTTCAGCCAAGAGACTTGTGATGTGCAACTGCATGGTCCAGCATGAAGAAGAACTGTGGTGCTCTCAAACTTCCAAAAAGAAGAAAAGAAAATTAGAAGGTCATTTGGGAGAAGAAATTTCTCTCTCCTCCCATGGAAGTGTCCCATTACTTGTGCTAAAGTGATGCTCTCTTGCATGCTTCAGCATACGACACCAGCACTGGTAGGGAGTTTCCCTGAAATGGAGATCTCCAAAAGCCAAAAGGACTCCAGGCTTGCCCTGATTTTATTCTTTCCCTGGCTGTTTGTCATCATTGACCACTTTTGGAGAAAAGCTGTCAGGTTCCGGAAAACCTGAGAATTCTTGAGAATTGAGAGCTGCTTTATATCCTTAATTAATTTCATGGGGAAATCAGAAGAAAAAAAAGGACAATAATCATCCTCGAAATCAAATTGGGCTCTTTTTGTCAATGCATTTTTATATATCCTCTGTATTTGCTATCTTCCGTGTTAAAAGAGCCTTAGATTAAATTCAGTCTGGATTAGCTAGGGAGGAGCCAGGAAGGTTCAGTGCTGAGCAGGATTTCAAGTGCATCCACATTTATCTTTACAATCTGCACTAATATTCAGCACAAAAATGTGTGCCGCTCTAGAGAGCATTAAATGTTTTTTGTATCACTTTTGTGTTTTCAGCAGACAGAGAGTTAAGGTTTCCTACTTCTCAAATAAAAGGAGTTTGTCCGAAAGAGCAATAAGACACTGTGAGGTTAATATAAATTTGGGTTCTAAACAGCTGGTGTGTTCTGTAATGAGGAACGATCGAGAAGCTGTGCTTTGAGATTCATTTATTCCTCCCTCACTTGTTTATAGAGTCACTCAGTAAGGTCACTGAGTCCCAAACAAACCGTGAGCTCTGCACCAACTTCGGGCATCAAATTCCTGCGTCATAGTGAGAAGTTCGGAGGAGGAAAGCCCAACAGAAGAGGTTGTCTAAGTGAGCTAAGGGAGGACCAAAGTTTCTCAAATCCAAGTTAGTAGCACCTAACAGTGTTTTTTTATTTTTTTTAATATATTTATCCTTATTGTGCTCCAAAGAGGAATAGTTTCCCTTCTTTATAGACATGAGATTGAAGCCTAGAGAGACAGAAGGGCAATATCTGTCTTTTGGGTACCTAGTGAAATTCAAACCTTCAAGGCAGGGATGCTGGGCATTTACTGGGAGAGGATAAACAAGAAGAGTAAAATATCAAAACTGTCATTCATCACTGTCCTTCTTACTCTGCTGCAGAAATCGGAGGACTGGGACTCAACCATTTATTTCCCCAGAGAGAGCCCAGTGAACACAGGACCCACCTAGAGGAGGACAAATCCTTCTCCTCAATCCTCTTTCTGATTTAGAGAAGGACTTGAACGAAGATCTCCCACATGGAAAAGCAGCTTGCATCTACCTGCTGCCCTTGCTTTGCCTTTGTGTGCAACCTCCTAGCTGAGAGGGACCAGAAAAAATACAGCTCTTTCCATGCATTTAACCTCTTCCCTGTGGTCCATCCAGGAGAAGGCCTGATGATCCATGAAGATCTTCGTAACCTGCAAGATTTCTCTGAATTATCTCTGACTGTTTCTCTTGAGCATTAACGTGCTAATTGCTCTGAATTAGCCTGTTCAAAAGGACCAAGGAGGTGTGCAGATGTCCTCTTTCCCAATGAAATTTTGCTAGTAATGAGTTACTCATCTGAGTGCTGTGGTGTTTACAGTCTTAAATTTCTTTGAAATCTGCCTTATCTGTTGCAAAATTAACATTAGTTGGGGTTTGTAGAGGCTGCTGACAGTAACTTCAGATCTGACCTCCTTGTGGTGACTGTTTCGGGTGAGGACTGGGTTTGCTGCCTTGCTTGCTTTTAGTGGTTAAGGTGAAAGGTCAGAACTTTTTCTTCTTCATGCTGTTAAAATGCCCGAGGTGAGTTCATTTACCATCAGGGTTGGCTGATGGAAACATATCAGGCTCCAGCTAAGAGAAACACTGTCATATCCTTCACATTAGGGTTGCAAAAATCTCAAAATTATGACTTTCTACAATAACCTCTGTTTACTGAAAAAGTCTGTCCAGGACACTTCCCATCAATACCTTTGGGATGCCTAGCAAGAGACGTAATGAACTCATATTTTAGCAGCATAGAAGAAAGTGAGACCAGACGGCATTAGATTTTTCCTCCTGAAAACCAAAGCCATTCAGATCAGCTCTGTCAGGCAGAGGAGCTAGTCCTTATAGGTGGATGCTACTTCCAGAGATCTTAGCTAGGATCAGGAGGAGGAACTTGGAACAATGCCTTGGGCGTTTGTAGTATGGAAAGCTCAAATAAGGGCAAAAATTGATCTCTTTCTGTTATCAGCCACAATCAACTACTTATAACCATTTAGGTACATAGAAGCAGAGTTAAATTTTCAGGGAGGCAAGAAACAGATAGGAGCTCCAGAAGCTTTTCATGGTCATGACTTTGATATATACTGTCTTTTCAGTATTACTTTTCTAGGAATGGCTGATGTCCACCTCACTCCTCCACCAAAAACATGGTCTCTCTGTTGTGTTTTCTTACACCTTCTGTGGTCCGGACGTCTGGCAGGGTACAGAGAAGTCCTATAAAGACACTTGAGTTGGAAGACCAAAAGAAATAAATTGAAGACAGATTAATGCTGTAAATGGCCTTTAGACCACTGTCTAAGCCTGGACATGAAATGCAGGAAGATAAAAAGATGGGGAGGGAGGCTCTGAAAAAGCTCTTGTACCAGCATGATGGTGATTTGGGGCAGGGCACATCCAGGACACTTCTTGGGCAGGTGGAATTGCCTGACTTGTGCTGGTTTTGGAGGTGTTCGTGCTGCCTGCCTTGCAGTACAGTGCAGAAATACCCGAGTTCACTTGAAACAAGCTCTTGCAGCTGTTTCAAGGAGGTGCTCCATGGCCATGTGGATATGGGGATCGTATCAGAACATCAATATCTTGTCATGAGCTCACAGTCTCATTCAAAGATGGCCTCATCACTACAACACTGAAAATGCAATGCTGGGATAACCTAACAGCTGCCTGCAAACACTTTGGCCCCTCGGCATGCTGTGGCTCCGGGGCCTCTGCACCTTTAATGCTCTTGTGGTGTGTCAGACGAAGACCACGATGCTGCTTCATGACATAGTCACACGTCTGTTGGAGGAGGTCATGACCTAAAGAGCACCAAGTCACCCAAACATCCTTCCCCCTAGGAATCCTCCAGTCATGCTGTAGGGACCACATGCATCTATTCCACCCACTGAATTCTGGAATACTCTTTTATTATTAAAAGTCGGTCACTGTGGTAGCAGCTGGGGCTGGCAGAGTTGGTTTGAGCACTTTGCTTTGCTAGCAATAAGCATAACTGCGTATAAATCATTTTGTTCTTATCTCTGGCTTCACTTGGTTCTTAGAGAGAGTTCACGAGGAGGAGATGGCTGGAAGCCTGGTCAGGAGTGCCTGCTAATGGGAGGGAAAACAAAAAATGGTGGGGAAGAACAAAACTAAAATTGCCTTTCTGCTGACTGACCCACAGCTGTTAATTCCTGCCAGTGATTTCCTTTAGGACATATAAGAAAAAGTTCAAACATTACTCTGAGATTAAATGAATGTAAGCTCTCCCATGCAGGAGGCAAATGCAGCACTTTAGCTATAGTAGAAGTTTATTTTGAAGGCTTAAGCGGAACTGAGGTAATAAGGCTTTATGTTTTATCGTTCAGCACAGGCTTGCAGATTGGAGTGAATCCAGTATTGTGTAAGACATCAAGGAACTATAATATTATGTGTCTCAAAAGTAACAGCTGAAACCAGCATTTCTTTTCATCTGTGCTTCTGGTTTGTGCTCAAAATGCTCCCTTACAATTGCTAAGCACTCTAATATATGCTGTAGCATTAGTTGCAAGTGCTTTTTCAGGTGAGAAAATCCAGGGCTTTGTTTATTAGCAGCAAAAAAAAGACTTAAATTCTCTTGAAGTTTCAAAATGAGAAATGTTAAAGAACCAGAGGAATCACAGAGAGTCAAAAATGGTTTTAAAAGGTCATTGCACATAACCGAGAAAGGGAAGTCTGGTCTTCATGCCAACTATAGGAAATACAGGGGTTTTTAATATTTATTGTGGGTTTTCCTTAAAATTCAGTGCACATTTAAATATGTCACCACACCAACTCTCCATCCATGTTATTTCTTAGGTCATTCATGTTCAATAATGGGGAATCAGCTCCACACAGCAGTTGGATCATGCAATACAGAGGGTCTTGACTTTTTGTAATATCAATACAGTTAGCATTGAAGAAAATGCAGCAGTTTTTGAAATTTCATTCTAGTAGTGGTCCTCCTTTCTCCAGTGCCTTATCATTTGAATTGACAAGCCCTTTAGCACAGCAGTTGTCACTTCCATAGATCTGCAAATGTTCTGGAATGATGACTCTTCACCACAGCTGATAGCAAGATAATATTAAAATATGAATGTTAAATGACAACAGTGCTGATAAAGTAGTATAATTTCCGTTAGTGATAATACTCTTGACTAATCAAATTTCTGTAGAATTTTACTTTAAAGAAGAACCATCCGTTTAGTTCAGAGCCAGATTGGTTGTAAAGTTAAAGAGACAACTGCTTGTAAATAAGAGTAAGTTCATTGAGTTGACATTGACTTATTTAAATCCATCTCCAATTGTTTTAGCAGTTGGGATGTCAATAGAAAAAACTAATGTTTTAATTCAGGGTTAGGGAAAGGAGTTGCCTCTTATAAGTCTTTTGGGACTGAAAGAGTAAGCTGATGGGGAAAAGTAGGGAGCTGAAATGAATGGATGTAGACATTAAATGTACTGAACCCAGATTGTTGACAGGATCAAGAAATAGGATTGTCTGTGGATGACAGAGAGGGACAGATCTTGCAATACCAACCAGGCAGAGGAAGCTCTTTAGGGCCATTTTATCTGCATAGGCGTTCCTCCCTCTGGGGTGAAAGAAACGTACATAGAGACACTGATTCTTCCATGCGCCAACCTTTCCTCCTTGCTTCACAGCCTCTGTGTAGTGCCTGAGTCACCATCAGTTCCTCGATCGAGAAGAATTATGGACATAAGAGAAACAGGGAAGAATTGCAAAAGCATGACGACGGAAAAATATAATTGAAGGCATAGTAGAACTTTCAAAAGAATGCATATACAAATATATATTTGCATCTTCTGCTGGCATGGCACGATTTTCCTCCTGACCATGTTGCCAGTTGCAATTGGCTTGGGTAGGGGCTATTTCTCTGCATTTGTGCAATACTTTGCAGTGCAAAGGGAGAAAGGGGAAGCAGTCACTTGTGACCAGGCACTGGGCACTATAATAAGAAGAGGATGACGATACCAGTGAGGCTGAAAGGAAGGCAGGAAGCGCCACTTTGCAAGTGCGTAGGCTTTATTCTAACCCACGTGGCACACGCCTGTGTCAGCCCTGGGTCAAGCAGTGAAATCCTTGCTGGGAGTGCACACAAGGCCCTAGAATAGAGATGGAATCAGAATAGCTCTGCCCAACGTGTTGAGATGCAACCAGATGTCTGCACAATGTTCAGGTCCATTCAGTGATTCAACAGTAGAAGGCAAAAAAAAAAAAAAGAAAAAAATGTTAAAGGGATCTTTTCCATGCGTGTATTCCTTTCACTTTGAATCCTTCTATACTCAGTTGGTCCCAAAAGAGAATAAAACAGCTCCCCAGTTCAGGGGGGCAGGTGAACAGGAAGATCAGGGTCTCCCCTTGCAAATGAAAATCAATTTAATGACTTTGCCTCCTGGTTAAGTGAGCTGTTTCATGGGTGTTTTGGCGAGAGAACGTATTACTGGACTTGTTTGTTTATGTTAAGTGCTACAGATTTATGACAATTCAAGCAACGTCCCTCACATTAGTAAGAACCAGATATCATGCACAATGTTTCGGTTTCACTCTGATCTGCCTTATCTGAATACAAATCTGAACTCTTCATGTACTGTCAAATATCACTTAAAGCATGAAAATGCCTCGCATGCTGGTTATTGCCTTACCACTATATTGTGTTTCTCTAAGAGATTTTTTCACTGACAGGTTGTTGTTTTAGCAGAAGAACAGTGGTTTTGGTTTGCTGCTGGCTGTCATTGATTTGGGTTTCAATATACTCCTCAAGGTCACTGGTATTGCAATCCTGCTGCCATAGAGCTCTATGGAAGAATTTTAGACATCCCCAAAGAGCTTTTTCACTTAGTCAGATGTTAAATTAGTCACCTTGGGTCACTGGAGAGACATGGGTGTACCATGAGTAGCCTCACATGTGTTTTCATGGTTTGTAACTCAAAATTTTCTCTCTTTAGGTTAAATAAACCTTCATTTCTTTCCATAACCATTGATCAGAAGTTTATATTTCAGAACAGAGATCCTGCACGGCGGATGTTAACTGAGCAGCAGCTGGAAAGTGGCAGCTGCATCACAAATTGGAAAACTGGCAGCTGCTGAGATTGAACCTGAAAACCCAGGATTTTCCTGGAAATGAACTGGATCTGGCAATGTTCATATAATCACAACACCAGTGGTCTGGGACTGGTCATTCTCAGTAGCAGATTAGTCAGATGAGGAAAGGAAATCATCATCCCCAAACTATTTTTTATTGGATCTAATGGAATATTACCAGTAACTGAGTACACAAAGCTGAAGGGTTGGGATTTCATCACCGATGGAAGTAATTAATGGCATTTTTTTGACCAAACCCTTATTCTTGAAACCTTCACACTCCTGCAAGCTTTGAACAACGGATCTGTCTCCTTTGAGCATGAAAAATTCAACATTCCCAATGGCGAATTATTGTTTACGTTGTAGTTTGTGGTTTGGGATGTTTTGTTTGTTTGTTTTCATTTTTATTCCCTCAGGATGGGAGAGAAAAAAAAAAAAAGAAATCTATTGACTTCTCAAGCAATCCTTTCTGTCAATAAAGGCCAAGCATGTTTCGACTTCAAACAATTTATAGAGAGGTTTGCACACCTCATTTCAAGTGCCGTGCCACGGTCTTGATTCTGTGCTGCAGGTTGTTTAATTAGTTACATTAATCCACTAAGCAATGGCAAAATGTTTGGTAATGACATCTAACTAGGGCATTGCAAGGAACTTTGCTGTTTAATTAGGAGATAATTGATGATAGTGCAGAGAGTACCAGGTTATAAAAGGCTTTTGCATGTCAATTGGGCTTGTGCTGAGCTCAATAACTAGCTTTTAAATGGGTTGTTCGAATAAATTGCCATTATTATGGTACATAGATTTAAGAGAGGCCATTATTCACCACAATTTTTTTTTTTTTTACCATTCCTTTAATCCTAGGAAATTAGAAGTAGGGCTAATGAGAGATCCTTGGAAGGAACCAGGAGATGGTGAATTAGGCATGTGGTACTGACTGAGGAATTAGCTCCATGAGGGGCTCTAGATATTGAATTCCTGTTGATGTCTCAGCTTCTTCCTGCCTTTGATGGACACTAATATAGTTATACTTCAGAAACCTGAATGCTCACGCAGATCTGGGGTTTAGACTTGTGGGCAGATCGTTAATGCTGGGGACGGTTGTGTGTTCGCTGAGCTGATGACTGTCAAAGCCAAGTCTTTTCATAGTCACACTATGGAATTCCTTTGGAGGAAGCCAGATCCTCCTAAAGTCAGTGCCTTCCCCTTTATGGAATTTCATGGTTTCTGACCAGGGTTTAAGCCAGTCCTAAAGGGCAAAACTTGAGCAAAAAAGGTTTCAAAGACAGCTAGGAGAAAGGAAGAAAGCTGTAAATCTCTCAAGTCTGTATAGATTTGGGATCTATACAGATCTCTATACAGAGACAGCATCGTGATGAACAGAGCCAAAGCGTTTGATGGTTGATGGCAAACACATGTTTTAGTGCTCTGATGAGCACAAGGGAACACAGTATGTGCCTCAGTGAAGTCTAAAGTGGTCCAGGTCATCCAGGAGTAAGAGTTAATTCCTTGCTACTGTTTACGATATCAGTACATAACTTGCAAGCCCAGATGAATATATGGGGGTTCAACTGGGGTTGAATGTGTTTCTTATCAAAGAACATTAAGGAAAAGCAAAAGTTTGAAGACAATAATTCAAATCATTGCTGCAGTATTTCAATAGCTTTTAATGATTGCTAGAGCTCTGATAATGACTAAAGAAGTTCTACTTTGCTAGATTTGACTCAAAGAGGTGTGAATCTTCTCCCCTAACTTTAGTTATCTCCATATGAAGGGACTATTGAGGCTTCACTATTGTCACTGGAGATTCAGTGAATACTTAGTGCAGTTTAAAGTGTGATTTGTTTGACTGAATGTGGACATCTACTTCAGTATGGGGTGAATTGCACCAGAAAACATCATTGATTGACAGAGTTCGTGACACAAACTCGACTGAGATCTGTCCTCCACCTAGACAATTTATTCCAGTGTCTCCTTGTCTTCACCATGAGAAAGATGCTTAACATCCAATCCATTTCCATAATGGAACTGAGGTGTCTAGCTTGTTATCCCATGACAAGATGAGGATAGCCCATGATCCTCATCCTGTCTATAAAATCACTGATTTAAAATCACTGATTGCCATGGAGACAACAAGTAAGAAATTACTTCCCACAGGCTCTGCTGCTACAAGAATAATGAAGCATAAAATTACAGTATATAAAAGCCTATATGGAAAAAAAAAAAAAAAAAACAAGAAACAAACAAACAAAGAAAAACAGGCAGATGTAGTTCTTCATGCAACTTGCAAATGTTTTAATTACCCTGTGGAGTTCATCACTGGAGGTTGCCGTTGCCGCTTAAAACTTAGACGCATTCAAAAACACCTAGAAAAATAAAAATCCCTTGAGGTTTATTAAATACCAACAGAACCTCTTTGACTTGGAAGTGCTGGAAATATAAGTTGCTGGAGGCTAGGGATAGCTGAGGAAGCATTGCAGTATGTTTGTTCTGTTATACTCTAAGTCGTTTGCTCTCATAGACTCAGCATCTATTTGTGATTCACTGCAATTGTCTTTTCTTTAGGCTAAATTACCCCAGTTCATCCCATTTTCCCCTGTAGATAACATTTTCTTAGCCTCTGAGGTTTCTCTTGACGTCTTCTTCTGTTCCAGATCCTTCTTGAAAGCTACAATCTGGACCAGACCTCGTCCTCTACGGAACCAAGCTAACACCAAACTTCATCTTATTTTTTCTTGCATTTTTTGTTCTCTTTTGTACACCAAATGTGGTGCTTCATTGGGTAAAAATATCTCTCATGAAAAGATGCAAACTGATGCAAATCTGCAGTATGCACATCTAGATGATATGAGAACAACCCACTAAAGGCGTAAGGAAGGCGAGAAGTTTAAAGTCCTCTTAATTTTCCAGGTAAATCTATTTCTGTGAGGATGTAGCTCTCCATCTCTACTTTTCCTCACCATATACACCCTGTCCTTGGTAAGCAGTGCTGCTATACTGAACAACTGAGAGAGAAATATCAGTTATGTGGTTATGGAACCACTGGTCATTGTAGAACATCTGCTTCTCCTTCTGAATCTGCTGGAGAATTCAAGTATGACCCAAGCCTGGAACTCTTGAGCTTCATGAGATCTAAGATCTAGATCCAAACTTGAACCTTAAAGCCTGGAACCATCTTTTAGTTATGAGACATATGTCATTTGTGTATACATTTTTGCTTCAAAATAGTATGATCGTCTCTAAATTAGCATAGGTCTAATGATGAACAGTTATTTCAAGAGACCTAATAGTTCCAAACTGCATTTTATAACAGATAAATGCCTTCTTCTGAAGCCTCGCCTTCTCTTGCTTCTGTAATCCTACAATGGGTGGAATAGGATTATAAGGAAAAAAACATGTGAAATATACAAAGGTTAAAACAGTTGGTGTGAGGTATTTTCAGATCTGAACATCTTGGTCTCCGTTATAATTTGTGTTCAGAGATAGTACGCTTGTTAAAGAACATCTGAAAACAAAAGTTTAGCAAATATGTTACTTTGAGGACTATGTGGTTGAGCGTGACATGCCAGACTGCTTTAAATTTCTCAGCACTTACAACTTTATCACTGGCTGTAGTGCATTTTAATGCTACATTCTTTGCAGCAAATAGGGCCAATTTCATAGCAGAGTTTGCTACTAGCAAGCAGCAATTTAGTTTGCAGCAGAGTTGGAGAGTGTACGACACACTTGCTCAAACGTAGGTCTCTACTGCCATTCTCAGTGCCATTCGCATGTTCCTTAGCCTCTAGTCATAGCAAAAGACATATGTGTTGTGTCACCAGCCTCAGGCCAGGCATCCTGAGCATTGCAATATGAAAACGAGGAAGACAATTAAACCATGGACCATTCCCTTTCCTTTAGATATTCATCTCCATATGTTTTCCCACACTTTTGGCCTCCAGCCAGAGGGACCCTGTCATCATTAGGTTTCAGGTTCAACACTGTGGGGAAAGGAGTCATCTCAGTTTCCCCACTCAAAGCTGTTTGATGCTCGCTGAGATCGCGGGATGGGAACTTGAGTTCATTTTTCCCTCCCACTTTAAAATCTTAAAGTTTGCAGATAGAAATAAGATTGTTTTCTCACATGTAAAACAAAATCCTACAGCACGGATTCTCCTGGGAGGCAAAAAAAAATAATTAACCAGTTCTCTGACATGAAGACAATGCTCTTAGTCATGTCTGGTGGTGATAACATCCTGTCTTCTGCGTTTTCACTGATGATTTCTGTTATTATCTTTCAAAATTGGCAATCTCCCACGTTTCAGTAAAATGCTCTGGTTTCCTCCTCACCCCGAAACATTGACTGGTTTCCCTCCCCCGTCAAGGAAATGAAACATCTGATATTGGTGGGGGAGATAGATTAGTCTCTACTAGGGGGATGTCCAGGTGCAAGTTTCCTGCATGTTTCCCCTTTTCCCCAAATAAATAGAATAAGGATCTAGCAAGGATCAGCTCTCAGGTTAGGGAAGAAAGAACTCATTCTATGAATTCCATGTCAATTTACTGCAGGGCACTGGTTTCTTGCTGGTGCTTGATGGACCCAGCAGCAATACAGAGATTTCTACAATGTGGATTCTCCAGTGTCTCATAAAGGCTTCATTCACGCCACAACCTTTGCAGGGAGGGGTCTGACATATCTTATATCTATGCTGTCCCACTTGCTATGCTATTTGAGATATTCAGAGCCCTCAGTCTGATCGTCTGGAAGGATACATTCAGTTCCAAAGGGATGAGACATAGGACAGATAGGACTCATCACTCCATAAGTGTTACTGCTGTATGACACCAAGCTGAGACATGGCACATGGCACGTGCTCTAGAGGAAATCGCCCTGCAAAGACAGGAGAAAGCAAAGATACCTCCCTAGTTATGTCCAACACTGCAATAAATCCCTAAAGTGACATCCCAGACCAGCAAGCAGACAAAATAAGATCAGACTGGGAAATTAAACAGTGATTTAATTATTATAAAAGCTAATTTGCATTGCCACAGGGTTGCTGTCCTTTTATGACCCAGACACAGTGCACTTGGGCCTAAAAGAAAAATCAGCTACACAGGCCCATTGGACTGGGTTGAGGAACCAGAGATGTTGAACAAATGTGACTAGAAATAATGTTAAAAGAATAGAGGTGACTTGGGAAAAAGACCTAGGAGTCAACTTCAGCACCCAAAGGGACACTTGGGATGAAAGGTGGGGCAAGAAATAAGTGGTTTTCCCTAGTAGACTGTTACCACCTACTTGGAACTAAACTTTATAAAACCATTGACCCTGCACTACTGTCCCTGCCAAGACTGCTAAACCCAACAAGGATCAGTTGCATCCTGCTTGGTCCTGGCTTTTCTCATGCCATGACTTATGCTCCAAGTCTAGTTGTTTTTTTTTTGTATCATCCCTATCATTTCGGTTAAAACTCATTGCAATAGGGCTGCAAAGGAGCATGCCAGAGTGTTGTTTCATAGTGCAAATATGAAAGTAAATGCTCTATACCTTGAGATTTGGCAAGATTCTCTGTTACTGGATAGGAAGCCCGCAGACATCATGACAGTGACCCATGCAGGGTTGGGGGAGCCAACCCCACTGCAATCACCCCATGCTGCAGACTGCAAATGGTCCCTGCTAAACATTTTCCCCTTCCTCATACTTCTGCAGCCATCTCCTCAGCTCAGAAATGAGTTCAAAGTTATATAACTGGTCCCTTTCAGACTACTATTCCGTATTTTTTTGAAAATCATTGTCATCATTCTCTTCACTTTTCTTTTGAGTAAAGCTCTCTCTTTAATGTTATTTTTACAAGTAAGTATATACGAGACATAAAAGACATGTTTACAGAGAAACCCTCCTTAATGTATTATTCATTTAGCTTTTTAATAGCAAAGTTGCTGTGGCCCTGGTGGCTTGATGATATATCAAGGCTTATAGAGGTAAGGAAGAGGCAGTATATTTTATTAGGTCAATTGATAAATTTAGGGAAGGAGAAAAGAATCAAGATGTAGACACAGAAACCCAAATAGGAGATCTTTTATGAATAGATTTCTTTAGGTACAAATTTATGGATATTCCAACTGTTGTCTAGATTCATACAAGGTCCTCCAAATCTGCTAAGTCTTTTTTTTTTTTTTTAAGAGAGAAAAGGACATAATTGAGAACCACAATGGACAGGTTAAAAGATGTGGAATCTTGTTGACTACCACGTTAATTAACTCAATACAGTCCTGTCAATACAAATTTCTAGGAAGATATATTTTCTTTACTGACTGACATTGATACATTTTGGGGCAAGTTTAAGACTTTTTCATGTGCTTCCTCTCTAAGAAGAGATTAACTAAGTATATCAAAATAGGAGTGTCCATGTGGGACATAACAGAAGGGCATCTACCCCACAGAAGGTGGGATAGAGTATGGTAAGGAGGATCAAGGTGTGGGAAGCATGACTGGGGCAAAGGATGGAAACCACTAGGAATATTCAAATGTGGAGAAGTGAGTATTGATGCAGGATATGCCAATAGCTTTCAAATATGAGTAATAACTTCGAATGATGGTTTGATTCAGGTTTGATTCAGTTTTGCACTGACCCTTTGATTCTACCATGATTAAAATAATCCTAGTAAAATGGCATTAATGAAAATAATTACATTTTGATGAGAATGCTGTCAGAGAAACATCTGTAGGCTTTATGACTGAGTGTTTATGCTAAATTTTTCATTTTGTACTGGTAGTTTAAAGTTAGAAGAATCTTTTTAATGCAAGGGCTAGCGATAACTTGGAGTAGGTTTCTCGGGGCAAGGATAAAAATCCCATTATTTCTCTTTTGTTATGGATAACTTAGACAAGTATTTCCTGAGCATGTTTTGGGTAAGAAAAATATTGCTTTGTGTAAGAGGGATGGAGAGGATAGTCTATTGGGATCCTGCTAGCTCAGTCTTTTGCAATAGTGCCCTCCTCTTTTTGGCCTTTCGGAAAGTTGTACTTTTTAAGAGAATCAGCCACCTTTTAGGGTTGCTAAAATGAAACTAATGATCAGAGATGTTTTGGTTTGTGTTCATAGGTAGCAATTTCCTGTGTCTGCTGTGCAGTGCGCCTGAGCCCGAATGATGTGAGGTGGCTGCAGCCATCCAGCCCCAGGCACCCCATCTCCATGACCTAGTCTGGATGCTCTGCTTGGGAGGTGGCTCCCAAGGAACGTCAGGGCTTGGCTTCACAATTTCCAATGTGTAGTGACTGATCGTCTTGCTGTTGAAGACCATGTGCCCGCTATGGCCAGGCTCCATCTGGCCCTTCCACCCTCTTTTCAATGAAATGGGGCTCAATGAGTGAACTCACTGCTGGAGACCTAACCATGCCCATGTGCAGAGTGGGCTTTCAACTGTGTGGCTGTGAATGTTGCATTTTGATGGTGAGATAAGACTTCAGGCTGGTACTCATGATTCCTCCTTTGCCGTGGACCCAGGTAACGCTGAATTGTTGCAAGGATATGGTGGTTCTTCTGCTTCATAACAAGGAAGGGACTTGATGGTGACCTTGGTATGTACTTTTGGACCAGCATAAGCCTCATCCTAGCACCTCTTTATACCTTTATCCCACAAGCATCAGTTGTTCCATGTATGTCAAGATCAATATGAGGCATGAGTGGATACTTGCAGCAAATGCAAATCGTGCTCCCTGCCTCAAGCAAAAAGGGGTAGGTCAAGGTTGTTCATATTTCTTATTGCAGAAAATCCAGCTGAGTTGAAAACTGGTCTCGAATCAGCGACTTTGGTGAGATGCCTTTGAGGAAGCTGTTTCCTGTGAGACAGTCAAGGATTATGGATGCTACAGAGCAGAGGAAGCTTGAATTTCAAAAGAATAGAGTTTTTATAGCAGCCTAAAGTCGTACCATATGAAGTTAAAAAAAAATAATGTTCCCAGCTGAAAAGCCTGGGAATAAATGAAACTAAAATAAACTTTTTGGCTTCATGCGCAGAGAAGTCTTATTTTCTTTTCAGTTGCTTTACTTTCATGTTGGTATAACCAACAGCAGAGAATTTGCTTGTTTCACCCCAGGTTTGGGGAGCGGAGATTCAGGCTGAAGCTCTGCATTAATGATTGACTCATCTTTTCCATTCTGGTGGGAAAACAATGAGCAGAATGTGTTCTGTGACTGAATCTGACTTTCAAAACAGCAAGAACAATGTATATTTATAGAAATATAGACGGATATTTAGGTGTTTATATATGTAAGTATGTGTAGATTCCTTTGGCCTTCACTGGAACATATTGAATCATTTTTTTTGACAGGGTCCTGAAATGCACCACTTGAAAAGATCTTATATTTGGAACAGACCTCAAATATAAAACTTCTGAAGACGACTTGACAGCACTAACTGACAAAACAGAACTGTTGATACAGTCTCGAAGATTGACTGGATAATGGCACATTCTGATAACATATTAATCATTTGAGTTTTTGAATGAATGAAGATATTATTATTTTTTTTTTTGCAACAATTAAAGGAAAGGCTGTTTTTTCCCGTGAATTTTTACAGAAATGTGAGAATCAATTCAGACTCCAGGTGTTTAAGCTTATAAATCTGCTCTGAAGCCCATGAACAGAAAACACTTTCATATTTAATAAAGAAGTAAGACTTTTCTGTGACTGAATGTTGTCAGTATTTATATGTCCACAAACTTGCCAGAATAAAATAGCTCAGATTTTTGCAGGACAGAGCCATTAATTAAATAAGAAATAATACGGGATTATGTACTGTATACGAGCTTGTTCTCTCCCTGTGTTCTAGTATTCTCCTAGGAATTCACTTTCTCACTTTTCTTGCTCTCCTTGACAGTAAGCACTTATGCAGAAATATATATTAATATAAATATTTAATAACTATATAAACACATCTATGAGCACATCTATAAATATACAGTTGTATATACATTTTATTTTATTTAAAGATTATAATGTATATCAATATAGATCCTATTTTTCTAAAAATAAAGGATCCTGACTGTAGATGATCATAACCATAACACTCTGAAGGGTTTTTTTTTCTGGAATGTGTGTTCTCTTTTTCCAGTGACAGGAGTGAGACTAGGAATAATGGGATTAAATTGCAAGAAGGGGCGGTTAGGGCAGACTCTGGGGAGAAGTATTCATTAGCTGTGCCAGATAAACTCAGAATAGGTTGCTGCAGGCACAGAGGCTCCATCCCTTAAGGTATTTTAAGGCAAATCTATGCAGGTACAAAAACTTGTGCAAGTTTTAAGGAGAGTGTAAGCAAATTTATATGGAAAATTGTTATAGGTGGGGTTGATCCCAGTTTATAATAGACTGATGGGGGCAGATGATAGACTATATGGCCTTCCAAGATCCTATTTCATGACAATTTTATGACTTCTCCGAATTCAGAATTATACTGCTCATAAGCCTGGCTTAATATTTTTCTGTGAATATATTTGCATGGCCAAAAAAAATAGTAGTTACTGTAGATAAGAAAGACAATTCATTTCAGTGGATTCTGTAGGGTTTCAACTCACATTACGTTTAATGGAAAATACGCATCTGAGTCAGAGATCAAACAACAGTGTAGAAAACACAAAGTGTAGAAGTGTCTGTATATTGGACAGCCTGGGGAAAATAAACTTTTAAAATTATGGCAGCTTGAAGAGTTATGAGCAGCTATTCCTGAATTCTTAGACAATTTGCAACATGTGTTTGCAACAGTGCAGACCTCAATGGGAAAAAAAGGAGCAGGGTACGAAAAAATCCCATTCAACATATAAAATACTTACATGTCTAATGAGCATTAAGAAATTTCTCTCCTGATGATAAGAAAGAGTTTTTCTTTTTGATCTTAATATCAAAAAAGTAATTTTCTGTTTGAGAAAGGTGGTCACTAGGGAGGAAGTGGCAACATTAAGTAGAGACAATCATCCCTGCTTAAGTTATATATAAATTGACATTGACATATATTGGCAATGAAATTTCAGAGAAGCGTTCACATGAAGTCAGACTAATTCATGCTGAATACAGCTAAGCAACTAGCAATAAAGCTCATTAAATTCAAGCAAAGTACAAGAAAACCCAAGCAAACCTCTTAGGATAGGACTTTTAAAATCCTTTGGAGCTCTAATGGGTTTTCTGAGTCCACCTGGATAGCCCATGAAAGGGACCAACTTCATGAAAGTTGGGGAATTCCATAGAACTTTTCTTCCACTAGTTTATCTGCCTCGGGAATTCCTTAGAGAAGGAAATTCCCTCCCTCTTAGCATTGCAAACTAAGGCCCTTCGGTCTTTGATATATTGGCTGACACGGCTGCCAGGGTAAATGCTGTTCTATCGGCAATTTTGTGCACGTGTGCATTGTACGTAGGAATTGAAGTCAGGCCGTGTACCTCATTTCACAAAACCATAATGAGCCAATCAATGCGCCAGGAGACTTTTATGCATTATTTCACCAACAATGGGGCCATTATCCTGCAAGCGACATTATTTGTACCCTAGGGACAACACAACCACGTAGAGACATTGCATTTACCAAGCACCGCCAGGTATAAGCATCTCGCAACACGTATCAGGCACCTCCAGTTAGTTTGCCCCTTAATGAAAGAGACAAATAGCGTTGTATTTGTGGCAAGCTGCCATCAAGGAAGACGTAGAAACCCAGATAATTAATCAGGAGCGGCTAATGGGTGCTAACACGCTACCCCATGGTAATTTCCTCGTGCGTGAAAGCTTTGTGGTTACGTGACACAAATTAATCGAAACGCAGCCCCTGAAGAAAGCAGGGCCCTGCCACACTGCTTGGGAGTGATTAATGAACATTGTGTGACATAAGGAGTAAACTCAAGGAGTAAACTAAACTAATAATTATAATAAAAAATACAATGCTTGAAAAATTACCCTAGTTAAAAATCCTAAAATGAACCAAATCCCTTAGGAGAGGAGAGCCACTGGAGACCCCTATATAGCACTTTAACATTCTTTTTCTGAGTAACTGGCTCCAACACATTGGATGTTTTTAATGTTTTTGAGCTAACTCCAGCAGAACTTAACTAAAAGGAGTGAGGCAGGAATGGAGGGAAAACAAGATTACACATCAAAATGAAACATGAGAGGGAGAAGTTTTGAAACAAATACTATCAAAAGAAGCTGAAAACATAGACTTGATGACTGATCCGAAGCTGATGACAAATGCTATCTTTATAAGAGGTTGGATCCCTTGATCAGAGATCAGTGCGTGACAGCAGTCAGGAACTAAAAAGTCAGCATGAGAAGGCAATGGCAGATTAGGCATTGATCCTTGATGTAGCCAGCATGCATTAAGTAGAAAGTGGGAGATACTTTCTATGAAGAGCAGCTGGGGCTGGATTTGTACCTGAGCTTGGCAGCAGTAAGTCCCATGCACAGCTGGGGACATTGCAATGGGGTTCTAGTGCCATCGCTATGGGTACAGCTGGTGCTTCCACTCCTATCTACAATTTCAGGATATCTGCTGGACCAGGTAATACCTATAACCAGCCTGTGCAAAGGTACCTCAGAGCATCTTTATGTCAATGGCATTCTGATCTCAATTTAAAAAAAAAAAAAAACAGCAACAAAAACAAAATAAAATGGAACAGAAAATACAAGGGAAGAACAAGAGTTTAACGCATGCCTACATAAACTGCATGAAGGGGTAATAGTAGATTAGGTGGACATCTGCGAGAAGGAGATGTCAGCAAACTGCATTAAGGATGAGGCCACATCCAAAATGATTCTCTCCAAGGAGGAGATGTATGTGATCTAGCATCTGGAATCACCAACTGGATTAACCAGGCTGGGATGAAAGTCTTCAGGAAACATTTCAGAAATTGAAAGGATTCATTACAGAGGCCCAGTGTTATCTGGTCAGATAAATACAACTCAGGTTGAATAAATATTTCTGAGAAGGTGCAAGAGAACAAGAATGCAGATCAAAGCAGTAGTAGGTCAGACCAACACCTTGCTTTTGAGAGACTTCCTGTAGCTGTGGCTTTATATTCACTAGCTCTTCATGGATTATTCTTCCACCAGCTTATCAGGTTGCGTTTTGAATCCCAGTAATCTTTCAAGATCCACCACACCCCACAAGAGGAATCACATAGGCAATAAATCTAGTTACCAACTTCACCACCCACAGTGCAATTATCTCATGGGAGATCTGAAAGGCCACTGATTCCATAATTTCCCTTAAGCAAGCCCTTAGAGTTAATAATTGCTTCTAATCATCTCAATTCCGTATTCTGATAGCATTGACTATTGTTAGTGCTGTCGTTATGCTGCCGTTAGTAGAGATGGATGGGCCTGGGAAAGGAGCAGCACTGCGTTTTGAGAAATTTTGTTGCAAGTCTGGTGGAACTGTTCGTGTTTCTCTGGTTATCAGCACTGATCAGTTGCAACATGGACCCGAATGAAGCAGATCTTTGCTGCACTCCCAAGCTCCACATGTTGGAGGTCCTTCCAGGACTCCTCAGAGCCGTCTTTTCCTTGGTTCCTTCTGATTGCCACAGATAAGTGACATATATTTTGCATAATAACCTGCTTTACAAAATCATTATCTTTGCCAGGATCCTGGTCTCAATCTCCCACCGTCCAAAATGTCTCTTCATTGGACAGCTCGTGGTGGCACTGTGCAGCAGTGAGGGACAGGGAGTTGCTCTGTGCCAAATGAAACCATGAACCACCCTCACTCCTCCTTCTGCCCAAACCGAGTTCTCTCGGGGACAGGGAAGGCCCCTCTTGGGGAGAGGGAAGGCTGCAAAGGGCAGCGTGGCTTTGAACCACTCTGACACTGTGTCTCCCAAGGACACCGAAGGGGAGTGGATGCAGTATTGGGTCCACAGACTGCTCTCCTCACTACGTCCTTATTGAAGACCCATGTTCAGAAGAGCTTTTGTTCCTGCCCCCTTAGCAGTGAGGAAATGAACTCAATGTGTGCAATCAGTGGGCAAAATGAATAAAATAGGAATGTGGGACTGGAGGGACCAGCAGAGGATTTGTGAGGAGGGAGTGTTGAGGGATGTTGTGGAAAACAAGGCAACCTGGAAGAGATTATTCTAAGTTAGGCTAATGTGAAAGCTTGTGAAGTCTTCATCCATCCTTGGACATATTCAGAAGCTATCTGGACTAGATGATCTCTGCAGGTCCCTTCTAACTTCCAATCACTGCACTGCTCTGTTCTACCTCAAATGTTTTGTTCCACCCCAAATTCAGTCCTTTCTTTCATTATCTCTTGTTGCTTAGCTTGCACAGATGACTCTCCTCTTCAGAAGGAACTGGCCATTTACTTACTTGAAGCCCCAATGTTTCATTTTTGAAATGCACAAACAAAACATTCTGATATTTTTATCCCACTTATTATTTTTCTGGGTGATTTTTTCGCTGAATTCTGCCTGAGTTGCTGAGTAATTCTGCCTTCCCCAATTACTCCGCTTTTTTTCTCTCTTCCCATGATGTTCCACCCATCAGATAGAGTCCATCTCTCTGTCTTCTACTTATCCCTTCCCACTCCACCAGCTTCAACAACCCCTTCTCACTCTGCCGGTGCAGAACTGAGCCCTGCCTGGGGTAGTGGTTGCAAAGGGACTTTGCAAGAGCTGTTTCTAGAGGGACTTTGATTCATGATTGAGAGTCAGCATCCCTCCCGTGACAGTGAGCTCTCATTTCCAATCTACAGACTCCTTTGGTAGGGTGATTCCCAGACCAGATTTAATTACCTGATGTCTTCACATGGAGTGCATGACGTCTTTGTGCATGGAGTCCTGCAAGAGCTGCTTATGTGATATGGCCATGGTGGTTGCTCAGTCCGTGCAGGGATGAGGGATGCTTCCATGCCTCTTTTCACATCACTAATGTAGTAGATCAGGGCCTCTCCTTGGTATCCTGAGCATTGGTTCTGGGTCCTGTCAGGTAAAAAGAGGCTTTGAAACCTGGAGTTTTCCACAGGGCTCTAATGACCTTCCAGGTCTCCATGAGGTCGATTCTTCTTTAACTTCCTTGCAAACAAGTACCTTTATATTTTATTTTCCTTCTAGGAAAAGCAAAAGATCATGAATCACAAAGCGCCTTGGTTATGCGAGCAGCTATGTTTCACCTTTCTCTCTGGGTGTCTCAAAACAGTCTTTTGATGCCTACTTCCTGTGGCAAGTAAAAAAAAAAAAGCACATGTAGGGGCATGCATTTTGATTGTTTTCCTTTTAACCTGCTTTTAATGATTCAATAGCAGCTCTGTCAAACCCAAATAGTCTTGTTTGCTTGAACAACCTATCACTAAAGCAAAGGCAGAGAAAGGAGGAAGGAACCAAGTGGTAGAGCCCAGTTATGCAATGAACTCACTAGGCATCTGCTTCTAGGAGAGCTGCAAAGCCCTGTGGACCCGAGGGGTGGTTGTGACTAGCTAGGAGACTACAGACTATCCGCTCAGGAGGGTTCTGCTCTAGTTTGTTTTTCTGTTGCCTGAGCATTTCTGAGGGTGAATGAGTCAGGCGAGGTGAAGGAAGAGTGCGAAACCCTCCAGGCTCTGCCTCCCCGTGGAGCCCAGAGGAAGAAGATACCGTCTCTGTGGTTAAAACACCAGACACGTGTGAAACATTTGTGCTCGAGCCCTCTGAAGAGAAAAAAATGTCACACGAGCTGTAGCTTGCGGCGAAGTTCTACCTGCTGGGCCCACCAAGGGCTTGTTTGAGGTGGAAAAACGCAGCGCTCAGATGCAGCTATTTTCCTTGTGCAGACAGACTGCTTGTTGCTAGTTTTTCCACCACTCAGGGGTCTCCTCTGGGTTGCAGCAGAGCAGAGCGGGCACACCATCAGCCCTGCCTGCCCTCCAGGTCTAGAAGAGAAAGACAGATGAGAAGAGCAAAGCAATGGTAAAATCAGACTTTGTGTCTGTGTCTTTTCTAGGAAAAAAAAAAAAGAGCTAAAAGAGTTTTCAGTATTTTCATTTTTTCTTTTTTTTTTCCCCTCATGGGTGAAGCTCAACTCATCCAAGAACAAATGTAAAGTGCTGGTAAAATCACACTGTGCTGGTAAACACAAACAGTCTGGAGTAAAACTGCTTTTCACCAGGGGAAGGAGGCCCACAGACACTTTCTTTCCATCACTGCTTTGCCTCACTGATTAGCAGAACATCTCTAAACTGTCCCGGATGAACCTTCTTCATGTTGGTCTAGCACAGGATGATGCTCAGCTCTTCTGAGGAGGCTCAGTGTGGTCATGGGGCAATGGAAAGCATGTGAGATAGGTGACCTGCATCCCTTAATCCTGTCCTGGATCATCCTTTGATGGAGACATCAGACAGGTCATGACAGTAGGACTTGGAGACCACTTGACTTCTTTTCATATGTTTTTTTTTCTGGGGCACTGCATGTACTTGGCTCTCATTTGGAAAAGACCCATCATATGGGAAGGGACAGCTTTTACCCCTAAAGTTTGCCTTAGATAACAAAGGGTAGTAATTTTTGAAATGCCTGATACACACACACAAAAAAATACTTGTTCATAAATAGGTCAATGAGAATAAAACTGCGGCTTCTTTTTATATCCATCTAGACTTGACGTTGCCACCAAAGCAAAACGCAGGGGACAGAGTGTGCAGCGTTTGAAGTGGGCATGAATCATCACATTTTGCCTCAGAAGACAGTTCCCTTACAGGAAGCAATCAGAATTCTTGTTCTGCAACTGAACAGATCACAAAAACCCTCTGACACCTCGCTGAACCCTTTGGGTGAGCAAATTTCAGTGAGCATCCTTCTCAACCTTTGAAGGGCTTTAAAGATTGGTGGGGATGATTTTTTAGGTCCCTACACACAAGAAGTGAGACAATAGAAAATACATGTGAGCTATGACTCTCTCTGATGTTGGAAACTGGCATTGAAAACCTGGGACACAAAGGCATCCTAGCCCTCTGCAAGGGAAACATTGACATTTCAGTGGATGGACAATTACTGCCTCTTCAAACCGCTGGCTGAGTCACTTTGCGAATTCTTCTATTTTTCCCACAGTGGAAAGAATATCAAGAATGTCAGACATCCAAACCATCGGACTAGTTGTGTGTCATTGTTCTACCGTTCTGTGGTTATCACAACCTTATTGTGTGAGAGTTGGGTTGCAAGACTGATGATGGGTTACAGTGATGACAGGAGAAGTTGAAAGCTGTTTCTTTTAATTTTCCTCTATAAGAGAACCAGTTCAGGATGTTTCTTGAATAGAAAGTGTCATTTAGGACTGGAGTGACCACTATAACTCAGGCCATTGCCTGGCAATTACTTCCTTGAGTTCAATAACTTGTAGCTCTAAGTAAATATGTGAGTCTCCATGAACCCATATTAGAAGATGACATATAATTGCTTTCCTGGCTTCTTGCCCGCAGATATTCCTTCATTTGGCCATATTTCCTAGAAATGCTGAGTTCATTTGATATCATCTAATGCTGGCTCTTTATCGGAGCAGATGTCATCTCTGAGAAGAGGAATCTTGTGCAAGCCAAATGTTTTGCTGTTGCATGGCAATGTTTCAGTACAGTGAGGAAAAGAAGCATCTCACTGAAATAGAAATTCATTCTATTCTAGTCAGCCTCGTGATTTGCTACGTAAATTATTGGTTATTTGGCTTAGGGGGTCTTTTGCTACAGATGTATCTCCTGGTCGGCTAATGCTAGCTTGTGAACTCCTTAAAAAATGCTTGTGCATGGTTAGCCTTCAAGCCTGGGCTCGGGAACATCTGGAGCATGGAGTACCCTTGTGTATAAGTACATGGGATGTATTAGTGTGTCACCAAGTGCAGAGGACCTGACAGTCTGGAGGCTGTCGCAAGGCAGTGGCAAGGAAGACACTTGGATGTTTATAGATCTAAATTAACATTTTATACCTGAAAGGTGCAGTCATTCCTTAAAAGACCATTGACAAAAAGCTAATAAAATAGCAGCCCAAAGGGAACTGTTATAATAATTATAAAACATGCAGAGGATTGTAATACTTGGGCCTCATCCCACTATAAGATGAAAGGATCATGTCGCTTGAATTCTAAAAGATGCTACAGTGGTCCAAAGAGAAGAGCATAAGAGAAGAGCATCATGAATCAATTTACCTTAAGTAATTTTGGCCTCAGAGGCTGCACAGCTCTGTTGATTGAATTGGCAGTGGATTGTTTAGTGCCATGTGTGAACATGAACTCCAGCCCCAGCATCAGACCAAAAGTATTGGTGGAGGAAGATACAAGTCTGCTCCTGAGTAGCTGATGGCCTGAATCACTCTCTGTGATCTCCAGAGCAGATGATTCCAGTTTACTAGAACATTATTCAATGAACAATGTTTCCTTTCTTTTTCTTGCACACAGCATCTTTGTTTTGTCTAAGATCACACCTGCAATGTCCTTGATTGATATTCTCAAAGACAAGGATGCTCAAAGTGCATAAGGAGTGTGGAACTAACCTGAGCATTAGCATAAAAAGCTTGTTTCTTAACATAATGCTTTGTTTCTTAGAATAGAACAGCCTTGAGTTTTCTTTATCTACTCAAAACTACCTTATGAACTCACTGTCATTGAAAAAGACAGGTTGTACGGGTATATTCCTTGATACATGGCAATATTATCTACAATAATTGGGAGCAAAAGCAGATAGCATGAGCTAGGGCACCATGCGCTTTAGAGAAAGCCTGTGATAAGTTTAAATCCCACTCCTTGTATTGCCATATATCCAATTATAATATGACCAAGCTCATGTAATATTTGTGGTTATCATATAGCACAAGAACTTTGTAGGGAAAAATGCACTATAAATCTGAAGTGCTTCAGGTGATAAATGGAGCAGAAAATCTACCATCAAAATCTGAATACATTTATTCTTCAGACTACAAAAAGAGATGAATGTGGTCTGTCTGCCTTTTTTTTTCTCTTAATTAAATCTTAACCAGTATTTGAATACTAGTGATATGTGTAGTTTGCTTTTCCCGAAAGAATGTTTTTCTTGATAGCAGACAAATGCACTTCATTCCACAGCCTTTGGTCCTTAAAACTCACCTCCATATGAATAGATGCTCCTTTTAGATCAAACGGGGCTCTTAAGATTACTCTTAGATTCTAGGAATATACATATACATATTTAGACAGCAAAGTGATAATGGAAATAACTCTAAGAGCTGGACCTGAAGCTTTAGCAACAGGGGTAAGAACTTCATAACTTGATTCCAGTGATGCTAGAGGAAACTGAATCTGAATGGTGACTAAGGTCAGATCAAAATCTGGTCAAGTCAGCTTTATTAATCCTTCTATTGTACATCTGTAATGATGCATAATAAAAGCCGAATTTAACATAGTGGGTCTATCCATTTGGGGCTGGTGGCACTGCATAATCAATTAGTGCTTGTAAACCAAGTAACAGTGTAGATACATGCTCCTCTCCTATTGTTCTCCACAGTAAATTTGTGGTATATTTTCCCACTCTCCGAATAATGTGCCTGGAAATGTGTAACCTTTCATTTCCTGCAAAGGTCACAAGTGTTGAAAAACTCTTGTATTGAAAAGATCTGATTCACTCCTAACCAACACTGTGTCATAACTAGCCTGGAGTTTGTACAGGACAGTGGATAAGAGCCAGTGAGTTGAAGCTGGCTCCAGGCAGGATTACTCTTAAATCCTGCTCAGATTGGCTCTGGATTGTATATCCTAGAATAAAAAAAAAATAGTAGTTAAAAATACCACTAATATCTCAGTCTGGATTTTGTCTCTGTGGTTTCCTTTAATATTTTTCACTCTGAGCACTTTTAATTCTGCTAATTCCCAGCTGTTGCTCTCCAGAAGCATGTGCATCTAGAAACAAATGTTTATTCTCTCTTGGCCGTGGCACCTAGTTATTAATGGATTAGTTCTATTAATGTTCTGTACTGAGGCTCTACCACTACTTGACATATGGTGTAATTTATCCCTGTTGACAAAAGGAACTGAAATCAACATGTTCATTTTATAGCCTAATCCCGTATTTCTCATCAATGTGTAAACAATGACAAATGAGAATTTTACTGCTTGATATAAAACATACATCAGCTGAGTTGTACTGAGGAGATGTGAGTATGTATTGGGAGAAAAATTTATATTGCAGAGCAGACTTTGCTTCACAGGGAAGTCTTGATGAAATAAGATGAAAGCACCAAGGCTGAAAAAGCAAATGAGTCCTGTAATATGGAAATCAAAATGAGACAAGGTATAGCTTTTGGGTTCCCTGAAAGATTCAGTCATTCAGCTTTAGGATCTAGAGTATAAGCATCAACCCATGAGTCTGACACATCAGCATTTAGTGTGGTCCAAGAGGGTTTAGTGAAAGTAGTCACTCTAAGGCTGACTCAACACCACCATAACGTAGACACCCAAAAGCTAAGCATAGGCAGCCAATAGCCCTTTAGATACGTCACATCTGGCCTCTAGCTGTTGCTCTGGATAGGTACAGGTCTCCTATAAGTCCTGTGTTATTTTTACCTATCATCAACGCTGTTCAGAAATCTGGGATAACTTAGAGCATCTTGAATAATTTAGATGCCTGAATTCCAGCTCTATATTTGATCAGCTGGATGACTCTCAAGTCCCCAGTTATTACTATATATTTCTATTACTTAAATCTCTCCAGCTCATTTCAGATTTTAAACACAGTGACTCAAGCAATAAGATAATCAAGGGAGTTTATGGGAATTCACTCACATTATTACTCCTGCACAGTTGTAGATCAGTGATTGGAGTCCAGGTGAATCCTACAGCTGAGCTGTGTCCCGTATCCCTCTCACAAGGGATGCCTACAACAAGGTCCTGGTGATCAATCGTGTCAATTCTGGAGATAATATTCATTATGAGAATCTTATTACAATGGCCTTTTCTGGTCTCAGTTCACATTCTACAGATCTAACTGAATTTAATCAAGCTTTGAACAATATAGCAGTAAACCTGACTCAAAGCTACCTGTAACTTGCACGGGGAATTCTGAACCAAACCTAGAGTTTGTTAGGGATGGATTTATTCCACTGCAAATGGAATGTCCTTAAAGCAACATAAAGACAAGTGAATTTCTCATGGATTAAATGTTCCTAAAACCATAGACACTGACCAGACTTACTCTGAGAAGCTGACATGAATAAGGATGTTAGTCATGGAGTGTGGGATTTGTCTGATAAAAAAAACAGGTAATTATTCAGAAAGAAATAGGGCCTTCCAGAACAAAATTCAGCTTGTTCTAACAGAAATGTGTAAAACACATCAGACAATTCACGTCTTAAAAATGGTCTTTAACTGTTAAAAAAATAAAAAGAAATAACAATCTTAAAAAAATGCCTTGGTTAATACCTGCAATGATGATCTCAGGTTAGGTGAGACTGATCTTGCACCCAATGTCTCTGAAAATGCCTCTGTTTTGATTAGCGAGTCATAACACTAATTTTCAGCCATAAGGAAACCTATGCTGTAAATGGGCCCTTGAAAACCTGGGACCTTCATGATTTACAAATCTAGGGAGTCTCAGTCTACCTGAACACAACTAATTTTTGTGGAAAGTTTTTAGATCCAAGGGCTTGCACATTTTCCATAACTTTGACATATCTACTACTATTTTAAATATTTTCCTTTGTCCATGTGAAGTAAGGCGTTTGTGTATTTGGGGTATTTCAATGCCTTTCATCAGACTTAGCCATCAGATTCTTGCATCGGCCTTATTCTGATTATCTCAGTTCTTTCTACCATCAATATAGAGACGGCAGATCTTGAATGTGATTCAGAAAGGCTTAATTATAGAGGTCTACCCTAAAGGAGAGGCAGGCACAGTACATCTTACATGGGTAAGATAAGACCCTGCTGCAGCAACACTTGCACTGAAAATATAGTTTTGTCAGGTATTTTCAGCTGTGATGGATGTGCTCCTTCCTCAGCTCAACCTGGATTTCACATGTAGCTCTATACAGGTGTTAACCACCGGTGACATTATCTGATCCTGGTGGATGTGATAGACATCTTTTTGGTTCTCATGTGCCTTTGTACAATGCGTTGGGGTCAAGAAAAGCACCTCTTGTATATTCTTTAGCCTATATAACAATAACAGAAAATGTCATTATATTACTTTATAAATTTTTGCAATACACTCACTTGAAATGTTGTTTTTGTTGCTCTCCTACCTCCCTACCTGAGAATTCATATCCCAGTACTTGGAAAGGTAAATAGAGGTGTGATAAGATACTAAAATGTAGCGTTTCCATATGAAGAGCAGTTAAATACAGTAACAGTTCTTGCTCTGGAAAGAAAAAAAGAAGAAAAAGAAATATTTCTGATAGAAATCGATGAGTGGCTTAAAGAGGGGTAACAGGGGACTTTTTTATGATTTTTCTAATAATAAAATCCAGAGGACCAGAACATCACATTATTGCCTAGTTCTTTCAGAACAACTAATAAGACATTTTTCTAGCAGTGTGAAGTGCATCTGTGGGCACTTCCTCACACAACACTGTGGTGATAATGCTCATATACAATCATTAAGTCACAGGGTATACTTGGGGAAAAAAATCCCCATTAAGGACTACAAAATCACCCTTGTAGATACTGAAGGACTGCAAGTGGCTGGAAATATCACAAAATGCTCAGTCCTCCTATTTCTCCTCCTTATGTGTCTTCTGTTGGTCATGGTTGGAGACAGGATTTGACTAGATGGACCTTTAGTCTGACCTCAAACACCTTCATGTTGCTTCATCATGCACAATTGTCACCTCCAGTATCCATGTGTAGTATTTATGCACAGTGAGAGAGCCCTGTCTTTCAGGAATAGTGTCCTGGACCCAGGAATAATGTCTACTGAATGATTTACCTTGACCTGCAGCAGTATCTGGACATGCTCAGCTACTGCATCTGGACCGATGGAAGAAGGCTGCACCAAGGAGACCATGCAGAAAAAGCTCGCAGGACTTCAAGAAACAAGACACCTTGTGCAGCCCTCAGCACAAATAAGGTCTCACTAGCAAAGTGCTCATATGTGTCATTAGCTTTAAGCAATAGGGTGTGTAGGAAGAGCATTTGGGGACTTCAACAGGCATTTGAGTATGTTTGCAGAACAAAGTCTCTGATTTCCATATATCTTGTGTGTCTTTAAGAAGCAGAAGTAAGAGTTGTGTTGTCTTGGCATTGTAAGACAGTGCTGCCTATAAGGCAATACAATGAGAATGGGAACCCAAATGTCCACAATATGCAGAAGACACCTCCTGATTTAAGGATTCTCAAAATATGGTTCATGAGATACCCCTGTTTAGATGCTCTGTACGTCTTTGAGGCTTTGGACTTGTCCATGTAATGAAATCAGTGCCACCTAGTGTTGTTCTCCTTCAAGACAAAGGAAGGAGCTGTTCTTTTTTTTTATTATTTTATTTATTTATTTTGTAGACCCTGAAGAAGACAGAAATCATTTTGTCTCTGCTTATGAACAGTGATGTTTGGCTTGGATGTGACTGAGCACAGGGGAGCCTAATTTTGCTCTACGCTGAGATGCTCTTTAGCTAACTGCAGGCAGGTGATGCATGTCCCAGGCATGAGGGAGGACACACAGAGAGTTTGATAGTTCTTGTGGCACCTTCTGTGCTTCCTCCTACGTCACCTCCAGGGCCTTGCACCAGCAATAATCCTGATCCTGGATCCATGCTCTTTCCACTACCTCATGATCTTTAAATGGGATGCACTGATCTCACAGGACCTTGACAAATTCAACCCTCAAGCTGAAATCACAGATGAAGTTGACATTAGGGCTTTTTGCAAGAGGGTTGTCAACCACCTGCTCATTGCAGTGGAAAGTGGTCACTCTTGAAGGAGCAAGAATGAAAGCTGAGGTCCAGCTTTCCTGAATCAGTTTGTTTTTAAGCATGAGAAATGGCTTGGAAAAAAATTAAGTTGTAAAAATTTAATGTTTCTGGCTCATGATTCCTTTCTTTTCCACTTCCAACCTCTCCCTTTGACATCTAATTAAATCCTTCCAATCTCAAAGAATGCTTGTGATGAATAAATGTATCTGCCCATGTAGATAGCTGAAGAGTTGGAAGTTTGAAGAACGAAGCAGGTCAGCCAGGAGCATCCCTCACAAAGAAATAAATTAGAAAAATTCAGCTCCCTTTAGTTTTTACCCTGATTTCTGTCAGAAACGAGGTTGAGAACACACTACCTGTCTGAGGATAAATCCCTTGCTAACATCTGAGTGCATGAACAAGGTGGACTGAAGCATAACACCGGGACTGCAGTCTCAGAAACGTTACCTATAAGTCCTGTGAGTGTTCATGGTTGGGTACCTACCAGAGAAGAAAGAAGAACAAAGCCTGTTCTTTTTCTGTTGTGATTGCCATGCCTATTTAATGCACACTCCATGGCCCATAGCTAAGATTTGGTGGATATAAGAATATCTGAAATATTTCACAAGGACACTGCAGCTTACAAAGAAGCTGAAGGTGCCATAGGGCGAGCTGAAGAGGTGGAAGACTTTGCCATGTAGGACTGGTAGAAGACAGGGCAGAAAGTTGTTGTTATTGTGGAAAAAGTATGTGGGAGGACTATGGCACAAAACTATAAGAAAGTAGGCTTTATTTAACAGAATCATCATTCCTGAACAGATACTGGTTACTACATAGCTATTCATCATGTTTTCCTAGCAATTCAGGAACAAATAAGACCTCATCTACTTCCTCTGGTGATACTTCAGCTAGGGACAGTTTATCTGTGGTGTGTGCTCCTCCCCAGGAATACAACCCACTCAAGTTCCTCCTTCTTGACATATGAGATGATTGTCACATGGCGTCTCATGATATGCACTAGTGAACACTGGATGTGCTGGGTATTGCTCACCCACAGTGTTGGGTAGTCTAGCCAGTTTGTAGCAGAATAGCTCAAGTCCAAAGATTAAGATTCAGTGTTTATGACCAATGAGTCCCAAAGGGTGACTATCCCTCCTAACATAGAGATCTAGCTGGAAAGATTGAGGGTTTGGTAGCTTTCATGCCCACAGGTGTCATGAACATTTCCCAACTCAGTTCCTTGGGGATCAGCATCTCCCCATACCCAGATCCTCATCAAAGGGGTGAGCATGGTAGGGCAGGACCACTGTGGGAGAGAGACCGATGCATCTGGGGAAGTAGTGCAAGAGAAGGGAAAGGCTCTTGGTGTAACCAAAAAGGAGACAGAATGTGACAATGAGGCTCTGTATGCTCAATGGAGAGGGCCATGTATGGTAGAAGAATGGTTTAAAACACTTTTGACTTAAATCACTCACATTGGAGGCAATTATCATCTCTTTAGCTGCAGAGAGAACTTCAGGTCACAATACTTGTGAGTGAATTTTCTTGCTTATCTGACAAAAGTTTGACAGCAATAATCAGGCCTTTCTGGTTGAAAACTGGGTAATGTAGTCTTTATTCTTCCCCAGGAAGGGAAAATTTGCTCTAATTGGCAAATTATCATGGCTGTTGGGACAAGCTGTTTAGTTCCTGTTGTAATGCTGTTGCCTTCATTCCTAGATTATGGATCTTCCCTCTTTCTGCTGGAAGGATCTGAAGTTCAATCCCTGGCTAAGAAATATTAACACAGCATCAGCCAGGCTATTTTGAATAACCACTAATATCTATGCTGCTTTAAGCTGAAAGAAAAGCCTTTTCAAGTGTCGCATACATTACCAGGAACAGTGGGGAAGGATGTTAATAATTCATTCATGCTCTCAGACTCCAGAGTGTACTAGATCTTTCAACTTATAACAATAGACTTCACCCTGCAGGCTGTCATGTCCTGCTTTTAACAAAGGAAAAGAAAAGAGAGGAGGTGAAAAGGAGGAAGATTTCCTGGGTGGAAAATCTAAAGCTTGATAAAGAATTAAAGTCTGTTAAATGTCTACTTGATCCAGCCATTGGGCAATAAAATCTATTTGCAACAGGGTGTTAGAAGAAAGAGCTGTGTGTGTAGTCAAAAAGCATTTGTTGAGAAGATGCTGGAATTACTTTCCATCGGTTGTGGAATATACCACCCCTTAGGGCTTCTGATCATTTGTTTTCTCTTGCTCAGGCCAAAGGAGAGAGGAAAAAGAAAATAGTTAAGTAGTTATACCCAACAAAACGTGTGGGTGGAATAGTTTTTATGTGGAAAGGCCATTTACAGACCCTGCTAGTATCTGAATATCTGCCATATAGTATCCATACGGTATGAATACCCTCAGATACATTATCTGTATACTCTCCATCTACAGCTTACATGTGAAAGACTCCACACAACTTTTTCCTCTTGTAGCAAAAATAATGTGAATCAAAAATAGCAGCTGCTGTCCGGGAAAGTAGGTACCAGAAGCAGAAACTCATCTGCTTTGGTTATTCTAAGCCCTGTCAACCACAGACCGAACTGCCACCCGTGAAGGCAGAATCAGGATCTTTGGGCTAGTTAACACTGCTGAACGGCAACCGCTCCAGCAGCAGTCGTGATCATGGGGCAGGGAGATCATCCACCCTGTTCTTCATGGATCATCTTGACTCTTCATCTCAGATTTTCTTCATTCTTCTCTTTCTGTGTATGGGACAATCTAGCCCGTAAGAATCAAAGAATGTCCTTGTCTTGGTCGAAAGCCATTTTTAAGGAGAAAAGTTGAGGTCCTTCATATGCTGTACAGTCCCTAAAGAGAACTTGAAGGTCCTTCCGCAAGAGAGATGACCACTCAAATGAGCAAGTGCAGAAGGCTGAACTAAAATTTTTCCTTCCAGGGTCAGCAGGAGACGGAGAAATAGAATTTGAGTCCCCTGAGATCCAACCAACTTCCTTATTTTTTTGTTCACGTCAACAATTTGAGTCATTTAGCAAATTCTTCATGCTACTTCCTTCATTCCCACAGTTATCTCAAGGTTGGTGGCAACTGGAGAGTCCTATTACTAGTTCTAATGTCTTCATGAAAGTCCTGGTCTCCCCTGTGTGTTCTGGATAACTGATTACAGCACTCATTATTTCCCTCCAGTTTATTTGCTGCTATTTTCCAAGAGAGACTTCCCACAGACATTTTGATGCCTGTGAAAGAAGAAAAAAAACCAGTGCATTAATTTATTCCTTGTACAACTCTGCATTATCACCTACAGAGAAGTTTTCCTGAGGAGGGAAACATTCCCTCAGAGAAGAATTGTAACTTGAGTACTGTACATAAAAGCACATTTAACATTTCTGCTCTGCTTCACCGATGCTTCACTCTGAGTTCAGCAGATTCACGCCTAGTACAAGCAGATTCTTCTGGAAAGATATTTACAAACATATGGGAAGATCCCAGGCACAAAAGAGAACTCTGATCAGAAAAACAAACAAACAAACAAACAAAACAAAATAAAAAAAATAAAAAAAAATAAAAAAGGAAACCACACTAGTACCTTGGAAAGAAACCTCAGGAGAAAGTAATTTACAAGTCAGGGGAAAGCCATGGTAAGCAGTGTTATGTAAACAGCTTAGGGAAGCAGAGATAATCTTTCAACCAAATCTTGCTGATGAGTTTCTTTTTGCAGAAATGAGCAGAAAATCCATCTGGATGACTTGTACCTCGCATGGTTGTAATTTAAGTTCTCCCCATGGTTGGGATCGAGTTCAATTTCTGCTATTCCCACCACTCCAAATATTCTTTTATGTTTCCTGCTCAAACTAATGCACATTTCTTCTTACAGAGGTGGTGCTGGAATCATTCTTTACCCAGCATTTCATATCCATGGGAAAACCTTCCTCTTCCTTTGTGAACCTACAGTGTAGAGACCACAGAGGGTAGGGGGGACAGGCTGACAGAGCTGAGTAGCTCACTCAGCAAGGAAACAACTGTGAGGCCAAGCTCATCTCTTAACTCAGAGGGCAATGCATAGAATAATAGAATAATAGAATCACTAAGGTTGGAAGGGACCTCTAGAGATCATCTGGTCCAACCCTCCTGCACACGCAGGGTCACCTAGAACATGTGGCACAAGATTGCATCCAAGGGAGTTTTGAAGATCTCCAGGGAAGGAGACTCCACAACCTCTCTGGGCAGCCTTTTCCAGTGCTCTGTCACCCCCAGTGTTAAGAAATTTTTCCTTAAGTTTCTATCAAACTTTCGATGCTTCAGTTTGTGGCCATTTCCTCTTGTCCTTTCGCTGGTCACCACAGAAGAGTGGCTGACCCCATCCTCCTCACTGCCTCCCTTGAGGTACTTATAGACACTGATCAGGTCCCCTCTCAACCTTCCCTTCTTGGCCACGAGGGCACACTGTTTCCTCATGGTCAACCTGTCGTCCACCATCATGTCCAGGTCCTTCTCGGCAGAGCTGCTCTCCAGCAGGTCGGTCCCCAGCCTGTACTGATGTCTAGGGTTGTTTCTCCCCAGGTGCAGGATTGTGCCTTGGCCTTGTTGAATTTCTTGATCCACTCATCTAACCCACATTTCTGGAGTTTGCCCAAGAGGATGCTGTGAGGGACGGTGCCCAAAGCCCTGCTGAAGTCCAGATATATGACATCCACCACTATCCACTCATCTATCCAGCCAGTCATTCCATCACAGAAAACTATCAGATTAGTTAAGCATGATTTCCCCTTGGTGAATCCATGCTGACTATCCTGAGCACGTTCTTGTCCTCCACATTTGTGACTGGAGTCCACTTCATCTCTTTTTATGTGCACTAAGGTGGTGGTTGGATCACCATGGGAATCCTGCCTCCCCTAGTCCCAATTATCACAAATTTTCATGACTCCGCATAGTGGGTGAAAGAGGGAGGGAGTAGAAGTGTGCAGCAGGCTGGCGTGGCCCTGTCCCTTTCAACAGCAGCCTGTATTTATGCCAAATTAAGGCTACTGTGAAGTCATATGCCAGAAATAAGATTCTTTAATGATGACTGGATATCCCAAACTGGTTCCTACATGGGCAGTGAAAACAGGAGCAGAGTTGTGGTTCAGACATACAAGAGACCAAACAGCTGTGAATTCAGATAAAGGGGTGTGATAGAGGAGTTTCTGAAAGGTGGAGATCATAAGGAGAAGACAGGCACTCAAACTTCTCCTGTCTTTTCTCTTTCCCCTCTGCATCTGCCATATGCCTCCAAAAAGATCTTCTCCAACCTGTTAACCAAAATTATGTGAACCCTCTGAGGACGCAAGGCCTCTCTGCAGGCATTGCTCCGATGGCTTCCAGGGAATGAGGCCAATTTACATGATTTTTGTCCTTGCAGCATGGGTGCTTTTTGGTGCACGATGCAAACAAACAAACCTCCATTGAGACAACACAATCAGCTGAGTTCAGCCTGTAGCAAAGGCAACCCATCAACTGTCGGTTGCCAGGCCATTTATTCCAAGAGAGAGGACTGACGGGGCTGATTTGCAGCCAGCAGTGAACTGTATAGTGAATGCTAATATACATCAGAGGAGTTTATGTTCTGCTCAGTCTTTTGGCAAAGAAAAGGAAGGAGATTTTTACTTGTAATAGCACAGAACTGTCCAATATACAGGTAAGACCCAATTTAAGGATCTCTAAGCTCTGAGAACCGTGTCACCCAGTGAAGGGTGACAAACATTATGAGAGCTGAAAGATTTGAAGCTAATAGAAGGTGAGCAACCTCTTGTAGGTACTAGGTTTGATCTTCCAGACCTAAGTGCATCTCAAGAAGGAATGTCAGTTTTGCTGGGACCTCAGACTGGCCCATCATCATCCTTGTGTTGATTCCCTGCCTGCTTCCTGTCTGCCAGGGCTTTCCAAGTCGAAACACATACATTTGGTCAGGGAAAACCATTTTCTCTGGATCCAGGCCCTGCTTTCTTTAGCAAAATACCCAGAGTTCACACTCCGTGAGCAAATGAACCACAGTGCAGCACACAATATGAAGGAAGATCGCAGCAATAAGGTAAAAGATGTACCTACAATCTTGCACCTATGTGTTCAGACATTTGAGTAAAGTCTGTCTTGGCAAGGTCTCCTCCAACATCTACTGAACATAGGATTGCCCATCTCTAGAGAGGATTCTCTCCTGACCTGTAATGTTGTACTCATCATTGACTATGCAGAAATGTTTAAAGCAGCACTTGGGATTTGTCTGTTTGATCCCTTATCAATTCTCTCTTCCTCATAAACAACACTTCCCTTGATTGCTCCCAAGAAAACAACAACAACAAAATTTCCATGGAGCAGGAGACTCCTAAACTGGAGATAATCCCTGGGTTGTTCTGATACTTTAACAGTGACACTATGTGTAGTTTCTGGAGAGATGCTATGGATGGGGAAAGGACAAGGAGCTGCCGTGTCCCATTCCTGACTTGCAGAAGAACTTCTCTTCAGGCGCATAACTCCCTGCATGAATGGGGACACCACAGAGAAGGAAAGGTAGAGTTTCTGCTCTCCTATCTCCTCCCTGGCCCCCTGATGTCTCCTCTGCAGAGGTGCCAGTTCCACATGATAGGATTGCAAACAGGCTTGGCACAATAATTCTGTTTTCTTGCTTTTTCCCTCTGCTGGGAAACACAGCCAAGAAAGTGTCATCTGTATAACTGCCCCAGCGGAGCACTGTGAACACCCCTGGTCAAAGCAGCTGGAGAGGAAATGCAACGAAGTTGGAAACTTGTCATTGTCAGCTGGTTTCTCTACCCAGGAATTCATAAAAAACATGACAAAAAAACAGTTAGGTCCATTACAGGTTAGTTCTGTCTGAGAAACTGCATAAAATTCCCCGAGTGTTTATTTAACTCTATACAACAGTTGCTTAACGTCATGCTGTTCTGTCCAATTCCAATTCAACAGAGTGGTTTTCTGGCTAAGGAATTCATGGGTCAAACCGCTAGATCTTGGCGTTTGGTAGAATTCTGTGATATAAGTCATTATGTCAAAATAGGAAACTCTCAAACGCAGAGCTTTGGAGACCTATGAAAAAATACGCCGGTTTGGGCTTTATTTTCATTCTAGATACACCTGCAATGAAGCACTCATATTGGGCCCAAAGCCACAAAAATCAGAGGAAAACTGAGAGCCCCCAGATGTAATGTTTATTTAATGTCCATTCTTTTCAGAGTCATTTGGGATTATTCAGTTTTTGGACTGGGCTATTCTTTTCCACCTAATGTGCTTGTACAACTCCACTTCCGAGTGAAATCAGGCAGCTGAAGCCAAAGCTGCACAACTGAGAACGGCGTTTGGTCTCATGCCCCCCAAACAGGACCCTGAGAACCAGAAGTGCTTCAAAACCTGCTCTTGTTCCAAAGCTGAAACAGAGATGACTTGAATAAAATAAATCTCCCACTTCTATAAGCAAAGGGGAGAAGGGGATTCTCTACAAAGAATGGACTGAAGAGATTCACTTTGCACACTGGACTGCAAGATTTTTTTTGTGAGAATGCGGTTATTTATCCTGCTGTTCCTGTTTTACCAGAATGTTAGCAAGGAAAACTTAGACTGAGAAATTTGCATGCATTCATTTTTTAATATGTTAACGAATAGATTCCTCCTATTACCCAGAAAGTGTAATATGTATGTAAATGTAGAGTGGTTGTATTTTGTTGTACTCCAATGTACTTTTATTTTTTATTTTATTTTATTTATTTTTTATTTTATTTTTAATAACACCCTAGTGCAAGAAGGGTTAGGTTTGACACCTGGCATGGTGTTTCTGGCTGTCATGTCATCTTGTTACTGCCGAGCGGTGCTAAGGTGAGCATGCTGAATGACTGCTCTGATTCGAGCCATAAAAATCTTAACTCGGCTTCTTGGTTCATGCTTAGCTAAGCATGTAACTTTGTATAATAATTTTCACAGTCAGAAACTAACACAGGAAACGTTAAGTTCTCAGTCAATTCTACAGCAAACAAAATCAGAGAAAAAAAAAGATCTCAGGAAATAGGGTTGTGAGAGAGTTAGAGATCACCTAAACTATCTGATGTGCAGAGAGAGGACAATCTCTGCTTAGGCAGTTCCTCAAAATGCAAACCTGGGCTGATTTTAAAAAGCACCTCCAGTGATGGAGAGTCCAGGTGATCTCAGGATGGAGGTTTCTGAGGTTTTTAGCCTCCTGCTTGATGGTGCTCGCCATTCCCCCAACGCACAAGAGCTCAAGAAGGCAGTGAGGGAGCTCCAGCACCGCCGGCTTCAACGCGCCACCGAGCAGCAGCTCCCACCCGCAGCCCCTTTCCCCACCGCACACATGGAGCAACAAATGGTGTCTAAATATACGGCAAGCGGCGGAGGCAACAAACAGATGGCGGGAGAACAAGGGCTCGGATCCATCAGCAGAAATCTGGATCAACTCGCCGATGATTCACCAGCTCAAAACGGGGGTAAATACATAACAGACGCCCCACGCCAGCCAACCTCCCTGGAGCTGAAAGTCTCGTGCTGAGTCCGTCACTGATGGTGTCTTTTTGCCGTTGTACACAGGAGGGCAGCAAACATTTATTCAGCGTTGGCACCGGGTCTCTTCCTAACGCCACAAGCAGATGCAGTTGGGAGAGTGTACGCTGTCCCTCACCAAGAGCGAATGGCTGCTAAATAGTCCCATAGAAAAACGAGCAAACCAACCAACCAACCAACAAAAAAACTCAAATCAACTGATATTAGATGGAAAGCACAGTTACTGTTAACGATGCTGTTACATTTTGACAAAGTTTGCCTAGGGATTCTTCTTGCTACTAGGCTACACACACCCTGCACCAAACTGGATATACCTTTCTTCTTCCCTAATTAAGTTTTAGAGGGTGTTTTCTGCCATTGGTGCAAATTTTCATAGTGTTTGTCAGTCTCCAGGGAGATCACACGTGTATTTTTCCCATCAAGGTGCTGACACAGCATTCTTAGACATGTTTTATCCCCTTGTTTGCTGAGATGATACACTGGGGAGGGGGGAAGAGGGGAACATATATATTCAAGTAGTTTCTAAATATAGTCAAGGAAGTTTTTCATGGAATATAAAACAAAAACAAAAAGCATGAATCAGGTTTTGTAGGGAATAAAGGCCTGAAAGTGAGCTTTTTTTGGCCATGATTAGTATTTTTTTGTGTGAATACAACTAAAGTAGTTGTCTGAAACCTGCAAGTAAGCTTACTATCTCCTTCCCACCCTCTGCTCAACTCATTTCATTTCTGTGACTTCTCACTAACTTTAGCCATTACCCAGCACAAGCAATTCTCAACATTTATATTGATGCAGATTTAGATTGGAGCCTCTTGGGTGAGGCTGTGTATTTTGCCTATGAAGTTGCTCTTAGCAAACCGTAATTAAAACATTGATTGCTTTGTGGTTGTGTTCTCTTCTGCTGTCTAGCAGGATCCAATCTGAAAAATCAGTCTAGACTTCCCAAGCAATCTGAGAAGATCACGGTGCTTTGAGAGGGCAATTCATCCTGTGTCAGCCTGGGTTTCCAAGGTGGGATGAGCAGTCGCTCCAGACTCTTTCCATTGACTAAAAAGGGAGTGGAGAGTGACTGGTCTATCTACACTCACACATTCCAATTCCAGACATTTCAAATTAGGCAATATGAATTCCGATCTAAAGGCTCAATTTCTTCCCGTTTATTCCCAGGTGCAAGCCTAGGGGACAAAACATCCTCTACAAATGAAGAAGATTGAAAGTTCTTGGGTAGGTAATCATGGTCTCATGTACAACATTATCAACAGTCAAATTTTACATTGTTCTTGAGCACTGAAATCAATGGGACATGGACGATGATTTGCCTGCCCAAGGTCACATCAGTGAGCTTGTGGTAGTGGAGAATTGGACTCAGATCAGCATCTTGGCCAAATCTATTCTGAATAATCACTCACTTCATGAGGTTCAGCATCTTCACATACACAGAGAATGGGCAGGGCACATTGTGCTTCAGAAAACATTGCAGGAGAGTGACTCAAAGCATATGAAATAGTGATGCTGCCTGTTCCTGCAATCTTTAATATGATAATATCTTTGGGGACCAGGTTATGAGAGGTGCTGTGTAGAATGAGGCTGTCTTATATCACACGAGTCCATCCTCTACCAAAAAACATACAATAAGAAAAAGCCTGACCAAGCAGAACCCACACATCGTCCAGCTGCGATTTCATGGCAACAAATATGATTGGGGATTTTGCTTATCTGAGGGTATTACCCTGTTTTATGTCAAAGAATTACAGCCCAAGCTCTGAGGTCTGATGTGAGCAGTTCATCTCCTGAAACAGCAATGCAGTGTGGAGTGCCAGGAACACAGGAGCAGTCTCAGTTTGTCATAGCAAAATCCCTGGCATGGTTTATTTACATTAGGAATATAAATTCAATTGTGGCTGCGGCTTTGGACAGCTAAGCACAAAGAATCCTGCATGGGCTGAAACCTTAATTACCTGATTTCCTCTAACCTGATTTTGTCTAATCAATATGCCAATGGAATTGATCCCAGAGTAGGACACAGTTTCAATTCTCGTTGTGTATTCTTCAAAACTCTAGCAATGGAGAATCGACTACCCATGTGGGTAACAGTCCCACACTTACCATAGTTTTATATCAAGTTTCAACTTCAGCAGAATTTCTTATGTTTTTAACTGATCCAAATAAAATTTCCCAGTTTATAAGTCTGGAATTAGCATTTTTGATCTTTCTATTTGATCAACCAGTGAAAAATTGCCATAGAATTGTACCTAGTAAGCCCTGAGCGTAGCATTCAAACATCATGCAGACATTTCATATCTGCAGTCACCTTTGAATAAGATTGTAGAAGTGACATCCAATCAAATTCCTCATATATGAGTTGATTTTTTTAAACAAATTCAAAAAAAGAATTAAATGAAGAAATGCACACTTTTCTCCCCAAATAATGTAAACAAGATTGTTCAACTTGCTTCTCTGGTATAGATCTGCAGATCTGCTTTTTCTGACCTTGTAATCAGAGAAGACTGAGCCCAGCATTTGTCTTTGAACTCTGCTAATAATTAAATCCTATTGTTTCATTGAAACAGAACATGGCTCTCTCAATTTGTAACCAGAAGCAGTATAGCTGCAAAGAACAATGTTGGATAAACATGCCCTTCAAAGATCAAAGGATGTAGGGCTTTGTCAATTAAAAAAATATCAGCATAGCTAAACTGCCGTTTCTCAGCAACTTAGTGTGGGTTCAGATCTGAGGCTGCCGGATTTCTTTGCTTTCATTTCATGGTCTCAAGGGCATCCTTATTCGCCAAAAGTGCGTGGGGAAGCTGGCACACCCAGATGTGAGTTGAGGGACTTAGGGTAGAAAGAGGCAGAGTACCCCCCTCATCATTAATTAAGTGTTCAAAGGATTCATGCTCTATCCAAGCAGCATATCTCCGTGGCATTAATAAAAATTGGCCTCAGAGAGACAACACGAGCACATACAATATGTTCAACATGGTAATGGGTAAAAGGGTAACAAGGAGGCTTTGTAATGATCAGATTTGCTTTCCTTTCTCCCATGTTAGGGCTTCACATTGCCACTCATTTCCACTGGAAAATTTGTCCTCCTTCTGCAATTCGAAACTCACCATTGATGCAAACAGCAAGAGGAGAAAAAGCCACCATTGCTAAGGAAATTTGTTCTGTCCCATGAGTGACTTAGGACAAGTATGACCTCTCCTATCTAAATCATTATGAGTGACTCTCACTAGTCACTTCATGGCAGCCTGGAAAGGGACAAATTTAGAGAAGATGAATCACAGCTAAACCTGAGCATGTCTGTTCTATATTTTATAGTATTTCCTTTCTCTAGTGAACATTTTCCTCCTTTATGCTGGCTGGTCTTTTAGTGAAGAAAACCTAAAAGATCCATTAACCTTTGCAGTTCCCTGATCACAGATGATGGTCTTTGAACTCCCTGAATAGCGTTGTTCTTTCTGTGGTAAAAAATGTTAATGATATGTCTTAACACAAAAATGAATTTGACCTGCTTTCTTTTTAGAGGAAGAGAAAGAAGATAAACAGATGGGCAAAATCACGCTGAAATTTTGCAGCAAAGTTTTCTCCTGCTCAGCTCTGTGCTTTCAACTGTAGATCATGCTGTCTCAGCTTTAGAGGGAATATATGAGTTGTTCAGGTCAGAGCTCTTTAATTTCAAAATTCTCGGAAACTGCAGAATTTGAGTTTATTAGCAGTTATTGTCATTAGCAGAAGAAAAATGAACCATTTTTCTAGTACCTGAGGGCCTGAGATTCTCTATTTTCTTTCATGGTTCTTAGATATTATCATTCCATTTTGGAAAATGTACGTTTTCCTTGAAATAAATTCCATCTCCCTGCCTTTTAGAGAGAAAACCTTATGTCAATGAGTTGAATTCAATATCAGTCAAACCAAGAAAGAATCTGGCCATAAAGTTTGACAAATGATTACCATTAAAAAAAAATGTACACGTTGTGTCTAAATGCAATTGACCTCATTCTCCCTCATCTGTCCTGATGTTCAGCTGCTTGGAAGGTTTTCTCCAGGGAAAACCCTTATTAAATGATTTGTGCTTCTTTTACATTTTATTTCAGATTATCTCACTCCCTTGTTTTATTTCTTCTTCAGGCTGGCTGCTTGTTACAGCTAATTTGGTTGTCCTTGCTGGGACTACCATAAATACTCTTTCCCTGTAGTACTTTGTAAGCTGAATTAATCAAGTGATCTTGGGTATAACATTCAAGAAAACACAGTCGACAGGATTAAAGACTGGGAGAAACTTTACAGCTGGAGACACCGTTTTAAAGTCACCCATAAAGGTGCATGAGCAAAAACTGCTGACAAGGCCAAAACACTTCATAGATGCTAAAATTGTGACCTTCAGCACTGTGCTACAAGGCATATTTGTTTGCTCACTTCTCTCCCTACATCCATTATATTGAAGCAAAACTCTCTTTGGAACTCTGAACAAGTAGCTTTGCACAGAAATAGATGAAATTCCAGCCTAAAAACAAGGAGATAAAGGCTGACCTTCAGGCTGAAACTTAATGTTGAAGCCCATCAGTCTCGATGTAGACCAGGTCCCTATTCTCCATCTGGAAGGTATTCCCGGATGGAGGGTGACCTCTCATCTAGGGGATAGTGGCATTTTGTCGCATGGTCCAAGCTACTGATTTTTATTTTAGAGCTGAATAAACACTTAATCCACCGAAACATAATTCTAGGGTAGCGGAGGGTGCCTATAGGATTGAAATTAAATTAACTAATTTTATTAATTTTGACTTGGTGAAATCTTTGAACAGTTTCTGTCAAAAATCTTTTTCCAGACAGGACACCACTTGGAATATTTCATTTGACTATTTCCAAAATCAAACATTCCCCATTTTTACTTCCAAAATAGTTCTTTTCTAGTCTGAAGTTGCAAACATTTTATTTAAAAGGGTCAGGAAAATCATTAAAAACACCCAATGAGTGACATAAATGTTTGGTTTGACAGGAAATAGCTCTCTTTTATTCACTGAAAACAAAGTATTATTCTTTTTCAATTCTTTTTCTTTCTATGATTGAGAACCCCTCCAAAAAAGAGTTTGTGAAATCATTTATTCCCATGATTTGCTCAGTTTTTTTGAAATTTAATGGAGAGAGGCATTTTCACATCAAAGCTCAGTTTAATTGAAGGTGGATGCTGTTACTAAATTGAAAAGGTTAAAACTTTATTCTGAAAAAAGAATGAACTATTTTCATTTTATGTCCCCACTCGTAATGGAAAATGTATTAAAATATCAGTATTTCCTGTAGGTTAAAAAGTCTTTATTTTTTTAAGTCTCCTATACCACACACAAGACAGATGGACCTTTATTTTTGCAAGAGCTTTTTTACTGCTAAAAGGTGAGTCTATTCATGCTACAGTAAACCTGGAAAATGCTAGGGTGCAGTAATGCATGGTGCAGTATAGAGATGATATAAGACATTTTAGATACAAGCAAAAATTCCACCTTTATTGTAACAGATGACACTGCTTGAGGTTAGAACAAGAAGTACCTGTTGCCTGTGCTGTAACATTTCCTGCAAATAGCTCTTTATTTGTTGCTCTGATATAAAGGCTGTTTTACAGCGCTTGCCCAACTGGCTTTTCTATGTCAGGTTATCACAGATGCTTTTTTTTCTCAATTCATTTGAGGCCAACTGATGTTAAGAGGTTCTAACAAGGAATGTAACTTGCCCCTTTCACTTCCATTCAGACACTTTGAATAAACCCACATTTCAGGCTTTTACGGGTCCTCTTTCCATTATATTTATTTTATTTTTCTCCATGGGAATTGAGACATTTCGTTCAGGTCATTTTCTGCAATATCACATTAGCCCATTAAAATGGCAAATAGCGTATTGTCCGTTCACTCCGGCTGCTTGCTCTTTTCCCCTAAAAAGCACAGTCATTTCTGTAAGTGCACCATGTCCCTACTCACTCGAGGGGCCTTGTGGATCTCCTTACGTTCTCATTAAATCTCTCCAAAGAGCAGTTTCCTTGGAAACGAGGGAGCCGATCCAGCAAAGGGGCTGAGCATCCCTACCTTGCCTTGACTTTGGAGGGAGGTGAAGGCATCCAGCACTTCTGAATGCATCTGGCCAGGAGAGAAACTATTATGCACTAACTATTAATAGTAGTTTCAGGAGGATGGAAAATAATATTGGTCCTTACGTGCCCTCATACCATCTGCATGAACAACAGGAGATAAAAAGAGGTTGAAACTCCTGGTGCTTTTAAGGTTTCTGTGAAGTCATGTAGGGCCTTTGGAGATATGAGTGCTTGATAACTATTTAGTTGGAAGAACAAACCTTTTATGAAAGTCTAAGAGGACCAAACTTTCTTTCCAGGTTATTTATAACATGTCAGTGCATTTGTAAGGGAGGTATCAGGGAGAAATGCGTTAGAGACATGGAGGGAAGTAGGCAAACAGCTTGGATTAAAAAGAAAAGAAAAACAAATAAACAGCAAATATTAGATATTCTTTGAGATACAAGGAAGTACCTTACAAGAACTCAGCCAAAGTAAGCAGAAAATCTCGACATTTCCAAGAAAAACACCCTGGGCTTGGGAATTTGTCAGTATATTTCCATTATTTGGATATCTGAGCCCGCTCTGAACCAGGGAGAGTTGAAAGTCATGATGATACGTGACCAAATCCAAACCTTGGCATTGAGAAGACTACCTAGCTACAGGACTGTCACATGCTGGTGGCCGTTACTTTATTAAACTTGCTCACTAATGTCTTTATTGGCTTTCTACAGGCAACTTTTTGGTCTCCCGGGTTTAATAAAGAACTGAGGACTCCATCCCTTCCCACTTTAGTCACAGTTTAAAAGTAGGTGCGATCTGTACCTGTGCTTTATGGACAGTCCAGCACTACCAGGATGTCCTAGGTGGCTCTGAGAATTTATATTGCATTTAAAGAAGGAGAGCAATATCAAGTGGAGATGTGGAGAAGCAGAATGCCTTCACATCAGGAGCAGAGCACCTACCAAGCCTGAGCAAACTCAGTGGAGAAGCAAGGTTTTCCAGGACTGTAGTTTGCTTAGGATGGTCAAGCATGTTTTGTTTTTAGTTTGAGTTCCCTCGTCATCTTCTCACACTCAGTTCTTCTGTTTCTGACTTTTTCTCTTGATAATTTCAAGATGGAAAAGAATTACATTTTCAAATAAGCTTTTATTTTATTTGTTTTGTTTACATTAATTTCTACTCCTTATTACAATAGAAATGAATTTAAAATTTGCGAAAGCAAGCACTAGAAAGAAGCCACAATTCAAATGCCTTCTGTGAGGCAAAAATTTCTTCTTTTACACAGATCCATTTGAAAGTCCTTTTACCTCAGACAAAATCAGTGTCTTACAAAGCATTTGTGCTACAAACATAGTCACCTTCTCATGGAAGGATATGAGACCAAAAAGGTGGTGTGTCATGTCACTCAGTGCATTCCTTACAAGTTTCTCATGACTGTAGGTCTCTGCTCACATGTCAAACTGATGTTTTTCAAGAGAAACACAGATTAATTTTAAAATGATATTTTGGACACATCTAGAGGTAGCAAATGACATTGGAACAATTAATAGGGACCAAAGGCCAAGGAAAAGGTTTTCCCTGCCCTGAAATCTTTGCAGCCGGAAAGGAAGTCAAAAGAATGCAAAAAGGATGAATTACTTTCACTCCTGCAAGTGCAACCAAAGCGCAAGAAATAACTCACTCAGCATCAACCAGAAATGTGTAAGACTGAAAAGCAACTTCGAATAACACAGTACATGTGGTGGACAAGAGCTCCTAGAGGGTTATTTCAGAGCTGTTGATGGGTAATAATTTGTTCCCGTATGAGGAACTGGGCCCTGTTTCTGAGATCCCATGGGGATATGAACATCTTACTGAGAGTGGAGTGGAAAAGAGTTCAGCGTGGACAGGGGACATGCTGATGAGCAAAGGAACGTGGCACTGAGGTCCTGATCTGCAGAAATGAGCTACCCTGAGGTGCCTATTGCAAAACTGAGCTCTTCTGAAAATCCATCCAGGAGCAATAGAAAAAAATGAATCGTTGAACTAGATGATCTCCAAAGGTCCCTTCCAACCTCAACCATTCTGTGATTCTGTGATTAATCAAGCTAGCATATGGTATTCTCTTTAGCATACATCATTAGCTGGTGCTAAATATCTCTCTCTCCTCCCTTTTCCTCATCATTTGTCTCTCCAAATTTTCTTTTGGAGACTGTTCCATGCAGGAAAGCAAAGAATCATAATTGAGAATCATGTGGGAGCTGAATCATAGATAGTGGGAAATAGTTTTCTCCAACCCACAACTAGGATGGGATGAAGTCAGGGCATGTTTTACCCAGAAAGAAGAAATCATTGGTACTTTCCCAGCACTGTAGCATCAGCATCATATCTAGTGCTGGCTCCATGCAATAACTGAGAGCCTGCAGGGTTTCCCTAGCCCTAGAAGGTCAAGATCTGAATTCAGGTTCTTGCTTTGCCATATGGTGATTTGCTCTCTTGCCTTAGACGAGTCCAATATTGGAACAAGTGCTAAGTTTCACCTTGAAAATAGGGGTCGACACATTTTTTATTTAGAAAATTTTTGGACAAAAGTGTGTCCCTTACAATAGATGGTGTCGACAGGAATTTACACCCCCAGAAGAAGTTTTTTTTTGTGCCATTACAAGACAAATAATGTGCTTCTAATTAGAGCTGTTGCTGTAAAATCTCTAATCTGATAACACATTGCGCAGGAGGCAAGGAGACATCTGTTCATGTGAACACAATATTAAGGTGGATGCTGGATGCAAAATTATCCCTGCACTGTTTAATTAACATTAATATCTGGCAGAAAATGTTGAATTTGTCCTGCTGTTTTCTGAATTAGTGTAAAGTTACAGCATCCACATCCTTCTACATCAAAAAGCTGCACTGCGGAGGTGCCCTCTGCAAAAACACCCATGAGTTTCTGCTCCCTGAAACTCTCCCTGGGATCTGCTGGGATTTGATGTGAGCTTCAGTCTGGCAAGATTTACGGAAAAGCAATAACACTGGCCTGATACTACCAGTGGGTGGCAATATCTTACACCAATCTTGTGCTCAAGGCATCCTCATTTTGGGTGTTGGTTGTGGTTTTGAGCGTTCTCTGATACAGCAAGTTAGTGGCTTTCTGTCACTTATACTTATTGACTTAGTGTTCGTCAGTGCAAATTGGAAAGCAGCTTCTGTTTCTTGGCACACAGATACGTTGGTTTTGGTGCCCAGCCTCCAGAAATAGCTTGGTGCTGACATCCAAAACCGGACTTGCTGGTTTTACCAGGAACGCAAGAGGAAGTTTGATTAACCACATATATGAGGTGATAAAAATAAACCTGCAAAACACTTAAGCTGAAGTAGAGCAGGAACCAATGTGAGATGATGCAGCTGACCTTGCATAAGATGTAGGAACAGCTGTTGATGCGAAAGATTTTTGCTTCTCCTGTACATCTTCTGTTAAAATAAACTTGTTAGCAAGGAGGACTTAGAGAAGTGCAGAAGGAACATTCTCCATAGAGGTGGTCAATGACAGAGGACTGGTCTCCTATGCAGGGCAATAAAGATTCAATAGGACCTGCTGAAGTTGTTATGGGGCACAATGTACAAACTCAGATATCTCCTTACAGTCCCTTCACCATCTCGACTCAGCTGTCCTGAACTTCAGATGCCAACTTTGAAACCAAATCCTCATCATAGTTGTGGATCTTACATGTAGTTTAGACCTTCAATACATTAGCTGAGTGGCAAGAATTTTGCTGACAGCAGAACAGGAGCTGAGAACCTGATCACACTGGATGGTGCAGCAAGATATATCAGCAGATCAAGAACGACCATCTATAAGGTTATCTTAGAGAAGGAAAGCCTGTGTTTGAGTAAAAGATTTGTGCTTCTCAGGCATCAGAATTACACTGGTGTTGTGGGTAAGATGACATATAGATTATAAAAACAAACAAACAAACAAAAGGATCAAAATATTTTCAGACCTGCTCCAATCTTGTTGTCTTGGACTTTTAAAATAGTAGCCATGAGTATATTAATTACAGCTCTGATTCCAAAAGGATCTCACACACCTAATTCTCATGCCCAGAGAAATATGTCAGAGCAAGGGACCATCAAGGACTGTGGTACTTCACACAAGCTAGATGCAATATGCAGATCAAATACAGCTACTATTCCCGGTTATTTTAGAAACAGACTCTAAACTGAGGATTCAGATTCCCAGAGAAAATAACATTGGGAAATTTCCATGCACCAGCTAATTTGTAGTTGCAACTTGCCCTCTTGTTGTCTGTGAAAAATGTGCATTAGCATGACTTAATGTGCTCTGTTGTCATTAGACAAAGGTAAATAAAATTGCCTCATGTTTTTGGTTGTTTTAGGGAGTGGACAATTGCCATGGCTAAGCTGTTACATAGCAACTTGTTAAAGCAGTAGCTCGCTTGCAGATCTGAGCCTCTGATGTCAGCATGGTAGAGCAAGAAAATGAGCTGAACGCGCAGTGAGGAGGGACATGGTAATTAAAAGTGAGGAATCAAACCCCTGGGGCTCAATTCTAGAAATATTTGTGAGCAGCTTTACTCATTTATCACTTCCCATCAGTATCGCTGGAGCTGCTCCAAAAAGCAGCTCAGAGGGTGTAAGCACAGCTGGACCCCGAATTCCTCCCAGCTCAGCCCGTGTCCGTGGTTTGTGCGAGTTCAAGAGAGCTATAAAAGCACTTTCTGTCAGGACTGAGCGTGCGTTAATGTCAGGAATAGCGTGGGATGGTTTAATGAAGGGTACAGGCAGTACAGAAAGGGGCACAGTGCACCACCAGATTGTGAGATATCTGAACCATCTTTGGGAGAAGAGTCGGAAGTTAGAAGACAAGCATCCTCACGGATCCTTCCTTGACTCATCAACAGGCAGAACAGAAACTCCCCACTAATGAGGCCATAAACAGAAGGTGCATCTATTCCAGGCGCAGGATTTCCTTCTGTCCAAGTCAATGTCCTGACCAGCAGACAGGAATTGTTTCACCTGATTTTAGGTGCCTGACTCAATCTCCCTTCCTGCTTGAATAGTCTAGGGGAAAGGTTAGGAACTCGCAGGGATGATTCAAAGAAGGAGCCCAACTAAGATGCTCCAAAACGCCCTCTGAAGACTCCCACAGGATTTGTATGGATCCTGCAAAGAAAAGCTTCTAAATCGAGGCACCCATGCTAAGTAACTAAAGCAAAATCTTTCCCTTTTTGAGGTTTCAAACACATTGAGAATATTCATTCTCAGATTTAATTTGGAATTTCCTAGCTTTTTTCTTTTACGATGTCTTTTAAAAAAACACAAAAAAGGGAATTGCCAATGAAAAGAGAGGAGAGGAGAGGAGAGGAGAGGAGAGGAGAGGAGAGGAGAGGAGCGGAGTGGAGAG
>JAWLRI010000771.1:2123567-2234888 GCA_034781795.1 Crypturellus tataupa
AAGGAAGGAAGGAAGGAAGGAAGGAAGGAAGGAAGGAAGGAAGGAAGGAAGGAAGGAAGGAAGGAAGGAAGGAACCCCTTTCAGATGAGTGATATTTTTATATCACTCAGTCAGTCCTGAGTTAAGATATATAAATAAATATATAAATTACTAACAGCCCCATATTGGGCTGGAATTTAATGCTTCATTAGCAATAAAAGCTTCAGGTTATGCTACTGAGTAACCTTTTGTTCAAACACGATGCCTGTCATTTGCATAAGTGCACAGACACGTCTATCTCGGAGCTATTGAAATTACGTGACTCATGAAGCTCTTGTAAACAGGTTGTTTTTCTCTCTCTGACACCGTACAACCTCAGAGTTGGTTTTCTCAGAAACACAGCTGTGTTGCGGTATAGGGTGGTGGCATTCCTGCTGCCCTTTTTGTACCATTTCAGGATCGTCACCATCACACACGCTGGTCCCTGCTCTTCCGAAGGGAGGAGGCAGCCAGCATAGGCGCTAAAATCCACTGCTGTGGACAATACATTGCAGGAAACTCGGGATGTCCCAATGAATGAGTGTGGGTTCATCCCCTGCCGCACTACCATGCAGCAGAGGGGGTTCAATTAAGTAGGTAAATATAACTCCTAAAGCATAATCCTTCCATAAAAACATCCAGGCTTTTCTTTAAAGCAACCAAAAATTGCCCAGAAATGTCATTGCTTGAATGGGTAGGAGCCGTATTTTAATTACAAAAATACATCTGTGGCTTTATTCTTTTGGGTCTTACATTGCACTTTTCCTCTTTTAATAGACTCTAAAAAGGGCTGTGCTCCTCTGCACCAGAAGCAGGAAACAATATTCTTTTCAAACAACTAAATGCCTCAACATATGCAGCTTTGGAAAGAGGATCATTGCTAATAAAAGATAAGAAAAAAATATACATATATAATATATATATATAATATATATATATATATAAAAATATATATGTTCAGTATCTGGAAACTTGAAAACTGCTGCTTTCTGCAAATGATGTCCCAGGCAAGTGTTCTGAAATTATATAAAAGTCTTTCACTGTCCCCAATACTGTACTAAAAATTACATCACACCAGAATCTTTCACATCTCTGCTCCTGAGCATGATTTTTTTTAATTTTATTTTTATTTCACATCCTTTATAACATCCTGGGCACTGAAATCGGGATGAGGCGCTTTCTCAAACATTCTCCATGAACCTTGATTTCTCATGCAGTTCTTGTTGTCCTTAAATAAAATGATCATCGTAACGCAGTGGTCACCCTAAATCCTCTCCGGTGTTGCCTAGGAAACTAAATAACTTTAGCTCCACGCTTACAGAGCTGCCTTCGCTCTCCAGCACAGTTTTACCTGCAGGAAGCTCTGCAGAGCCAGTGGTACCTAGTGATGCAGAGGGGGTTCATGAGAGTGACAGCTGCAAAGAGAAAGATATTGGGGCTGCAACCGCAAGTTGAGAGGAAAATGAATAAAACTTTCATCCCATTAGAAGGTTGCTTTGAGACAGGTGCTTGTAGTTGGCTTCAGGGGACTGGGTTGGTTTGCATGGCAGAAGATAAATTGTGGAGAAATATCAAGAGGAATATTAGCACCCTGGGTCATCCATCATTCAAGGCCATCAGTGCTGCCTCCCTGAGCAGCCAATTGGGTCAATGGGGCAGGTATTTCCAGTGGGAGCTGACTGCATCTAAGGGTCACTTTTAATTAGCTATTAAAATAATCTACACATAGAAAATAAGTTTATGTCCCTATTCCTGTCTATTAGCAAGCGTTTGAAATCATTTGCTAGAAAATATACAGGGATCCAGGGCAGGCCTCTTATTAAAATAGTGTCAGCTGTGAGCTCTTTAAAATTTCTCTTCAGGGATGCATAAATATGCATTTTTCTCTTAAAGGGCAGTCACTTTAGACTTAAAATCTTGCCATCCTTAAAAATGAAGCCCTATTGGAAGTACCTGCAAACTCAACTGAGGTCAGGCCTGTATGCAGAATTGTGGGTCTTGTAAGTGCAAGTTCCCTGTTGTGTCATACTGTGGCAAACTGATTTGTAGACCTATTGCAGACTAAGCAACACAATAAATAAACAGACAAAGAAATGTGTTTTGTGGTCATATTTTGGGTGCGATTACAAGAATATTTCAGTTGCCACCAAGAGCAGGGCTCCCTCACACACTTCCTTTTCCCTTTCCCTTTCCTGCTCTGGTTCTTCTCTACCTCTCCCCACCTCGCTCTGCTTTAGCCTCGTCTCTCTCAGTTCTCCTGCTCACCAGACTACCCTGCAAACCTGTTCATCTTGCTGAACCATTGGAAAACAACTGGTTATCTCATCTTTGGCAGGGAAGGGGAAAAGGGAGGGAAAAGCTTCTTTTTTCCTCCAGTAGCTAGACAAGACTCACAGGCTCTCAGGATCATCTGATGAGAGATATGGTTGGCAAACCATGTGCAACATCAGCACGTGGTCAGATACTGGAAAAGGGAATAATCTGTGCCAGCAAAGTAGGATCTTCCGTTTTTGACAGTGGCAAGCTATTAGAGCAGTTTGTTGTGTTTTGTGTAGCTGCTTCTTCTTGTGCTTCAGACACATCCACTTGAAAGTGTATTCTCCACTGTGGAGCTTCTCTTAATGGCATGCAACCCTTAATTAAACAAAAGGAGAGGTCTGCCTTTGTCAATCTGTGGACTGTGTTAAAAAGCAGAAAAAAATGCAGGGAAAAAAGCAGTTACCCCGGGAATCATGGAGAACATGGCAGGACCTCCTGCAGAAGGTCAGTAAGTAGACTCTGATCTTCCTTTGTGTTGGGATGAGATCATTAAGGAGCAATAAGGAAGGTAAGGAGAATGAGCCTTTTTCCTTTTCCTAAGAAAACAAAATAAAATCAAAACAAACAAATAAAAAAATCAAAAAAAAAAAACTATCTTGGCTTGTTCTCATAGCAAATCCATCAAGAGGAACCCATTTAGGTAGGAAAGGGACTGATAATGCAAAGCCAACACTTCACAGAATCCCAGAATGGTTGAGGTTGGAAGGAACCTCTAGAGATCATCCAGTCCAGCCCCTGCTCCAGCAGGGACACCCACAGCACGGGGCACAGGGTGGCATCCAGGTGGGTTTAGAAGATCTCCAGAAAAGGAGACTCCACAGCCTCTCTGGGCAGCCTGTGCCAGGGCTCGGGCATCCTCACACCAAACAAGTTCTTCCTCACACGGAGGTGGAATTTCCTATGTTTCAACTCACACTTATTATTCCTTGTCTTATCACTGGTCACCACTGAGAAGAGTTTGACCCCATCCTCCCAACATTGACCCCTTAGGTACTTGTATACATTGATCAAATCTCTTCTCAGTCTTATCTTCTCCAGGTCAAACAGGTCCAGCTCACTTAGTCTTTCCTCACACCAAAGATGCTCCAGTCCTTTAATCACCTTTAATCACCTTTGTGCCTCTATGCTGAACCCTCTCTAGAAAACTGGTGGGCTCCCCACCAGTTCCCTTAGCAGTATTAGGTGCATCCCATCTGGGCCCATAGATTTATGGGTGTCCAGTTTGCCTAAATAATCCTTAATCCAATCCTACTCAGTCAGGAATCGGTCATCACTTACTCCAAGGTATGGACGTAGAGTCCTACCTGCATGAAAGAGGTGGTGTTTGGATCTGAAAGGAAACCAGAACCCCACTAAAGTTCCTGTGGGAGGGTCAGCACAGATATTCCCCACATCTGTAAGCATCTTTAAGATGGAAAGGGTGATTCCTCCCATGTTCCCACAATCTTTAATCTCTTTGTTTATGTTTTTTTGCACTAAACTGATGAGTTGCTCCTTGGCTTGCAATACTTCTTAGAGTTGTGTGCAGGTACAGCAAACCAGAGAGACCAAGTTGGAACAACAGGAACCCCCTCTTGCTTTGCCCTGTATGTTAGTGCATCATGAGGCTGTATTTGAGGATATATATGATTGCTGCCCTGGTGAGAGCCCATGCAAAGTGAGAATTAGCTGGTTTCTCTAAAGAACGGGTCTTATTGCAAGCACTCTCATGATTTACATGTGGAGCTGCACTACATCAACCTTCCTGGAGAATGAAATGTAAATTCTGATCAGTCTCAGCTCTTCCCTCCTTCCTTTCAGATTGGGTACCCAGCCCAAGGGGAGGAAAAGAACTAGCTTTAAAATTCAGCAGGTTTTTTTCTCCTTTTTAATGGGTGATTTGGATTCTGTTTTGGAGCATAAGGAAGCATAAATCATAACACAAATGAGAATGTGGGAGACAGTATAGGAAAATTCTGTTTAAAAAAAAAAGGAAGCAGAGAGGGAACAACATTTGGGGAATAAAAAGTAGGGCAGATTTTGAAATATTCTCAAAACCATTTAACACCATCTGTCAGGGGCTTCTGTTGCTAGGGATTTATCATCTCCTATCTGCAAAATCCTCTGGCTACTGAAAACAAATTTGGGAAAAGATGATTAAACTTCTACTACCCTTCAACTCCCACCCCCACACTCCCACCAACCATCTCATCTTTCCAACTGTTCTGAAAGGAGGCATTGACTCAATCCATGTGCAACTCCACGGAATGACCAGAAACTTAGAAAAAGTCTAATTAATCTTTGCGACATCCTCCCTTTAACTTGTCAGAGCAGCTCTGGTTTTGCAACATTTATGCAGCAAACCCTGAAACAGACATTCACATTCCAGGGGTCAATGTTCTTTCAAATGATACCACTCCTGAAGCAGGTCAATGATTCACAGTTGGGAAACAGTATCCCAAAAATCTCATGGTCAGGGAACTCCCAAGCAAATCCCAGGGGTCCATCACTGCAAATCCTAGAATCCTCTTGAACAAAAACTGTTCTGAGTGTTTTAATTCCTATTGATCGCGCTGGATCTAAAGGTTGCCTGTTCTATTTTTTAATGTTATGAGTAAGTTTCAGATGCTCCAGGTGGGTGTAAAATTGTGAAAAACAAAAACCCCACCTTTTTGGCTAGAGATGGTTAAACATTTCTATGAAAATTTTAATACCACTTTTATTTCCAACAAACAAACAATACAGTCAAGTGGCAGTTGCTATAACAGCTGTGGAGGCTGAAACACAAGAGCATTACATTTTACCATTCAGGGAGCTTCCTTGTTATCTTATGTCCTTCAGGTTATACTTTGAGATGTCTTTGTTGAAGGAAAGAACATGGTAATCCTGGCCACAACATGCTGCAGGAGCCAGTACCCCCTGCTTTACCCATAGCAAAGAATGGAGGTAAAAGGTAGTTACACTGCATCTCCCAATGAGCATTTTTGCAGAACAGCCAAAGAAAAATATTATGCTTTTTTTTTTTTGAGAATTCCAGTGCAGTGAATAATAATAATAATAATAATAAATGAACAGGAAGATAGTTTTGCAAAAGCTTATTTGAATAATTCATTTTTATGAATAAAATATTTTAAGGATTTTTTGCAATCTTTACCATTTAATTTGTTCTAATGAACTGGTTATTTAAACTTCTACTAAGTACTTAGCAGCCTGCAATAAATGTCTTTGAAATGTGCCTTTAGGTTGAACAACGTTCTTGATGTCTTTGTTCCTTGCTAAAAGCAAGTTATAGGTTCCACTGAAGTGAAATAAAACAATTAGGGTTTTTATTTTTAAGTGAATGTGTATTTGCCGACACAATTAACATGCAGTTGCTTAATAATATAAGCTTGGGAATAACAGCTGAAAGTCAGAGCGTGCAATAAAGAACACTGTTGTAATGAGTTATAACATATTTTGGGAGAGAGGCCACACATTCTCAAAGGGTATAGCTTGGTCTGATTGTGCTGTCAGTGGAATTACACTAATTCACTTCAGTTTCATCAGTTGTTTCTTTTTATTAGAATAGACTCCTGACATCTGTTTTAAATAGTGGTAAGGCTCAAGTTTAAACTCAGCTAAAGAATGAACTCTCTGGGCTGTGCTTCAGTGAAATGCTATTAAGATGCCCTTGGCTCGTGCTTTAAGATGACTTTGAAATAAAAGTGCTTGCCAGCAGGATGGGAACTGTCCCAGCGCCTGTCCCACTGTTTTCTAAATAAGGGGTCAGCAGTGGGGATATGAAATTCCCACCAGAAGTGGGATCCAAGGGGATCCTGTTGCATGAAGACAGGATGATCCTTGCTCCCGGGTGGTCTACATAATGCAATAAATCTGCAAAAACTGTACTAATGCAGTGCTTGCAGTAAGGATGCCCACACCTGAGCTGTCCAGGTCCCCCGCATGGTTAATAGGGAGCTTATCCTGAAGCAGGAACCCCCATCTGGTCACACAAGTCGTGTCCTAAATGCAGCCAAATTCAAGACTAGAGGTAGTTTTTCCATATCTAAACACAATCTTGTCTGTTCTGGACCAGTTTAGACACCCCAGGCTGGCTGGGACATCCTCTGGGACTGACAAATGTGATACAGGACCTAAGGAACTCCTGTCTTTTGATCATAAAGGCATGAAATAGATGCCGAACCAGAATATATCATATAAATTTGGTGCCTAGAGAGCTTCAGGCCACACTGAAGAACAGACAAATTTCTGGATGTAGGTACCTAAATCTTCTCAAAAAAAAAAAATCTCAGCTTTGACAGAATTTAAATGTGGAGATACTATCCCAGAATTTTAAGATGTTTGCAATGACATATTTGGATACCTTAAATAGATAATATTTCCTTACTTCTCAAGTCTGCCTTAGGAAAAAAAAAGATGTTTGAAAAATGTGCTATGAGGAGCTCTATATATTCACCCATCTAAGTGAGCATCTCACTTCCCTTCATTCGTGACCATACTTGAAAAGGGGATGTCTCTTAGCTTGTGTGAGAAAAGAAAGCCTGTGTCAGATGCCCACTCAGAGCTACTGAGGTGAAGACAAGCTTTGCTGAATTATCAAATATTTCTTTTCTTGATTTACTTTGATTTAGGTTTTGTTTTTATGCCAGCAGTTTGATTTTTTAGAAGAATCTTCTAAAGACGAACAGGTTTCTGTTATAACCTGTGTGTTCTGTTCGTATATTTGTTGGTGTGGGTATCTCCATAGACATGCGGAACCAGTTTAAGATACAAAGAAACTGATCTCGTGTGTCTAAGCAAAAATACGTAAATGTGGTGGAGAAAGGCTGATCCAAAACATGTGACTACACGGACAGAAGCAGAGTGAGGTAAGGAGGTAGCGTGGATGTAGGAGCTCGTTTCGATTCTTTAATGAATTAAAGACCGTGTATCTAAATCTTATTGGAGTTCTCCGCAGACAGTATGTGTAAGACCTGTACTCAGGACATGTGCTTGCGTTTGGATACATGTATTTTTGCAGATGAGTCCTCAGACTTTCTACATTGTGGTTTGACCAACTTTGACTTTCTGCCAACTGAAATATGAAAATGTCGATCTTATTTCAGCTGTCGCATCATCTACACCTTGCTCCAAAGGGTGAGGTGATGGGTGTTAGCATCCCACAAGCCACTCGTCTTGGTGACTCCTCTTCATTTGTTCTGTCTCCCATGAAATGCTGCAAGTTTGTCCGCCAGACCTTTGTGCTTGGACATTTTTGACAAATGACAACTTCAATGCAGATAAGAGCAATTTAGTGTCATGTCACATATTCACAAATATGCCACCTCATCCTATCATGTTTTTCTGATTTCCGATTGATGCAAAAAGAAATGAATTCTAGTGCATTGTCGACTGAGCGTGCAATTTCCCATTGCACAATCTGTATGGCAATATAAAACGAGCAAGAGCCACCAGCTATATGCAGATAGAATGCAATTGAATCTGATCCAAATTCTAAAAAGTGCAGGGAAAATTTTCCACTGATTTCAATGACCTTACAATGAAACCTTTATTCTTTCTTGGGTTAGATGTCATGTCATTTTCAATTTTCACAGTCAAATTCACAGTCATTTTCACAGCAGATACCTGTGTTCAGCCCAAAACACATCCATCCCTCTCTTTATCCTACAGCATGATCTGAGTGAAAGAGCAAAGACAGAGGATTTTGGGATGCAGATGACACCAGAGCTGCATGTTCTGCATGACTGTGCTGGGAAGTCAACAGGAGCTGCCTCTATGTATCCACTGTCAGAATTTGTTCAAGAAATAATAGCAAATGGAAAAGCTTTTCCATCCTGCTGTTTACAATCTGGAATGCTAATTGCCAGAATTTATGAGTCCCCTAAACTATTACTGGGCACTAAGCTCTGGGAAACTATGTAAACTTGCAGGAAAGGCACCAGGGATGACATTTTAATCCTACTGAAGTTGATTGCTCAACCCTATTATGTTTAACGGAGTTAGAATTTAACCTTGAGTTCAAAAAGTACGGAAAGAGTATGAAATAAATGAATAATGAATAGATAGATGGATAAGTAGCTAAGACAGATATAAGTTGCTGTTTCACTTCAAAACCGGCTTTATGGTGAACATCCATCACAGCAACACTTTGTTCCCAGAAAGCAAAGTTTTTGAACGCAGCATTTAATAATTCATGCAGCGATTCGTGCTGGATGTTGTGCAGATATGAATTTGCTTTTCTTCCTTAAAAGGCTTACATTCAATCAGGAGAAAAGAGCTAATATTTACTTGTGTGAGGATTAACTGGTGATGGCATTTGTGGGGTGAGAAATCTTATTATTACTATAGAATTTGCTCATGAAGTGGGCTTGAGTTGGGGATTTGAAGTTTCCCACAGTTAAAGGAACACTGCTCTAGTCAGGCAAATGCTATTCTCTGTGCCTATAGACTCTATCTGATTCGTATGTGAAGCCATACCTGTGTTTGGTGTTTGTTCTTTAAATGAGTCTGTAAAAATCACTTTGCTCACCTCATTCAGATCCTTCCTGCAGATGGACTCACTTCAGCTTTTTTTCTACCCCACCATGTCAGTAATAAATCAGTTTCCACAGACATATAATGCTGATCCTCAGTACTGGGCAGCTTGCAAACAGACTCGCTATGATGTCTGAAATTCGTAGATAGCAGTATTTATTCACCGAGAAATGAATTATTATCCTAAATCCTTGTACTAAACATCAGAGACTTTCAGTGACTGCTGAAGTGGGCAGGAAATAGTGATTCCACATTATTAAATACAGAGTGAGAAATGCTCCGATGATTCTACCACTTTCTTTACACATAAACACCATCTTCCTACCTGGGCTACATAAAATCATGATCAGGAATAGAAGGTTCACAGCAAAAAAACTTTCAGAGCTTCTTTCTAGTATGAAACTGAACTTTTCCTCCCTCTGTTGAGCAATGTGCCAAACAAGAAGTATCAGCAACAATTCAGATGAAGAATGTATATAGATGTGTAAAATGCTGAAAAAAATGGACTTTCCCTCAGCTTGAGATTTTCATGAGTTAGATTTTATTTGCCAACTTTGATAACTGTGTGGAGAGTCACGACTCTCACGAGTCAAAATGATAAATGAAAAATTATCAATATTTCATTTCAAGCCTCTCAAAGTGCTGTTTCTGCTAAGACTTGGATCTATTGTTCTGACTATGACAGTAAAATTGTCATTTGAAACCGAAGCAGAGATCTTCTACCCTTAGCAAGTAAAGCTCTTCAATAAGGAATCTTGAAAGCATTTTGTGAGTTGTGCCTCCCATTAGAAAGGCCACCCTGCACTTTCTAATGCTTTTTGCATGTCGACACTGCAACTGAAGGAGTTTTTGGAAGTTCATCTTCAAACTGGGAACATGAATCTCCCAAAATGTAAAATTCCAGACAACAAAGATAACCAGGCATCTAAATTCTCTTGATGATTAATAAGAAACATATACTGCCTAAATAGTGGGGGGATGAGGGCGGTTGTTCATCCCTAAATGCTGAGTTTTATCATGATCAGTCTACAGGGTTGGTTCCTCTGTGTAAATCTAGTATCTGGGGTCCCATCCTGGCGCTTAGGGTGACATCAACCAAACTGAGGATAGTTCCTATCACCCCACATTAGACACAGTGGAGTAGCCTGGACGCTTAGACACTTGGATGGGATGTCTCCATGAGGAGCACGCAAGGCTTTGTGAGATTCACCACGCCGTGATGAGGGACATGCGTGGCAGATGTGAACAGCTGCAGTATGAGTGACTGTGTTTGAACTGGCCATTCTGAGCACAATTCAGCTGCCCAAACGCAGTCAGCTTTACGCTGGGGATGCTCTAGTGTGTCCTGCCACAGTGAAAAGACACAGGTATCATTTAGGTCTTGTGTCATGTCTACCAGCCCATATGGACATCGTGGCTTATTAGGACATCACGGAAATATTATATAGATCACACTTTCTGGGCTTGGTTTATAGTCAAGGGAGAGAAATAAGCACCTTAAAGGTTATCTCATCCTATAGTACATGCTTAAAGTAGGCCAGACATATTCTACCCTATAATTACCAATTTCTCTGCACTGATTGCAAAGGGGGCCAAGAGACCAGCTGAGTTTCCTAGGGTCCTGCAAATCATCTGCAGCTGAGCAGGGATTTGGAAATGGCTTTTCCAGTGTCAGGTCACTGTGTTAACCCTTGGATTTGCCTTCCTCCTACTCAACTATATCCTACCTGGCAGCAATGAAACGTTCTCACTGAGTTTGGGAAGACTGGGCCAGACTGGAAATTAGCCTGTTTACCCTTAAAACCTTGGTCTTTGCCTCTGCTAATGCAAAACTACCTTGAAATTACAGCACGGGCATTAAGTCTAGCTTGACTCATTCTGCACCTGGGACCATTTGAATCATTTCCCCCACTTTTCTCTCACTCACGCCCTGCACACCTGGACCTCAAAGTCTGTCTGCTCAATGTGGTAGAGATGGATTCAATTCAAATTGAGGTTTTTCATGCTAGAGGGTTTCTTCAGAGGAGCTACAGTGCCCATGGGTTCCTTGATCACAGAATCTTGACCCCAAAGCTGCATGCAGAAGTCAATGCACACAGAGGAAACGGATGCATCCCCACTGTGCCCAGGTGACAGTCCTCTGCCTTACAACCTTCTTGTAACATCTCCAGTCCCTGGAGAAGCAGATGATTGTGTGTGTGTTATGTGCTAAGTAATGTTATGTGTTGAGCATCATATGTAGAGGTCTTATTTCTTGGTAGTGCAAGACCACCTTCCTGAAAATAACTCCTCCTAGGAGTTCACCCATGTGGGAACTGTCTTAGCTCAGGTCTATCACATCATCTGAGGGAGGACTACATCTTTCTGCCCTCATCGAATCGAGCATCTCACCTCTGTAGGTGGTGAGCTAATGTAAGACCAGTTGTGCACCTAAACACCCAGCCTAAGCGCCTGATGATTGCAGTGAGCTTTAGGTATTTATGCAAAAACCTGTATTTAATTAGAATATATTAGTGCATTCAATTACTCATCTGCCAACATTTTTGCAAGATCAGGGCTTGGTATTGTACCCGTTGCCTTTATACTCGCTGCATGGTAGTGACATAAAGACAATGCTCCGTCCAAGTTGCAAGGTTCCTGCCAATATTTGTCATCTGGGACACATTCTCAGTTGTTGCCCTCGTCTCTCTGTCTGAAGCAGCATCATCTGAACTGCAAGACACGCTGCAGTCACACATGCTCAGCGTTTGGGATTTGGCTTGCGTTCAGACTCAGTGGAGAAATACCCATAAAAATTGTCCTGATCAAAGGGCCATAGCACCAAAACTCTACAGATGTGTTAATGAGATATCTGGGGCTGGACAAAGTGTTAAAGTCACGATGTTTGAAGGCAGGGCCTTTAATGGATTCATCCTGTGTGGCTGCTGGTTAGGATGAATCTATTTACAAGCAATGCACTTCAAAAATTCAGATGGCTGCTCTTCTCCAAGTGCTGGGATTATGTCTATGCAGTTGTGTCGGACTTTGCAGGAGAGCTTCTCAGGTCGGAGTTCTCTGTTTGGTATAATTATCTGCCTGAACTTCACTGATAATGTTCCTGCAGCTGCACAGGGATAGAAATTAAGAAAGCATTAAAAATATTTTGATATTCTCAAAGATCAGCAATATCCCATAAAAAAAAAAAAAAAGAAAGAAAAAGTAGATTTCCTTTTCTCCTTTTTTCTCCCATTTACCAAGGTTCTTTCACTCTCATGGACCCAGACAGGAGCAGGTACAAAGTACCCCTTTGCTCTTTCCAGCCCTTGGGCTGCATTGCCATCTTGCATAAATACAGATGACAACACAACAGACATGGCCAAGAAAAATCAGCTTCTTCTAGTCCATGGCATTCACACTGTGGGCAGCTACTTAAACCTTGAATAGGGTCCTCAGTGGGAAAGAGATCAACATAATTTTGAGCCAAGAGATTCTCAGGGAATGGGAATTTTTTTTTTCTTTTAGAGGAATTTTTTATAGCTGTGAAACTGCCTTTTCTTTTAAACTAAAATAAACATGCCTGCCCTATATAAATAGTTTCCCATAGTAAGTCACAATTTGAGTCAAACCAACCTTTAGGTTAATTGAAAAAATTAATTTTGATAACGCAGAAATGTCTCATTCTGACTGCAATTTAATTAAATTTTATAATTCAAAAAAAAAAAAAAAAAAAAAAAAAAGCCATTATTTTAATAAAATGCCAGGCTGAAACCAAATAAGAATCATTTCTCATCAGACCTGGTCGGACATCTTTTCATTTTGAGTTCCCCACTAAGGAAATTTGAGGGAAGTTTGCAGCTTCCCATGCTGCATGTTCCTATTTCTTTTGAACAAAATGAGACAAAAGAATACCCTAAACTTTCTACCTGGCCATGTAAAGGGTCTGGCCAGGTAGATACATGTTCTGCGGGGGACCAATGTGAAAGTAACTTCTCATTTACGAGGCGTTGAATCTTCTGATTTGACATGGTTCTTGTAGTTAGTGAACAGCCTAAATACAACACAGGCCTGCAGATCCCTTGTCTGACACAAATCACATTCCTCTAACCCTTCTTATTTTCTTTTTTTTATGTTAAAAACTCATCTCCAGTTCCCACATTCTTCCTGATTTCTGCGTAGAAATTCTACGTACAAAACTCAAGTGTGAAGAAACCATTATGAACTCCTTACAAGCATCAAAGTTTGAATTTTGGCTTTATTTTTGGTGCTGTAGAGGCTGAATGTGTAACGGGTTGATCCCTAGTTGTTCCTGATTGCCTCTACCATTCACATTTGGACACAGAGGAACTTAGGAAAAAGAAAAGTCTCCAGGTGCCACATTCCCACCCATGCTGGATATAATGCATCTTTTCAAAAGTCAGTGCACGCAAAGTGATGGTCTTCTTGCTACCAGGAGCAATTAAAATGGCCTGGGCTGTATCTGGGGGAGAACGTATTCCTCTGGCCTCTATTTAAAGGAAACTGCTGTTCATTCACTGAGGTTTCTAATTACCAGCTCTATAATTGAAATACTCAAACTCAATACTCAGTGATCTGTTTGAGGAAGGCAGCTGGGGGGACAGAGTGATTTTATTAAAATACAGGACTGCAAGCTCTGTGCCAGCGTGAGCAGAGCAAATGTCATTGCCTGAAGGCAAAGATTCGGGCAAAGGGAAATGTGCAGGCCTAGCTAGGAAGAGGCTTGAGGTTTGGTTGAATGCTATTTATTCCCTCACAGTTATTTTGGGGTGTTCTTAGCCAGAGAGCCTCAATGATGATGATTCCTTCTCAGATGGACGTGTTGGAGATTTGGGCACTCTTGCCTCTCCTCCTGACTCTCCCAGGATTAAGATCCCCCAGCCCAACACAGTCTTCTTATTTATCCCTGCTTCTCCCAAGACCCAAAGACCCTCCCCAAAATATGCATGGACATAGCAATTTGCTGCACGTCCCTGCTTTTTGGTGGCACCAGGAGGAAAGCTGATGGTTGGGGAGCTGTGAAGGAAAGCAGAGCCCAGTGGTGATCCTGTTCTCTCTGCTCCTGGAGCAGAGAAGTTATGTAGATACCATCACTCCTGCTCTGGGCAGCAACAGAGCTAGACCTTGTGGGATGGTGTCAAGATCCTGTCCTTGACAGCAATCTACCTGGACGTGCGTTCATCTGGATGTGTGTCCATCCCCGCAGTCTTCCTTCTGCCATTAGCATAGATCATGAGCGTTTTAAATCCTGATCACATCCTCTGCTACTTTATTTTTCCCCTTTTTGGTGTGGCAAATTAAGTATGCAATTGCAAGCCCTGCTGAGACAGTATCTCCTTTTCTGTACATGATCAAACTCATACTTCTGCCCTAGGGCTTAGTATTGCCTGAACACTAAATGATCATGAAAATAGCCAGAGCCCTCCATTAGATAAGAGCTGGCTGTGAAGTCTGGATGTTGCTCCAAATTTCCCCATAGTTTGGGACTGTGCCAGCCTGGGAATGTGGGATGAGTTAATCACTCATAGAAATTGGAGGCTGCTCTGAAAGGCAAGCAGTTGTTGTGCTGAATGCACAATGTTAAGATCTTATCTTGCTTTACAAGCAGACTAAAGCCAGAATGAATCAATTATGAGATTAGAATTAATCCAATAATCCTCCGTTCTTCTGTGTCTGCAATCAGATGGTGCATCTGCAAAGATAGTGTTAGTTACGGCAAATGAGATCGCCATTTGTCCCACTTTATTAAAAGCCTTTCCCAAACCGTTAACAGCTTAGGTGAGAGGTGGCAATGAAATTAAATTGAAATCCCTTCTCGTTGACTGATTGCCATCTCATATGCATCCTCTGCCTCCGCAGCCCGCAGGGGCTGCCCCGCACATTAAGATGACCCGTGACTATGGCAACAGGCCGTGATGGAGAAGTCCTGCTGGCGGATTTCCGTCCCTGGAAGTGGCTGCAGAATGTCTGGGTTTGCCACGTGCAGGAGGGAACGGATGATGGGGAGAGGATATGGTTCAAACTTCCCCATGGTCCCTAAGGATGGCCAGGACTGGGTCAGCAGGAGCCTCGATGAGCCCTGGTTGCAGGCTCATGGACTCGCATCATGGGGAAACACACATCTCTGGTCCTAAGGAGGCCTCTGGCTACATAATTAATTTTGGCAGAGGCCAGAAACCATTAGTGTCCTCCTTAAAATCCTTCTGCAAAATCATTTTCTAATGCTGCAACCTGGGTAGCAGTGCATTTCACAGATGAGAGCAGCATGAAGGGTTACATGGGCAACCACAATTCTGTCTTTTAGTTTTTCTGTTTAATATTCTTTCTCTAATAACGTACTTCCAATCTAGACTTCCACATATTGTTCCGTATTTCTCTATCTATCTCCTCTCTTTAAATAAAAGCAAAATATATAAAATCCAAACCAAGCAACAACTGCTACATTCAACTATAATCACTCTTTATTTTAGATGTCAGTGACTGGAACAGAGTTTTAGTGTTCAGGCAGCTCTATCACTGGGCTAAAACCACAACCTGTTGAGCAGCACTAGGTGGTTGTCTCAGGGCACTCTGTTAAGGGATGTATCCATATGTTATTAGCTTGAGAGCTCCTAGGAAAGCTCATCCATGCAAAAGAACTGGAGGTAGCTGGAATTCCGACATCCAGAGCCCTCCTTGGCTGTGGAGGAGACACATGATCTAACAGAGTACAGAGACTACTGGGCATCTCCAAGGCCATTCCTCCATCACCTCCCAATTCCTTGTTGTAGCCAAAGCCGGTTGGAAAAATTAAAAAGAGATTCCTGAATAAAATATATATATATATATATTTAGCAGAAAATAATGCTGTCTAAAGCAGATGCTAGACCTGGATAATTCTAGCTTTCACAGCTAAAATTGTCAAACTTAGGAATAAATAAAAACAGAAGTTCAAAAAAAAATTCCTTTTTATTATTGCTTGTTCCCTACTGATGAAACACTTCTTGGAAACCTAAAGATCTGCAATGATGTTAGGCCATAAACATGAGCAGAGCCGTGAAAGGATCAAGACTCGAGTCTCCAAATCCCTTGGAATCCTTCTCCTACTCATCTTTATTTTTAATCAGTGAATACTTTTAAGTGAGCAGCCTAGCTTTCAGAAACCATGAGCTGCCCAGAATGAGCTTTCAGAGGTCTCTGGAGGACCTCAGTGCTCTGTAGGAATCTTTTGTTTGTGAATCTTTTTCTTTTCAGATCTTCATGAAGTTGAACCTGTGCAGGGACCTGGCCGGAGCAACTTTATGCAGGACTCCCGCATAAAAGCATAAAAACAACTTTAAAAGTCCTGCATAAAAGCAACTTTATGCAGGACTCCTCAAAACCAGGGATGTGTTTTGCAGTACAGCAGGTATGGATGAGTATGTCCAACTGCACACATGGGATGGAGGAGGAACTCAATGTGTATTACTCACAGTTTAAAAATGCCAGTTATTAAAACAATTTAGAATCGCACAAGGGAAAAGAAGTCAGGGTTAACACAGGAGGACTCTTTGCTGCTTGATTGTGACTAAAGTGACAAACTGGCATCTCAAAACCATGAAGAAAGGGAAAGTCCAGCTCATGGGGACTGATCCCTTCTCTGCGTCTGACAGTGCATGGTTTCACTTGAATTGGTCACAGCTTTCTCTGTGGTAGGACATGCAGTGAAGCAGAACAGCACATTGCTGAATAACAAGAGCTGAATATGAACTGGAACGATGATTTCCTCCATTTGGTATATTAATTTAAGAAAGCAGATTTATTCCAACAGACGATTTGGTCTACTGTCACAAACAGAAATTAATGGGTGGTTTCCAGCTAGCCTGGAATTTGGGCTGCACCTTTGACCTAAAGTCCTCATCTAACACAGTAACTGGAGAAATGCATTGCAGCCCCCAATCACAAGGTGTAAGCAACAGCCCCATGAATATGTAAAAACCTTTCAGAGGGTATTTTGAAACAGCAGAGTCAGTAACCATTATGCTACAGTTAACTGACTTTACCAGCCTTAAAAACAGGAGTCTTTAATTACAGTCATTTATATTTCCAAAGATAGACTATAACATATTTATAAACAATCTGTGCACTTGGTGGGTAAATGACAAGCGGCATGAATCACTTGCTAACAGATCTTATATAATATTCAAAGTGGGCATGAATGTTTCATGAAGGTGCTTCCACTGCTGAACTTGGTAGGAAACCTCTCTGTCTTCTTTCCTGTGCACACTTTCTAACCAGCATCTTCCATCCCTTTTCCTTCTTTGAAAGCCTTGAAAGACTCATAATTCCTGATAGAACAGAAACAAACAAACAAACAAACAAACGAAAAACAGCAGGAGCTGTTGGTCTTCCATTAGCCATTCCTGGTTGTCCTCCTCTTTATAAACTCTAGTTCATCTAATCGTGTGCGCCTTTTTGTTTCTTGAGGTCTTCCCCCAGGTTCTGTCTTGACTAGTGGTGCGGCATAGCCCAGACCAGCGCCTTTCTCTGCTTCTCTTTACTTCTGCTGTGTGTCATCTCTTGCTAAATGCATTTTTGCTGCAACACACGCAAGGGATGCTGACTATCAAAGAGAATATCAGAGATATTTCTGGAAGATAGATCTATAAGGCCACCCCATAGATATGTTATATATCCTAGGTCATACAGCAGACTTAGATGCCTCTCTAGGCCTCTCTAGGCTCAAGATACCCCTAAGAGGTTAGTTGCTAAAAGCTGGGTCACTGGATCTATGGCTATTTCTGCTTGTGTATCTTCTATATTGTACTCTTTTTCAAGGTCTCTGCTTTTGACTAGGCAGAGGAGGGATGAATGTTTGGGCTAACCGATAGATTCATTTTCCTCCTGATGTTCTTCCACCTCATGTGCTCCCTAAACCCAAAGCAACAAGTCTGCATATTAAAAGGCTGCAGAGCAAGAAAAAAAATGGGCTAGCTGCCATTGAGCATGAGGAGGGAGTCATGGGGATGATATTCATGAGTTTCAGCAAGATGTATTTAGCTTCCTCGTGGTAGAGCAGCACGTGTAGAGTGTGTGTGCATGTGTGTGCACACCTGCATGCAGATGTGTGCCACAAAGACAGCGACATCCTTTTTAGCTATGCTCAATACGATGAAGGTCTTGCCTGGGGCAAGAGCAGGCAACAAAGGGTCTTTTTGCTGTTGCAACACTTTGCTGTCCTCTCTCAACTTCTGTGAGGCCTAGCAGAATCTCAGATGGCCACAGTGACTGTTTTACATTCTGTAGTTCAAAGAAAATCATGTGTTTGAATCCGATTTTCATGTTGGCAGGGGCAATATGACGTAATCTGGTAACTGGTAGTAATGGCAGTGATATATTTATCATTCTTGGCTATATTTATGTGATCTGTAATTCCATTTATTGGACAAGCCTTCAGTGAAGGACCAGAAGAGCAAGGTAATATTCACGTGCACCGCTCAGATCCAGTGCCTTTGTTAAATTAATTACTGGCACCTGCTCAAGGTCAGATGCTTGGCTTAAATTTATGTCCCATTTCCAAACTTTATTCAGTGCAGCAGCACGTAAAACATAAATAGGAATGGATGAGTGAGGGAATACTCTGCTTTCCAACCTGTGTTTTGGCAACCTGCCTACAACAGTAGCATCTTTTCTTTTGCCATGGATTGCTAAAATAGAATTCGCTGGTTCTCAGGCAAATCTTGTTAGTCTTGGAAGAACCAAAGACAGATAAATGGTGGCTCTGACTACCATTTATCTATGTGCTTTGCATAAAAAATTAAGGTAGGAGTAAAAGTAGATACATCACTGAATTCCGAAAGGTAAAAGAATGAATAAAAACTCCAAACATGAATTACTCAAGTCAGTTTTGGATGGAGCCAGTTTCTCCATGCTGAGAGCGCTGAGGTGGCTCCTCGGTATTTCTTACATGATCGACCATGTTTGACTTCATTCTTTAGTCTGTGCATGCAGAGTCATTAATACCTCTGCTTTCCTACAGGCCAATTCCAACCATATTTATATTCCTGAATTCTTGAATTCTTGTGGCTGTGGACTTCCACAACAGCTCTGATTTTACTTGTCTGAAAGCATCCCTCTCCTCCAAAAATATAAATAGGGAGCAAACTGGGTGAGAAAAGACAGGGTAGGACTGGGATTAGGAGGCACAACGGAGAAATGGATCCATTCCTGCAGGGATATCACAAGGAACTGAGATTGGGATTTATAGGGGTGCAGAGGCATACAGAACATAGCAAGTACATATATTTTACTATGTATATAGAACATAGGAAATTAAGCTCCATCATTTCTACTCCTTATAGAAGGGTCTGATTTTCTTTCACCAGAGAAATAATATTTTCTTATCAAAATTACTAGTCTGAGTTAAAGAAAACGCAGAAAATGACTTGATTATTTTAGTGACATTCCTGGGAAGGAAAAAAAGGCTGATGAAACAGCCCAGGGAAACATCATGAAAAAGAGCATACCCATTCCTTGATTTTTTCATCCAAAAACATTTTTGAGAGGAAGAATATATTTCATTTTTAGAAGGATAAAAGAACAAGTCCAGTCTGGTTCTGAATGCTGATAGGAAGGACACAACTCCCACAGCCTCTCCACTGCTCTGTGGGGCTCCCAAATCTTCTGGAATGAAATAACCTGGAACTGTAGCATCTTCTGCAAGAAATGTGAAATAGGGAGCATTTTTACTCTTTCTGTGTTTGTTCATCACCTAGCACATTGGAATCATAACTGCAATGAGGGATTTTATGTTGTGAGACAATGATATAATAAACATATAATCACAGTTCTCAAAACTTCCTTGCTGTCTATGAGTTTCCAAGTTCCTAGTCTCTGATGGATGTTCACCTCATTGAGCTTTCCAGACAGGTAAGTTAATGCTTCTTTTTGTAGACAGTCAGGAGTGTTTATGTGGACAAGCTTTTATTAGGTGAGCGGTTTTATTGATGTATGACAGCTTGGACAGCAGGAGTTATTTGAGTCATCCCGTTCTGCATTTGCCATTTTAATTTCCCTACAAGCCCCAAGGGCCAAATGAAAGCATGGATGAATAAAAGGATGCCCATTTGCAATATGTCCACAATTGCCAGGGACTGTTGTCTTCTTCAGAGCCTTCCCCATCTAAAGCAAAGTATCCCCAAATTACACTAGGCAGATACCAGAGATGTCTATTCTTCCACTGCTTTCATTAAAACATGCTGTTCATAACAGCAATAGTGCATATCAGTTTTAAATGGACCTAGATTTGTATTTTATGCAGGCTGCTCCGTTGTTGTTGCTGTAATAATAAACGACATGGAGACAATTTCAGAATGTTCTGACAAAAATCAGGACTCCTAAGGGGAGTCTGCCTTGTGCACATGAAGTTGTAGCTCTGAGCAGCCAGCTAGGAAGTTGCAATTAATTTCTCCCTCTTGAGTAAAGTCATTATATAAAATGCCACAGTTGCCTTGAGGGCCACGTTGAAGGCACTGAATTATGTATTATCAAAACTGACTTCACAATGATGTCTTCATGGGCACTTCTGTTGCTTGCGAATGGAAAGGAAATGGCAGTCAAGTGAAAAGATCTTATTTGCCTCTAACATGCTGTAAACAATACACAGCTAATGTGAAAACTTTAATGAAATGGAATGACATTGCTCTTTCCCTTGAGATAGTGGCACTGGGAACTCTGCTTAATTATACCACGTGTATAGACTTAATCTAGGGGTCTTCAACTGGAACCCAGAGATGTAATGGTTTTCCAGACCTTTCCTCTCCCGTTTGCATCCTGACCCCTGCAAGGTCCATGTTGAGCTACCACCAACCTGTGCTAGTCACCTTGTGTCCAGGAGGCAAGCTTCTCCAATAAGAACTTTTTTGGGGGAACAGGAGGGAATTTCGTGAAAGGATTCAACATCCTTTTATAGTCACTGTACCAGGCAGTAGGATTTAGGTTTTGCTTCTATCTCAGAGGGAGAGAACGGGGGACTTAAGAACATCCCAACACACATTTCAGTCAATGAAGAGGCTATCCAGTACACCAGTCAGTCAGTAGTAGGGGTAAAGTAAACAGGTTGGATCAAGTCAAAAGGGGAGCTATTAGGGAGTATTTTAAGCTGGACATTCAGAAAATGTGTGAATCCAGAAAAAAAAATGGAAAAAAATCCATTCACAGTCTCAAAATTCACAGTCTCAAGTAAGCAAACCAATACTCTGTATATGTTATTTATCCCTTGCAAGTAGGCACAAGGCAAGAAGTAAAACTTGCAATGCCTGGAGCAAAACTGGATGGTTGTTCAGTGAGTAGGGGGGAAGTGAGTTTCATTTTTCACGAGTATTTTTCCTTCTTGTTGGTTTCAGCTATCGCATTGATGCTGAAAGGTTGGCCTTGAATCCTGTCAGACAGAATTGTTACATGTATGAGAATTCAGAGACTTCAGGAGAGCAAAAGATTTGAAACAGCTGCATTCTTGAGACTTTTACTTTTACTTTTACTTTTTATATTAAACTTTTTTTTAGACATGTGTTGACCTCATGAGAGGGACTGGCTGCTTCTCCCTCTCCCCTCCCCTGTCTCAAAAAAATATGCTCCTTTCTCATTAACCAGAGCAAAAAAAAAAAAAAAAAAAAAAAACTGCCAAAAAACACTTAAATTCCTCACAACAGCGTGTAGAGTGATAGAAATTTTAAATGCCTTTTGTGTGTGCACAGCCATTTACAGCTAATTGTAACGATTCTGCAGGATGCTAGTCGTGTCTGAAAAGATGGTTGGAGGGATAGGTTTGTTTTAATCTGTAGATATCATTACATAGAACCTGATGAGTTTAGTTTTGAGTCAAAGGCTTCGAAACTGAGGCACGAGCTTCCTCTTACCTTATGCTGGCCATCCGAAAGGTAGATAGTGCTACCAGCATGAGTCATGTCTTCCTCGTGACTTCTAGTCATTTATAGGGTATGAATCATCCCTTCCTAATGTAGCTGTTTAGATGAGCTCCATGAATCACACATGTATGTGTTAGCCTCTCCCTTCTGACAACGTAGTTCAGACAACAGGCTCGGGTAGGGCTGTCAACACCGTGAATGTCTAAAGAGATATAGGGCAAGTCCCTATATATAAACCCTTGCTTCTTCCTTCCATTAGGTCACAGAGCCCAGAAGTGCAATCTGCAAAATAGTAGTTTAAGGCTGATAAACTTCTTTGATTGACTTCAATAAAATCTCACTGTAATGCCCTCTGAAACTTTAGCCCTACCGTTCTGAATAATCCTCCTTTGAGGGTTGGGCTCCCCCAAACTGCATTCATGGGTGTTATGTGAAAACTTCAATAACTCAAACAACACCAAAAGATAGATCTATTAGCTGTTGAGGTTTCCTGTTTACTAACCCCTCTTGATGTATTTTTATGCCAGAGAAATATCAAACAGCAGAAGGAAGAAAAAAAAAGTGAATTTAAGATGAGTAAAGTTTATCATGATAGGTTTCTCTTTGGATGATTTTTCATCTTATCTTTCTCAGAATCCTTTTAGTTCTTAGAATCAAGTTCATTCTTTTTTCTCTCCAAAAGGCCATCTTCTCATCTCTTTATTCAGTTTTCATGTCCCTTTACCCCTACATCATCTTCTTAACTTCAATGGAATTACCCTGAGTGGTCTGCTGTGTGAGAGGAGGAGGCAATCTGCCCAGAGAAACTGATTTTAGACTTTAGCACCTTTACCCAAGCTTCATTTTCTATTTATTCCAATATTCATGTCAGTCTGTAGCTACTCCAAACACTGCATTGTCATTTCTGTCACACAGTTATGTCTTTACAATGCAATAGGGGCCTTTCTAAGAGATGCCAAACTGCCCTTTAGAGTTTTATTATTCTTTGGTGATTTCCTAAATGCAACCTCCTTGTGTTCTTTTCTTCTCTGCTGGCATGTGATCAGTTTGAATCTGTGCATTTGCTAAATGTGTTCACCTTTTCTGCAAATATCCTACTCCACAAATGTGGTGGCTTCACATATCCAGAAGTTGCTGTGGGTACATGGGCTGATATCTTCTTTTGCTTGTGTTAGAAACACCAAATACTGTGGTAGCTATAGCCTCGACTCAGGCAGTACTGGATTCACAAACAGTCTGTCCACTGTAGGTCCAATCACCTTCCAAACAGTAAATCGAGTTCACAGATAGCATGATGAGCTATCATAGGCCCGACTTTGGCACTATCTGGTTCATGAACACTCTGTCAACTCTTTGGTCCGATCGCCTTCAAAACAAGTAGTCAAGTTCACAAATAGCACAATTCATTCAAATGCAACATTTAGAGAACAGGTTTCAGACGTCAGTACAGGAAATTCTCTACTACAGTGTGGAGTTCTTAGCTAGTGCCTAGTGTACAAATGCACAATCATCACTCACCCAGAAGGTGGGAGAGGGCTCTCAACCTTGAGGAGACTCCTCAGGCCATGTCCTGACCCGAGGAGAGGAAAGAGGTTCAGCCTGTCAACTGATCCAGAAGTTACTATGGAGCCTTCCCTCTTCCTTCTTTCCTTCTTCCTTCCTTCTGTCTTCCCCAGTTCCCTCTTCCTTCTTTCTCAGTTCCTTATTCCTTAGTTCACCTTTTATATATTTTCTTTTACATTTAGGTGGAGCTTGAGCGACCCTAGTCATACTTACTTGCGCTATTGATTGGTTTAAAAAGTCTCCCAAGTTAACTGAAAATCTATAGCGCGTGCACAGTGAGGAGTGGTCTTTCCTTGGAAGCGGGTAACTTCAAGAATGGGATTGTGTGTTGGTATTATAATGAGATTAGAATGAGGAGAAGTTTGAGTAAAGTCTATCGGAAGGGACTGATCTCCCACATCTTATTGCGCTATATGTGGCTTATCAGCTGCATCGTATGACCAGGTTGCCACCTCTACAGGAGGTACAACAGAGTTTGGCCATGGTGTCTTCACTCTACTCTCCATCAGCTGCACAGCCCATCCGACCTCCACAGAGAAGCCAACAAGGTTTGGCCATGGTGTCTCCGTTCTTCTCCACTCTTCATTTACTCTTGTTAGTGTGAGCTCGGAGGGTAGATTGTGTTGCCAAGGGAATCGTGGAGAAGTAGATTGTGCACGTGGCAACCATCCTGGAAGCAGTAACCGTCTCTCACCTCAAGCAAGCCTCTGCGATGCCAGAGCTTCTGTTAGGCCCTAGTTTTTCTCTAATTTCCCCTTTCTTGAGCAATTCTCTCACACATGGCTGCATAAATCAGTCAAAAGAAGTCATAGGAAAAAAATGAACAAACAAAAAACAAAAAACTTCCATTTTTGATGTGTATGTAAAGCAGTGCATTATAGTAGTAATGTTCAGGTCCTCTGCTATGTGCTGTAAATGACATTGAAGACATAACGGTGCTAATTAGTAGGGCAGGGCAATTGTACTAGGAGTTAAAAAAAGAGAATTCAAATTTGATTTTAATTATTATAGTTTGCAGCTAATGATTTTTGGTTCGACAATGATCAGATCTGTCCATGTAATTCCCACTCTATGCTGATTTACAGCTTTCTGATTTCTTTTCCCCCAACTAGATGCAGTAACCTACATTTTGTAGGGATCAGAAATCACTACACCTGTAGAAGATGCAACAAAAAGGCTGTGCAGCTGAGTCATATGGTTGGGTAACACATTTTGTTCTGCTGGAAGCTTGGTTCCTCACTTTCTTCACATAATGAATTTTATCCTAGACAAACGCAAACTTGTCTGTCTGGGTTGGAGAGATCTTGATCCCAGTCCAAGGGAGGAACCTGGAAAATGCCAGCTTTGGAAGAGATCTCTGGGATACTGTCAGACAGCAGATCAAACCTTGAAAAGTGATAATGTCACAAGCCAGTCATTGCATCACAGTGTAGTATTCCAGCAAGATGATCCCTGGGGATTTCAGTCGGAGACATGGAGATCAGACCACTTATTCAATGGATACAAATATACAGTGGAAATATAAACAAGAAGTATGAGAAACACAGAATTGACAAATTTAGTCAAATCTGGCTGTGATAGTCAATATCTAAACACTAAAAACACAGCCCAGTACACTTCAAAAAAGATTACGAATTGATAACAGCTCAAGGTTTGTCCAAGGATTTTTTATTTAGGTAATCATCTGACATCCAGTGGTAAAAATCTGCTAAATTATGGCATATGAGGTGTAGGACATTTTATTGCAATTACATACTCATCGGGGTGTTTGTATAGGTACATGGAAACCCATATTCTTAACTATTTCAAACTGCAATGTTTGACAGTTACTTATGCCCATTTTGAGTGAATCATTTAGAAAGAAAAGGAAAAAAATCATAAAAACTGGACTAACCTAATTCTATTTCTTGTTATGATGATTTAATACATTTTGGAGAATTTCTTTTCAGATCAGAGATCATCCAAATATCCTTGGTGGTGTCATATCTCTGGTCATATCAAGGAAATAAAATTGTTACTTTTTGTTGGATGAATTCCAACAAAATTTAAAGAGCTGCTAGGTTAACATTATTTTACTATTTCAGTCATAGAAGGCTTTTCAAGATCAGTCCTTCTCATTTTTTAAAGTTAAATGACATTAACTTAATAGCATTTAGTAACTTAAGAGCATGATTAATGGCTTAGCAGAAAAAATGGTCTGCATAGATGCCCAGATGCTGTAGAAATTGCTTCTGCATTTTATGTGAATCACTGAAAATATATATTTTTTAAAAAATAGAGCTGATGAGACTCATTGATAAATGCAGTGCAAATGATATTGAGATGTTAATGGGCCAGTGTCCCAAGGTCAAGGTGCCAGTAGCATCCCAGGATGGATGATCTGTGAGTCTGGGTTGTGTCTTTGGCCAAGTGGCACAAGGTGCCACCAAGCTGCCCCTATTCGCCACCTTGGCTGAATGAAGGACACAAAGACACATCTCAGGGTCACCGGTGACATATTAACAAACGTCAGCCTTGGGCCCTACCCTATTGTCGACTATATGGAAATCCGGATGTTTTATAGCAGCAGATTGTAGAGTTGGGAGTGAGGATTCTTTCCACTTGAGTTTGGAACTAAGCTTCATGCTTAGACAGGATGGCAGCCTGCTCTTTTACTTCTGTTTTGGCTAATAGCTTTGAAATTGAATATTTGCGAGCGTATCTCTAAAAACAGTGGGCTGTGTCACAAACAAGATAGATAGCGAATTAATCATCCATCCAATTAATCATCCATCAGACTAATAATGGGTCTTCAGTTTTGCCAACAAACTCCACTACTAAATCGCTCCCTCATTACCAATAACTACCAATTTAGAGGCTGTGTTATTGCACTAGTTTTATTAATGTCACATTCAGAAGGATACTGTAGCAATAAATTGGTATAAGGCTATAAAAAGAGGGTTGCTGTACATATTAATAATGTCTTTTATAGTGCAGTTTAGTATTCTCAATCTAAGCTGCAGTGCTTTATAATAAGAAAAGGGAAAAAAAAGCAAGATGATCAATCACCCTCACCTATTCTCACGCAGCTAGGTAGCCAGAGCCATGGTGATATATGTGGGGATAATATCTTGTTGCAAGAATCTTGTTATTAAGCAACACTATTAGCTCTAATTTGTTATAATGCCTTATAATAAGCTTAGTAATATATCTCTAAATGATTTATAGTTTTTGTTTTTCTTTTTTAAAGCAGGAGTCATCCATGGTTGAACTCACTTAAATAGACGTTCAATATGGATGACGACCCATCCAGACTCTCCATAGGAGCTTCCTATTTTGCCTTGAGAGAAGTATTTGAGCTCCAATTTGCAAATGTGTGCAAATCTGTAGAATTTAGTTTAAACATCTTTGTGGGTTCAGGCACTAGTCTTCAGTCTATGAAACAGACACATTTTATAACATTTTCCTACAACAAATCGCAGGAAAAAATGAATTAATGCTTGCAAGACACTGAGATACTATGGCAACAGAGCCCAAACAAATCCTCAGTAGGGAGAGTCTCATCTCAAAAACTTTGTTCTGTGTGTTGTCATTTGGAAGGAAAAAATGGTACTGAGCACCCTGCAAAGAGCTCACAACTGTTTGCACTTTTAGGCAGCTACCATGATTTCAGGGTGCAAATAGATAATTAGAAAAGGCAAATTGATGGTAGTGTTGTGGCAACCTTTGTTATTTCCAGATATTTCTGAAGATACAGCTGAAACACCTAGTGTGCTTGCAGTTGAAGCAGGGATGAAATCTAACTGCTTCAAAGGTGGAAAAGTCAATAGCCAAGAGGCTCCTAGAGATGAGATATGTGGAAGCTTGTCCAGACCATCATATTGTAGAGAACTTGGGTGCTGTGGCAAGGCATAAGACCTGGCTCCTGGCCCAGGGATGCTCAAATCAAAGGCATAATATAGGCAGCACACTTCAGGTCATCTTTTTGCTATATTCTGCATTTACTGTTGTTGTGATGGGATTGGAGGGACGATCCAGACCATCTGAGACTTGGCTCTAGTAAACTGTATGTGACTCTTTTCCTTCTCTCCTTGTCTTGGTGGCTCGGGGAAAGATTTCTGGTTTTACCATCAACTACAGCTATTTCAGGTGTAAGAAACCAAGGATCAGAGTGACCTGACAGAAGGCAATTGCCCTACATGGAAGTCCACCCAGACCGTAGGTAGCTGGGGTTGATTACGAGACAGGGATTGGGTTGGGCATGTGGATTCTGTGTGTCTGGGCAGTAATTCCCCCTCATTGCCCGCACCTTGGCATTAACTGAGTGAAGTGAAGATGAGAGGCATCAGCATCAAAGCATGTTGAGGGTCTAAGGCACTTAAATCCTTGACACCTGCCCAAGGGTGCCATTTTCCCATCAGGAGACAATTGTTCCTTGTGCCTTGCAAATGATGGGCTTTTGACTGTGGTGATGTCCATTAGTTTCAAACACAGGATGGAACTCTGGTTCCTTGACAGGGGAACATATTGTTTGTGTCTAATGACTCTTATCACAGCCTCTGCTTGGAGAAGATGGACAGGGCTCTTCCCTCTTCAGCAAGGTCTGGAACCAGGCTAGAAAGTTTCAGCATTCAGGTTTATGGTTGCACTTTATGTCTGTTGTAAAGGTTTATAACCTGGAAGCTGACTTTAAATAGGTTGGTTTCTAATTCGAAATGAGAGGGAGTAAGAGATGCTTCGAATCAAATCTTGGGGTAGATTCTCACCTGGCATAAACGGATGAAGCTTCACTTCATTTGATGGTGTTTATTCTGCTCTACTCTGGCTAAGGACTCTTGACTCTTGTATTAGACTAAGATGATGTGGTCTAACTAATACTTGGAGATTTTGCAAAGTTTCTCACTGACCAGTCATTCTGAAATGTTTATAGAAAGTCACACATGTCTTAAGCACATTTAAGAAATCGAGTTTATCTTCTTTATTATTACAGTCAAAGCAGATGCTTACTTGCTTATCATAGCAAAAGTTGGAAGCTCCAAAACAATCATTCTGGGGAAAGTAGCAGAGATTCAGCCCATTAAACATGCTTTTTACAACTTAATTTAGTTAATTTAGACATTAATTTTCTAAACATCTCCTAACTGCATCGGTTAATTCATTTGAATATTATTCTTAGTGGCTACATAGATCACTACTGTCAGGTTTACCACATTATATCACTTCGACGCTGACCAAAATCAGTCAGACTACCCACTCCACAATTCAAACTTAATACAAATATTGAAATGTCTCTGTCCTTTGGGCTTCCTAACCACCAAATAACACTGCTCTAGCTTTTTCACATCATAAAATAGTTTTCAAAAACCAGCATTTTTCCAGTCCGATTTGCCGGACAACCTGGATCAAAATCTAATTTTTAAAAAGGAAAGGGCAAGGCCAAATCCCTAGTGAGAGAGAGATTGCACTCTACTGTTATTAAATGCAAATCCTTGCAGATCTTTGAGCTGTTGCCTAATGGAAATAACTAATAAGTTGAAAAAAGCCATGTAAAGGGAAACAATCCATTATTTATATGACAGGTAAACTGCATAAAGACTTGTTATCGTGTTAACATTCTGGGACAGATTCTTGCTCTTCTGTTCTTCAAAAGGTCTAATAAATAATCAGATAGATTTTTTTTTCAGTATTTCTATTAGCTAGGTGAACACCTGCCATTTCCCAGAGTTGCGCTCTGCCTAATTTACACTATTGCCAGATTGTCTGGCAATGTTCCTTCTCAAAGAGGCTTCTGACACTAAATTAGTACTTTGCAGTGGTTGAAACATTTTTATATGCCTATAAAATCTATATATAATCTATGTTTTTCTCCTCCGATTGTCGACAAATTCAATATTTGTTACACTGTCGAGATTCTGATGTTTTTCTCTCTTTATTGCTGTATATTCTGTTTTATTGGAGTGCTCTGTTGTTTCATAGTGCGACACAATAATAATACCTTTCTGCTGGATATGGCATTTCTCTGAAGATTCCCAAATATTTTGTAAACTTTAATTAAACCTGTAATTACTGTTATTGCAATGTCAAGTTGATCCTTTGCACATTTTCCTCCAAGTCCTGGTGAGACGTCTGCATCGATTTAGCTTCATGCATTTGAGTAAATGGTGCTTTTTATCTATACAGTAAAGTGTTTGTGAACTCGGGCCTTCGAGAGAGAATGATTTTTGTTAATGCAGTGCAAAATATCACAGAAAATAGGGAAGAGAGAGATCTAATGAGTCATTTAATTCTTTTCTACCCAAGATCTAAACTACTCCTGATAGACATAGTCTGCTTTTAAATTCTCTAGTGACAGAGATTCCATATGTTCTCCAGACACAATATGTGCCAGTGATTCAGTTTTTCCCTAAAGTCTTTCTGCTTGCATGCCAATGGATTCTTATCCTACCTGTAACAGTCAAAAGAAGAATTTATTCAGCTCTTTTAAGTATTTAGGAATTCTTGTCCAATCTGGGAAGACACTCCCATAGACCAAACAACTTCCCAGGCACTTGACCATGCTTCTCCTTCCCAGATGGTCCAGGTTGGAAATGTGGAGCTGAAGATGTGTATAGAACTCCAAGAAAGGTTCCTCTATTAAAGGAAAGAAATAAAATCACTTCCATTACTCTGTTCCTGTCTTGAAATTGGGTACAGAATTATCCTGTGCCTTTCTAGACTAGTTAGAAAACTCTAGAGTTTTCTAGAGAGGCTACAGGCTCTCTCTTACTTTTTGTTTGCATACTGCACACAATAAATAAATTGCAATTAGTCAAAATTAAGTATTGCAATTATATAAATAAAAGTATGGCAGGGTTGCAAACTCCCTTAGGGACATTGGATCTTTCTCTTTAACTATTCCAGAGCCTCAATTTTCCAATGCTTGAAAATTGTCTCCTACTTATGAGCCTGATTTTACTCATGGACCGTGTATAACCCTCTAGTTTTTCTGCAAAACTTGTCTTTTTGTTCCCAAACAGCTCTATAAAAGCATATAGTGGTGTCACTCCAGACTCCTCCATTAGCTTCTATAGCATTTTGTCAGATAGACCCACCTAGAGGGAATTAGGTTTTGACCAAGATTAAAATACTCAACAGCCAGTCAATTAGAAGTCAATAGCAGTTGAGGACAATCAAAATATTGTACAAAAATGCAGTACCGAAGGTTGCCAGGGGTTGTTTGAGGATGTTGTAGATGTTTTAGGTGTTCTATCTTCAATTTTTACAAATATCTGTTATATATGCAGAAGGAAACAGGCCTAGTTATGATTTCACAGTGAAAATCTGGTCTGTGGCAGAAATGTCCTGTACATGGGACCTTCAAGTCTCTCAGTGCTCCAGAGTAAGATCTGAGCAGAAAACTCAGGATAAATCCTCAGTCTGTTTTCTCAATATATATCTTTCTGTTTTTCCTTTTTTTTTTTTTTTTTTTTCTTTTCAGGATCTTAAGGAAGGAATCTCACACACTTTCAGCCTTAGAAAGAGAGTTTTCAAATGTATCTCAAAAGCGTAGAGGAAGTGTCAATCATGGAGCTTTTCACTGGGATTTTTATTTAAGTCATATTTAGACAGTTTTGAATATTCTATCATAAAGGGATAAAGAGCCTAAATGCCCAATTCTGTACTACAGAGCTACACATACAGACACCCACCTCCACAAGCAACAACATTACTCTAAAACCCAAATCCACAAAGGATTTTATGAAGAGTACTTAAGTATCCCTAAATAAAGATGTACAGAAATATTCCCATCTTTAAATGCTTCAAAGGGAAATTTTAATAAAATCCTTTGTGGATTTTTATTTTGATTACAGGCATTTGAACTTATTAGTTATCGTTGTTATTACTCACTGTTCAAGCAATTAAGATTGTTATCTCTGTATGAAGAAGGACATTGAACTGAAGAAGTTTTGGACACCAGCACTCTAAGCCAGGCTAGAGGCTCCAGGACACTCTTTTCTCCCTACCACCTACCTTGCATCAGGGCTGGCGCACTTTGAAGCCAATTATCCAAATTGCCTCTTAGTGGCAGAGGATTGCACCTAATGCAACACTGACAGTCAGTGCAATCAGTGTGGTGACTTCTGCAAGACGTTTTGGAGATCAGATTATAGTTCGTCTGTAGTTTGCAATCATTTGTAATTTGTAATCGAATTATTCAGAATGTAAAAATTATTTTGGCAAAGAAACCACGACTGTCATTTTCTCAGAAGTTGCTGTAAATCTTGTGCTATGAGGGTGAATTTGGTGGGGATATTTGATTGTAGAACTCATAATTGTTAAAAGAAAAGGCAGAAAGTAAATAAAAAGAAAGAAATACTCAAAATGAAAAAAAATATTTAACTTTTAAGCTACTAATGACACTTAGGAGCTCATGATTTTCAAATAGTTTTAGTAGACAATAATGAACTTTCTTCTGAGAGAGACTCTCAGAGAAAATACTTTATTTCTGATAAATACTCCTGTCTTAAAGCACAGATTTATTTGCAAATGATTCCATAGCTGCATTCACTCTAAAAATTCTTTACTTACGTTTATAAGTTATGTGTGGGAAAGACATTGCAGGTTAATTAATTTTTTAAATAAAAAAATGTTAAATCTGCAGTTGCAAAACCGAAATCATTCAGAGCTCTTAAAAAATGAGCTGCTATTTCACCTAAAATACTAAAACTAAAATGGAGGTATAAGTGCTTCAGATTTTGGGTGCATGGCTAATCTAATCCTCTGTATTTAGTTTAGGAAAAAAGCACTAAAACAGCTTGATTTACATATAATTCCTTCTGCTGCAATGCAAAGGAATCGCTGCCAACAGACTAATACTCATGAACAAGCTGACAGCAATTAACCACTCTGTCCCATGCAAAACACAGGACCTAAAAATGCCTCCAAAAAGGACCTAGATCTTCAGGTGCTCTAAAATGATTCAGCTTCATAGTGTGGACCTGCTGATTTTTCATTCCTTCTAGAGATTGCCGATCTGTCCTTAAATATGGACTGCCTAACCTCTATTAGAGACTCAAGAAAAATAAGCCTGTTCGTCACCCAGTGCCCATAACTCCCGACTATGTTCCAAGAATAATAATCAGCAAGTAGAAGCTTTCATTCCCAGGCTGCTCAGAAATTAAGCAGGAATGTGTGTGCAGGGGAGGAAGGGGAATGCGTGTGTGTCTGTATTTACATTTTACCTGTGTGTCTGTAATTACATTTTATCACGGTTATGAATTTGCTCACTTTGCTCTCATGTGATTGTCATGATTTCAGCAAGGGTTATTCTAGATTTATATCAGCATAAATGATAAAAGAAATCTGGCACTGTCTGGTGATGTGTGTGCATATACATTCTCTTTTTCTCCTTTTTTCTCTTTCTGTGTCTCTCCATCTCTTATGTGCATATGCACACATACATTTTCTAGCTTAGTATTTCTGCTTGGTATTTTTCTATATGGCAAGGCTGGCTGTGCTTGCATGGCACTAGTTGCACTATGATGTTAAAAAATAAGAACATAGACATCAAACTACTACATACAAACACGGAATAAAAAGGTATATTTACAGACAACCAGCCCTCAGGATGCAAACATATCTATCACTACACGAAGCCATATGATGAAAACGCAGCATATGGTGACTTAATCATAACAGTAAACAAATGTAATTTTCTGTCGTTAGAAAGAAAGGAGCCACTACACTAAATCTGTATTTGTCTTGTTCCATAAAGGTTGAAGGCATAAAGAAAGTTTCATTGGACATTCAAGAAATAGAAGACTTGAGCAGAAAATTACCTTTTCTGTTTTATAGGTAGAAAAAGGATGGGCAGCTTTTCTTATACTCCCATCTCGGGACAGATTTTTTTGGGAGCTGAGGGCAAGACGGTCCCTGGAGAGCCAAGGAAGAGGATTTGTGAAGGTAGAGCAGAGACAGACGGTCAAAATTGTTCCTCTGAGTCCCACCACTCTACATGGGGTTAGGCTTGATGGGAAGTGCCATTAAACTGAGAAAAAACATTGATGTTTGTGCCATCGACCCACACTGATCTTCTGCATCTCAGAAGTCACTGGTGGTCCATATACTACACGTTGGTGCCCATGGGGCAGAGGTTGGTTTGACCCCTGGAGCCCAAAGCTTTCTCCTCCTTGAGTATTTTTCACCAGACTACGATGAGTCTCTTTGCATCCCATGGAGGCAGGTGGTTTTGATGTCCTTGCCATCCCACTGAGATGTCCAAATGCCAGTGCCTGATATTAAACTCTTTAAATCCACTCTAGCTAGTTTCAAGTACCATTGATATGGATTATGAAACTTTACACTGGGATTTTAGGAGCTCATTTTCAGAAACACAATCCAAGATCAGCCTGAGCTTGCTTTGCTTCCAGGTAGCTCCATGGATCATGGAGCAGGGGCAGGTTTAGGCCCTGAAGGGAATTCAGTTGTCAAGGTCCATAGATACCCATAGCAAATCTGAGTTGACAACTGCTTTCTCCAGGACTATTCTTTTTTTTTTACCAAAGAGTTTAGGAAATGTAAGCAACTGATGGTCTCATCCTGAGAGAAATTAGTCAGGTGTAACAGGATTAAAGGAACCCTAAAAAATGAGAGGAAAAGTAAAGAAGCTTTTCACAAAACATCTTTTTTGATATGCAGCAGAGTTTTCCTTAGTAGGAAATTTTGTCTGGTCATATTAAAGTCACCAGTTATTCTGCTAGTAGCACATCTCCTCTGTAAAGAAAGGTAATTCTCATGCAGTCCTCCTCATGTGCAAATTCAGGGGGATTCATACATTTTTCCTTTGCTTAGACAGGCCAGTGTGGAGGTTTTACTTGTTATATAGTCTTCCTCAGTGCAAAATATGATGTAAAAATATCCTCAGTGTCTACAATATCCTGCAGAAAGTGTTGCAGAAAGTGCAGTTCAACAGGTAGTTACAAATGCCACATAACAGAAGGACAGAAAAGAGGACATCAAAAGCATAGATCTACAATTGTCAGTGCTGGTGCAGTGTAACAGTGATATGATCCATAACGAGTTACTTCATTTAGCTCTTCCTGGGATTTACATGGAGAAGAAGCAAGACTGATGGTTTTTCAGCCGAAAATATGGATATTGCATGAGATTTTAAGACAGAGCTAAAAAAGCACAAGCAGAGCTGACAAGGCAGGAGCAATATAGCAAGCAAACTGACTCTAGTGATGTGAGGGAGTTTATGGGATGAGGATGAGAGTTTTTAGACTCAAGTCATTTCTTCTGATTTTCTGTCCATACACTTTCTTAAATTGGTTAGGAAAGGAATATCTGTGCTAACAGGCTCCAGACTGATTCTTCCTAGCGCCCAGGTTGTTGTGGCATTTAACTCTCAGTATCATCACTAAAGGATTATGAAGACGTTACCTACAGAGTTAGCTGGGCCCTTGTCCCACTATATTCATACCAAGGCTTGTAGAACTGGACCTCCGTGTAGACCAGGGCAGGAGATACTGCTAAAGGGTGAGTGAGCAATAAAAGCACCTTTTTCTGCTCATCTTGCAAACACTGTCCTCATAGATCTCATTTTTCCAGAGAATGAAATGGTTGAAAAGCCTTGAAAAGACATAATGGCCTGGAAGGGAACTGAGAGCATCTATTTTCATTCTGGGATTTTTATTTAGGAATATAAATCTTGTTAAAGGGCTATATAAACTCTCTCGTTCATCTTTTTAGGGCGTAAGCCAACTGTTGACAGCCTGGGGTCAGGAAGAAGCTTCTCCCATCTGTCTCCTGCTGCTTTTCCCTCATTGCTCTGCTGTTGGTCATTGCAAGGAGGAGTAGATTGACCCTTAATACAAGATGATGGGGCAGTTCCCCAGACATCTGTCCTTCTCTCCCCTCTCTGCATTTTCTCTCCTCTCCCCTCCATCCTTTCCCAAGCCTTCTTTTATGAAACTCTAGCAAATCCTCATACCTATCTATAGATGGCAGCAACTTTCCAAACCAATTGCAGATGCAGATTAAACAGGCCGGTCTCCGGCTTCCCGGGGACAGAAGTGCTTCGCTGCATGAAATAGATAGCAAATGTACATGGATTTATTGGCATGTCCAAAAAAAAAAAAGTTAATTCACTCTTGAGGGGTGCTTTTTTATTTGCTTTGCTAAGCATTTGGATTGATGGCAGAGACATGCATGGGGTGGAGGTGGCAGTTAGGGAAAGCGGGTGGATGCTTTTATTCTGCTACTAGCTGCCAGCTCAGAAATAGTAAAAAAGAAGGGGAAAAAAGTGTGTTTGCTGCCTGTGATTGTCACTGGCTCTTAACATATGTCAGGCTCTTATCATTTCATAGCAGCTGGCAAGTTCCTGCAGAACCACCAGGCCCCCAGCGAGGCCAGTAATCAGTTAAGTGCAGATGTCCAAATAGATGTAACTTCCATTAAACTTTAAATAAAGGGAATTTCTGACGAGTAAACAGGCGAGTGAGCACATTTGCCCAAATGCAGATGGCACTACCTGATAGCAGTGCATTAGAAGGGTCATTAAACCAGGGAGGTTCAATAATGTAGTGCTCAAAGACGGTCTTCTGCAAGGAGAAGTAGCTGAGGACAGAGATATAAAGTCTACCTTGGCCTTTTTTAATTTTTCTTTTGTATTTTGTTATGAATAGCTTGGAAAGTTTGGAGTCTTAATGGGGCAAGGGGAAAACCACACTTTTTCCGGGAGGGACATCCCTCCAACTGCCCATGAAAAAGAAACAAAAAACAAAATTGTAAATCCATTTACAGGAAATATGTATAGAGCAGGAGGAGTGTTCTCACTTGGAGGGAAGGAGGAGAGGTTTGTGTGCTTGACAGTTGTGATCCCAAATCTGCTGGAGAAGGACATTTATTGCAAGAGATTTGCATTTGCATTGCATCCCCAGGGAAGGAAAGTGTTGCAGTCGCACCCACAATGAACCAGGGAGGGTAGATTAGAACATTTATTAAGTTTGCATTATATTCTGCAATGTAAAAAAAGCTGGAAAAATTGGCAATATTTCAGCGAAGGTGCAAAAGTGATGCCAAAGGAGGGAAAATCTCAAATCAGGGTGCAAATTTGCAAACACTGAGGGAAAATCCTGCCGTGTGTTGTTGGCCACTGCAGCACCCTGCTCCATCTTCATGAGACTTATGTCCTCCTATGAAATTGTCCCCTTTTATTATTTAGGAATAACTCGTTTTCAAATATTTTTATGGTCAAAATCCCCTCTCACCACATTGATTTTTATTTTCCCCATGCAAAGAGTCGTCTTTTCTTTGACTGTGTCAGTCTCTTCCCCACAAGAACTTTCATTTCAATCCAGAGTTGTCTACTAAAAATCTTGGACTGGTTTCATCCCGCTCATGACATTCACCTACACAAAACATTTCTGCTCTTCTCTACTTTCATCCCCATCACTTTGAAATCATCAGTGCTGAAAAATGTCATTTCTCACGTGTCCTCTCAGATCTCATAGCTATTGGGGTTGCTGGTGAAGTTCTCTAACAAGAACATATATTCATGTTGCTACAGATAGTGCTGAAATGTTTTTTGCCTCAACTACCTCAACTCTATTTAAATTGATAGTAAATGAGGCAGTGACCAGCAGAATTTGATGCTGTAGTGAATGTTTCCAGCACTGTTTTATTCAAAACATTTCCTTCTTTGGGGTATTTACTTTATTTTATATTTCCTGGCCTTATGTTTGTGTCACACCTCAATTCCTGTAGCTGTCAGATTAAACAGTGCTTTATCAGAAGAAATGTCATGGAATTATAAAACTTCTTTGGCCATTTAACACCTTTATCTCTGCCTTGCCTGTGCCGGGATTACTGACACCGAGTCGTCTTGTCCTTCCCCTCCCAGGAACGTCCTAAAATGTAAGATGGGCCCTTCTTAGAGCCAATTTTTAACAATTCTTCAGCTGTTTAAGCCATTTAAAAGAAAGCTACGTCCTAGCCATAAAAACCTATATGTAGGTACAAAAGAGTTATTTGTGGAATATCATCATTTTTGAAATATTTTCTCATGGGCCTGTTAACCATATATAAGTAGACTTATATAAGAAGAGGACAAACAACAGATGTAAAATAGGAAGGGCCCTGTCCTCCAGGCATCAACTATGAGTAAGGATCTGCCATTTCGCAAAGCTAATTGGTTTTTAGTCCTCTGGATTCATTTCTAAGCCCTTTTTCAATCTGTGTAGTTTGGCACTGAATTTCCTTAGATATGGCACTTACTATCCTTAACAGTTATTATGGTCTTTGTGCTTGTTATTAGCAGCAATTATTTCTAGTGCAGTATCGTATTTGGGCCCATTTATGCTGGACTTTGTCAAAATATTTCCTTCATTCTCCAAGACAGCACTTTAACAGCCAAAATGAGAAGAACCCGTTTTCTGCAGCCAGCACTCTTCATTACCAGCCATTCACAAGTGACATTTTTGACTGTTGGGACCATTCTGCTTCCAAGAACAACCTTCAAGGAGACCCTGCCACCATTTCAGCTCCCCAGAGGTGTAGGACAGTAGAATGTGGCAAGGAACCCGAGGGAGATATTTCTCCCTTCATGAAGATGTCAGTTAAGGTGCAATTATAAATGAATTTAAGGTGATGCGTATGGTCATCAGGAACACATTTATTATGGTTAAAACCTGGCTGTATTTTGACATTTAACCTGGTTTATATAAAAATAGGTGTTTATTTACAACTATTTTATATAAAAAAAGGTGCAGCTTTTTTGATTTGCTTAAGTGTAACAGCTCAGCCTCATGGAGGGAAAGACTAAGATTAGTCAAAATCATCATTAGTTAGAACCATCGAGTCAGGCAAATATCACGGGGAACTCAAGGATGCAAACTAATGTTTCTGGATGGTTTCCTCTGTATTTGTGCTCTCAGTTATGTTACTTGCTGGTTTCTGCTGGAGGTCTAATAACTAAATAGACTGTAGCAAAGGAACTACCCTTGTCTTTAGAAAAGGGAGAGGATGCTGAAGTGAAACTGTTGCTTGTTCTGCTCTGTTGAGAATCCTTCAATTTTGCACGCAAGAAACAATCTCCAGTGTGACCAGATACCTCAAATCATCTGATTGCTTTAAAATAAGAGGCACAGCTTTTCCAAACAAAGTTATTTAGCTAAATTCTTCTCTCTGCCATACCCATATCTTCCCTCATGCCTTTGTGATGCTGGCGAGATTTGGACTGACATCGCCAGCAAAAGTAACAAGAAAAGAATTAAATATTCTAGTATCTGATTTAATGACCATCTAAGATAGTAGAAACTTATATATTGATGACAGAAAGACTGAGCCTGAGTGCTTGGGATGTAGAGAGAGGCTCATAGACCAGATCAGCCCAACCACAAAGTGTGCTTAAATATGCACATATCCATGGTAAGGTTATTCAGCTCCTGCCTTTGGGTAGAGTAATTGCCGTGCGAAACATTAGTGAATCAGCATGAATGTTTCATAAGTTTGAATTTATAAAATATTTCTGATTTTCCTGTACACATACCTTTCAAAGATAACTTTCAAGTGCGTGTTGTATTATGCATCTCACTTTTCAAGAGAGCAGCGTGATTTCCTTGAAGACGTAGCCGTTTAGAGAGTTGCCATGGCAATTTGTTCCCACCTCCCAAAAAATGCTTAAAAACAGATTTTTCCATTGTCTTCTGATTCCTACAGATTAAAACGTGCTTCTCTTTCCTCCCTTCCCTAGAGTGACTCTAGGTGAGTGCACACAAAAAAAAGAAAGAAAGAATCATTTTCTATATAAATTACCTTCTGATGAATGCAGAAATCTTCTTCCTCCAAAGTTTAGACACTGTCAAGGCATAATTCTTTTACTGTTTGGAACAATCATTTATTAGTGTGATTCTTGTATCCCAAGAGAACACTGACAAAAATTGCCTGTACAAACATAAAACCTCTTTTTGCATATGCAAGGTGAGTAATTATTAATCCAATTAACCATCTGCTTACCAGCATGTTTAATTAGTCCTCTGAATTACTCTTTCCCTGATGCAATTGAGCTAATCACCCTGTGCGGTATGTCCACCTGACCAACAACATTGCTGAGCTGCTTTTTAAAGTAAAAGATAAATTTTGGCAAAAAAGGGATTAATTCAAGAACAGAATTTTGCTTAATTTCACTACTTTTTTTCATCAAAGAAAAGCACTCCTTGCCCTCACTCAGATAACATAACAGTAATCAGACAGTGACAAGGATTATATTGTCAAATATTAGCAAATTATGCTCATATTTTTGGAAAAAAAACAGCTGAAAGCATCAATATAGTGATTTTTATATATATTTTTACCCCCATTAACTTTTTAACAACAAATATGCACTTTGATCATTGCTAATTGCTCGGTCCCAGAGCATAATCAGACAGAATATTTTGACTAGAGAACATACTGCTTTGCTTGTAAACACTTCTTCTTTCCCCATTTTCACTGAAAAATAAAATGAAAAACTAATAGTGCTTGACAAGTCCATTCCTAGTGCTGTTTTATAACAGAGATTCTGCTGTGCTTTTAAAATAAAATAGCTCTTTCAAAATTCTTAGTTTAATCGCTCTGCTGGGGGGATGGATCAGCACAAATTCTGTGTCCTGATATCTCTCCGTGGTGCAGGAAAAACTTTGAATATCTCCAGGGAACCAAAATATGGGAATGGCCTTCTCCATTGCAGCGAGGTGGGACCAGAGTCTTTGCCCACAGATATGAGGAAAATCAAATGAGGTGCAAATGGGGCTGTTATTTAGAGCAATACAGGAAGGAAGATAAAGGGGTCAAATCCATGGTCTTGACAAAGGCTCTGGCGTCACTTGGGAAATCCTGGACTATCTGAGTCATCCTCACACTATGGACATGGGATATATATAAAGACTTGCGCCCTTCAATCAAGCCAGATGCCATGAACCCTGGGCTATATTGAGAGCTACGTTGAGGAAATTGAACCTAATTCTTGATGTGCACAGACTGTTCTGGCCACCTGCCCTGCTGGGGAACCCTTACTTGACGCCATCCAACCATGAATCTGGTGTCTTAGTCTGTGAGCTGAAGCTTTCCTTTATGTCCTCTCTAATCCTATGGTGACTCTGATCTTGACGAAGCCATTCAAAGAACTGATATTTAATCATCCTGCCTCATCCATCCTCTCTACTCAAACGTGGTTTGGCATAGTCCACTGGGAGCTACTCACTAGATGTTCTCCACGAAGGTGGTTATCTAACCTTGGTTGTTCTCCTTCCCTGCTACAGAAGACTCTGGGGGGTGAACCTACTCAGGCCACTGGACAGAAGTGCAGTGGGAGCTGTGTTTGGGCAGCACAAGATCCCCAGAGAGTGTAGTTCATTCACCATGACATCAGTGTGAGTTTTGGTACAGAATTTGAGAGGATTTCCAATGGAACCGCAGCCAAACCTTAGCTCTTGATGTCACGCCAGAGGAATCACAGTCCATCAGCAAACCAGCTCTTCACAAAGGACACAACTTGCCAATTTAAGACTCTCTGCAGCCTCTAGATAATGAAAATTATTCCTGTCCCCCCTCTCTTGTACAGCTTAAACTATTATTGTTTCAGTAAAGAATTTTCTGCTTGCCTTCAATATAATGTGTTCTGGAACAATGTACACCATCACCAGTTTCTGAACAGGATTTTGGATGTGCATTTGTAAATAGGAAAGAAGAAAGGAGAGGTGAAAAAAAGAAGGAATTGCTATCCTGGGATGGGTCACCCTGGAGTAAGCTAGAGTCAGTGGGATTTCCTTTTTTTTGCCTCCTGCATATATATATGTTTTAAGTAATAACTAATCTGACTGCAGTGTCAATATCACAGAACCAAATGTTAGTTTTAATCAAATGTTAGTTTTAATACTAAAATATACATGCAAGTAGTCAGAGGGGATTTTTGAAGATTGATTCCCTCCCTGCGTCCCCATTACTGCCACTGTCTCCTTTTGAAAAGAAGACAAAAAGATGCCTATATCAATGTGGATCAGTAGACTGTAGTGAATGTAGACCTAATATATAAGTCATTTGAATGTTAGCAACAACTTGTCTGTGCTGGGCTCACTTGGCTTCTTTCTCTTGCACCCACTAGTGCCCTGTTTGCAGTAACTGTAGCATGGATAATAACACTGAGATTTATCTATGAACACAGCACTGGATGGCACAACCTCAGGGAAAAGTGAGGAACGCAAAAGAAGGTAGATGCTGAGCTCTGTTAATGAGCATCTTCTAACCATGTATCTGGAAGACAGGCATAAAAACCTCAGGAATTGAAAATTGCCAACAGTGGATATGAGGTCAGTGTTAGACGAGTGGAAAGTTTGTTTTCATCTGAAAAGAGACGTTTTCAGGTGAAACATGACGTTACCTGTCATGACCTGGTCCATCTTCTCCTCTGGATTAAGAAGTAGATGTGAGACAAGAGCAGTCCAGAGCACAGGCACAGCCACATTCATCTTCTCACTTGACCTCAAAGTGCCCCAGGAAAAACACAATCCTTTCAATTTTCTCTCTTCTAAACAAGAAACCGCAGAAAAAGCAAACAAGTTTCTACTTGCCTGGAGATCCCAAAGGAGGTTTCACTGATCTTCTCTGGAGTTTCCTACAGACGATTGCATAGATCTTGTAAATCATACTAATAGTTTCAAGTCATGATAATGAATTTTCATCTCATTTCCACCTCCAGTTCATCTGATTCTAGCTTTTAGCCCTCAAGTCATTTCACCCCAGTTTATGCAAAAGGAACCAGCCCATCTGTCTATAGTCAGGTGTAATATTGCAGTGCCAGGCACCTTAGGCTGCTTTGTGCTGATATTCCATTCTTCGACTCCTATAGCACTTGGATTTTAGAGATGTTCCACCACCTGAGCTGTCAGAGTCGCGTAAAACTAATAACCAGGCTGTATTACATCTTGATGATGTGACAGTGCTACTGATGGTGCTTATTCTCAGAGACTACAAGGCAGCATTTCTTTGATTGCTTGTGGGAACACTTTACAGCTGAAGTATAATTTCATTTATTAGAGGCAGACAGCTTATAAAAATGTGTGAAACACAACAGGTACCAAAAGGAAAGCTTGGGAGACTAATGAGGCGCAGGGCTCATACCTTTAAAGAAAACAAAGGTTTCTACAGACAAACGGCTGATGCAGTTTGTTTTTTTAGAGACGTAAATCAATCAAAACACTCAAACCGTGTTATCCTGGAGAGTTACAGCAAATACATTTCATCTAAAATTATTGATGACTCTGCTTTTAAACAGAAGATAGGATGAAAAAAAAAAGCAAGGAAGGGAAAAAAATCCTTCAAATTCAAGAAATATAGGTGGAGTGAAATCCAATCAAGCAGAAGGGGAGAACATACTCGAGTAAAATAATAATATCATTGTTATAAAGTGCTGTTTCCTCAGAACGCTCTTCCAACCTATCTGAGCAGTGAGGAATACAGGGACTGTATGATTTGACATAAACATCTTCAGTGAGGACTCAGGATTGAACATTAAAAGGTAAGATCAGTATCATTTAAGAGCAATAAAACTCACCCAAGCTGCTTGCCCAGTGGTCTGCATGGCTGTTTCCCAATGGGTAAAAGATGTCCATGCTGAGCAGAGGACATGGAGTGGAGACCAAGCTAAGACCATGGGTGGACCCTGCTTGCTTGCTCTGTGGACCATAGGGAGGTGGTGGAGGTGCCGATGAAGAGACAGTGGTTGGGATCCAAGTTACAAGCAGGCTGCAAAGGCAACAATAATTCCCTGTCCCATGACAGGGTCAAATCATGAAGACGGAGAAGACAAGGATAGGGTCAAAGCAAGAAGAAGGAGAAGGTAAGAGCAATGTGATATTTTCCAAATATCTGGAAGTCATAGTGAAGCATGTTCAGAGGTAGGAAGACCTTTCAGTTCAGTTGAAAAACTCCTGTTGACTTCCTCATATGTTCCAATACATTGACCCAGTGGACTGCAGTGAGATGCTGTCCACTTCTGCCATGCTACAAATACCCTTCTGCCTGATCTACCTTCAGCGTGGACTACAGAACAGCTGTGAAGGCTTCATCTGGAAATTTGCTTCATGCTCTGATGGCCATGGGCCTTTTCAATTGTTTTATGGGATGTGTTGTATGATTTAGATTTGACTCTCTTCATTACAAACTCTTCTCCTGTGGGTCCACCATAGTAGCTACCCACAGCCAGGTTTTCTTGCACTTTTTCTCAGTGCCTTTTAGCCTTGTATTACAATCCTAATTAACATATTGAGCATTCCTTACAGCTTCTGTTAAGAAAACAATCAAAATATGCTTAATGAGAGATCATAACCGTATCTCCAGCACTACCTCATCTCTCTGATGATGTCATCTGTGATCCGTCATACAGTTCCCCTATTTCTGACCCAAATATGTTCACATTTTCTTTCACATAGGTAGAGGTCATGAAAACAGTTCAGTTACAGCCCTCTTGCCTGGGTGGTTGTGGGTTTGGGCAAAAAAAACACAAAAGCAAAGGGCTGAGCGTTAGTTAAGTCCATTCTCTTTCATGTGCAAACAACTTTCTCTTGCTGTGAAGCAAGACCTGAAGCGAGGAGTCAGTTCTACATACATGTTCTCTGAGGACACTCATACACTACGTTACAGCATTAAAGCCCTTCCTGTAATTGAGAATGAGGCCCACAGTTGTGAAGGGCTGAAGCTATACTCAACCTCCCACATGGGCTTTCACTATGCACTTCCCTCTTTGGCAAAACATTTTGCTTGAATTGAGCACATCACTTACAATGATGACTTATTTGGCTATAATGAGTCTAAATGGATCTCTACTCTGTTGGGTAAATGCAAACACAAACCCTTCTCATGCTCAGATCCACATTAAGTGCTCTTGCTCATGCTGATAGATCCCCTTAGCCCAAAGCTTGGTGCCATTCTTGGACGCCAGACTCCCTTTAGTGCCCTCAGGATGGGCTGAACATGTTACTCCCACTCCACCTCGACCACTCACAGTTCTCCATAATTCAGTTTTTCCTTAAAGTAATGCGGTTGCTTTCATTATGAACCACATGGGTACCCAGACAAGGCTAAACCTGCTCTTCCCCTCACAGTGTATCTTAAGCTCGAGAATAGAGCACGTCTTTTAGGAAGCCATCCCAACGCTCAGGTACATTAACTCCAGTCTCTCTCTGCAAACGCCAGCAAGAGAGGGTAGGAATCAGTATAATCTCCATTCACTCCTTACACACTCTGCTGTGTAAGAACAAAGAAAAGAAATTAGCTGATTTAGCAAGTCATTGCAACCTGGAACAGGTCACGTATCGCATTATACCCAAGGTGTAATCTTCCTGCTAAGAGTTGTGCTCAAATTGAACGCTTTGCTACTTGTGCGCAGCGAAGGCATTGCAGTGGAATAAATGCAATGTGAGGGCGACTATTCTTTTCTTTCGCTCCCTTCTCTCCAATGCATAATGAAGAGAAGGTAAAGGGGATGAAGAATATCATTTGCTATTGTACTCGAGCAGGGAGGACTCATTTGAACAACTGTCAGCTGTGGAATTTCATCTCGGTTGCCCAGATAAAATCTCCTGTTCCAGGGACTATATTTACTCAGTGTGTTTAATTTGACAATGAAAACTCAGCACTCAGAGATCTTTTAAATAATAATAACAATAAAAAAAAAAATGGAAACAGTCAGTATAATAAGGGTAAAACGAATAAAGAACATAAATTCTACCCAGCAAAGCAGAAATGGAACACCCCTATTCCTTAGGCCTGAAACTGCATGAAGAAAACCTTTTGCTGCTTTGCAGCGCACTCGGATATTGAATATTACCATGCAGGTTCTCCCTCTCTAGTTTTCTTTGGGCTGAGTGCCTTCAAAAATAGAACGGTGCTCCGTACCCGCAGGATTTGGCCCTCTCCCAAGGGCTGTTGTTTCAAGTGCGCCTTAATATATGAGCTCATATGTCGCAGGGGCTTACTGCTTAGCAAGAAACCTTCCCCAAAGGGGAGAAAAAGAGGAGAAAGGGAAGAAGAAAGAGGGAAAAGGGTCCTCTGCATAGGTAAAGGGACAGAACCTGTCTTGGAGGTGTCTGCATGGGGTTTTCCAGCATGCTCAGAGCTGGGCAGATGTGATGTGTTCCCAGCAACTCTCCTTTCCTCACAGAAGAGCTCAGAGACTTGCTCCTCCTGCGGTTCATTAGAGACAGGAATGAATATCGACAAGATATGAACAAGAATTTATTAAGAAATTCCAGGTCGGTGCAAGATATGGAACTTTGGAGCAACTGGGGAGAGTCATCCAACAGCAGCTTAAGGAGACAAGGAAGTAGCTAAGATTGTCAAGAAGATGCAAAATAATAACCAGAAATCATGTTTTGCCCACACCCAAATTGCTGCTTGTGACTAATAGTTCATGATCCTTCTGGGAGACCTCTGTTGAAGAAAAGGTGTCTCAAATTGCCTAACAAACTGATCACGGACTGAATTATTGATTGTACCATTAAGGTGTTCATTTGAAACATTATCGGGGTTAATGAAGTGATCAAACGCTTCCCTCTGGCAAACCAACACTGCGGTTCATTTCGGTGGTGCTTTAAGGTTTCCGACGGGCTCCCCTTGAATGCAAGAGGGGTAGGAACAGGCCGGCTGTGGTGCAAATTTGCCTTTTCCACTCGAACAAGGCTATGGACCCTAGCAGGGCAATAGGCATGGAGGGAAATGGGAAAGTCGCTCTGTACCGGTTCATTATCCTGGAGGTTACTAATGAAGCCAGAGGTTGTTAAGGTTACTAATGAAGCCAGAGGTTGTTAAGTGGCTCTGTTTAACTCTCCTCATCTTCTAGACCGTCAGACGAGGCAGCTGATGTGCAGTGTGTTCCCGGCACTGCCAACCTCAACAGATAAGAATCGCTCGTCTTGGTTACCTTGAGAGATCAAAACTCACCCAGGCCCCCACCCAAAGAGCAAGATCAAACAGCAGGAACAGCAGCCCTGTTTTTAAGTCAGCTTTGCAAGGTACTTTTTTTTTTTTTTAACTCTTTCTCAGCACTGTAGGCAAAATGGAGCTTTATTTCCTGGAGGATAAAGGCATATTCACTCATACTGTCCTCATCTTGGAGGTGGCAATATTTAGCTCTCCCCATGGCATAGGTCCCCACCACATCTCTACAAGGAAACTCTATGTTTTGACTTCTATGTTTTGATTTCTTCAGTTATTCTGCGACGATTCACAAGAACTATAATGTTCTTTACACATGAGCATGCCATTCCTACATTTATTGCCATGCTAGTAGTTGTACAGAAAATCTCCTGGCTTCCTCACACCAGAGAGTTACCTTAAGAATTTGTGTTTCTTTAAAAATTAGTTATTTCTCATATATTTAAAATAACCTGAAAGAAATCCATTCTCAATGCTTTGTATAATTTCTAGCAATTACACAGTTATATATAACTTAATCAACTGTAAATGTAGACCTTTAGCTTAGTTATCATAGAATCATAGAATGCCTAAGGTTGGAAGGGACCTCTAGAGGTCATGCTCCACTTTGCTTCCCCTGCATCCCAACGACTTTCCTGTCCTCATTCTCCCAATCTTCTCTCTCTGTTTCCATTGTCTTCACTCCCTTCTCCACAAGTCTGCTACCCATTGACCCAACCTATTTCAGATTTTTCAGTTTTTTTTTAATCTCTGTGCAAAATATTTTCCATCAGTGAAAATTCCTGAAAGTGCAACCTTTCAATTTGTGAAGATGCAAGAGGGAAAGCATCAAGAATTACAATGCAGTCACCATTGAAGAAATGGTAACTGCATTGAAGCAGCAAGATTTATCAAAACTGGTTTCTTGATATCATCCTTTGAAGGTGGAAGGCATTTCAGACTCGGGTGGCTAGAACTATGGATAAATTATCTTTGGAGATGTTGACAGAATGGTGAATTAATGCTGCTTATGAGGGAAAGCTGCTGTATCTCACTACTGCTTTGGCTACAGTGGCCATTTGGCCGAATGATACAGACACAGCCTGAGGCTATGAGCAAAGGAGGAAGGTGGTATGAGGGAAGGGAAAGTTTTAGGGAAATTTTTGCCACTTAAACAGAGTAATTGAAATATCAGTATTTGAGTAGCTTTGCATGGAGTAAGTCTCATTAACTGAATATCTTGAATTAAAGAATTGCAAGAACAGATTCAAGTATTAGCTTAAAAAAATAGTGAAGTAACTTTTTAAAGGAGTTTGTTCCTGACCAGTGCTTCAAGCCCTTTGCCTTTGATTTTATTCTATTTAAATTGCAAATGTCTTGCTCCCAGCAGATTTCAGCTGAACGCTTTCCTGCTGAGAATCTGAGCTCAGAGGTCTCTCTTGGGTCCCTTCTCTTCCTTGCAGGGAAGGCGAAAGGGAGCTGTCTGCATTTACTTTTATCTCTCTGATTTTGTTAAGCTATGCGGTCCCTTTGGCTGCCACTTCATCTTCTCCAAGGTCAACTCTGCAGTGAATGCAGAATCCCAGGGAAGGATTCGAATTCTTACTCTGAGGACTCCATTGCCTTCGTGCCGGTATTTCATGCAACTGGGAGGTCCTACCTGGCTTCTAGCTACCATCCCAGAACGTGTGTGGTCGTATGGGTCCTGAATTCTACTGGAATGTCTCAGGTAGCATCTCATCTGCTACAGGATTCCTATAGGCAGACAAGTGACTCACTAACTTGCTGGATTCTCACACCTGAGAAATATGTAACTGATTAAAAAAATCTCTACAGGAGGAGATATGAGCTATTGAATCCAATGGCAAGTACTTAGACTGTCCTTCTGGGCCTGAGTCAGAGGGATAAATCTGCCTCTGCCTCATTTTTTATCAATCAATCAATCAATCATCTTTAACAAAACAAAATATTCATTGTCCCACTCTGCAGTCTACACTTGTTATCCAATGGTTTTCCTTGATATATCCTCTTTTTTACTTAGAAATATTGTTCATGAAGGAAGAAAATAAAAAAAGAAAGAAGTTGGCCAGGATCTATGGGTACCCAGCAGCCTATAAAAACAGAATAGCCAAAAGATCTCCAGGCATTTTGTGAGGGCAGTATTTGCAGTGTGAGTGATCTATGCGCTGCTGATTTTATCTGAAGCAGAAGCTGCTTTTGATTTTGCTTGCAAAACATGAACTGAAACCATAGAAAAGTCTCTTCTGGTCCAACTTGGGCAGAAGATGGAAATGTTATTCTGAGAAACTCCCTGGGGGAACAAAAGTGGACTTAGAAATAGATTTCTTATGTTGAAGCATTTCAGTTTTGTTTCTAAGCTGGCCAGGAATACTTTAAGTAATTTGGTGTTAAATTTCATTGCTAAATATATTTGGGAAGTGTCACTGCAGACATCTGTTCTTCCCACTGGTGGAGACTGGGCTGGCTGGGTCTTTCCTAGGGGCTCGTTGCAGCTGGTCTCCTGTTCCTGTGGTCCAAGAAGAGCTGTAATTTCAGGTTCCTATAGACCCAATAACCTTTTGTGGATGAGATTTGCTTCAATATAAGTGTCTACAAGGTACACGTCTAGAGCTAGGAAGGGCAATAGCCTTTGCCTTATTGCTTGTGGTCTTTCCTAGACCTGTACAGAAAGGATGTCACCGTGATACATTTGTTGTGATGAAAAATGTGTGAAGGGACATATATACCGTGCTACCTGGGTCCAGTGAAACCTTCAAGGTAAAACGAGCATGCAGGAATCACTAGCCTGTCCCAGTTTCTTGTAGTGGAGCTGACTCGGATGCTGTCTTACTGGGCTCTACTGCTCCTTATATCTAAAATCTATGTTACTTACTCAGGGACATAACATTTGTGATGATAGATTAATTCTGTTTTAAAACAGCCTTTATGACAGGGTAAATGCTACTGCAATTATCTGCTGGGTCAGAGGCTTTGGAGAAAAGCTGTAGTTTTCAGAGAGAGGGAGTACAGCGAAGATGACAAAAGGGGAAGGAGATTAAAAAAAGGTAATTTTAAGATGAATATTTCTTTGTATGGATCAAAACAGGAGCTGGGTCCTGAAGGAGAAAGGACTGTTCCTTGTGCGAGCAGCTGAGCTGTTCTATGCCAGCAAGAGGGGCCACAGCTTAGCCCCAGCCAATCATGTTTCCAGTCCATTCTCTTTCACTCTTCTTTCTTTCTCCGTTTTTGTGAAGTTCTAAGTACTTTTCAATGAAGAAAGGAGAGACATGATTTTTAAGACGAGATGAAGTTGTGCCTTCAGGCAGAAGCAATGCTCAAAAAGTACATTTTAATGAATAAAAAATATTACACCATGAAAATCAGCGGCTGCTGCTACCACTTTTTTTAAGGTATGATAATTTTTGTTGCTTTTAAATACTTCTGTTGCTGGGAAACCATCTCGCGTGCTGTAATTGAAATTGGTTCTTCATATCCCACTGTCTCCGGCTGGTTTAAAGTGTTCTTAAAAGCTAAACACTCAGATGGGAAAAGGCAAGGTGCATCCGACAGCAGACCCCGTGGCATTTCTTTGGGCAAAAGCCATCGTGAAGTGCATTGAGGAAAACATAAAAGCACCAGGGCAAAGGGAACAACTCAAACCTGATGGCGATGGGAGCATGATATAAAAATATTAGTGTGCGAGAGGATTTCCAGAAGCGATAAGGATCTTTAAGGATTATGAGAGTTGGAGATCTATTTAATTCAAATCCACCCTTCTCCCAACAGCATCCTACATTTCCCAGATCAGGGGCTATATCTCTTGCCCCCCAGATTTCTCAGTATTCTGGTGCCCAGATGCTTTGTAAGTGACTGCTCAAATGTCACCCTGTGTTTTCTCCTCCTTTCTTAGTGTTTCTTTTCAAGTGATGGCAAGTGGTGATACACAAACATATTCCCGCTCTAGCGAACAGGGAGCCTGATACTAAACAGAGCATTTTGGCCCTCAGTCAAGATCTGTGCAGGAGTCTGGAAGGCAGCAAGCCGAATCCCACATGGATTAGTTTGGTCATGGTCACCACATTTGCTATTCGGTTACAGCTGACTAAGCTGACTAAGCTCTGACTCTATTCCCGTATTTCTTAGCTGCATTCTCCCTCTTTCTCATGTCACTTTGCTCTCACTTGTATTTTAATAGATGCATGTCTTAGCTAAACAAGTTAAATATTCGAATGCTATTAAACAGAAATGAGTCTTCACCTATTTGGTTAATGCAGCTTATAAGTATTTCTTAAATAAGGACCTCTGATAACATTTACAGACTATTTTTCCACACACGTGCTATTCCTTTATTTACTGTCATCTGTTCCAACACTGTCTCTTACTTTAGACTGTAAAGTGCTCTGTGCAAAGTGCTATTGTGCTCAGACACTATTTGCATCTCTCATCCCACATAAATAATAATACATCACAGTAATAAAGCAGCTGTTGTGAGTTAATTCCGACCAAACAGCAATCTACCCCCATGTAACAAAATGTCGGTGCAATCACTCCTGGTAATAAGTCTTGGGAAATGCTGTGCAGCAACCTCAGTGCCTGATTAATTTTTATTTCATAACAAGTCATTATTAATCGGTCAGATGCAGGTTTGCTCTTGGTAATGACTGCAGAAGTGGCATTTAAAGGAAGGAAGGAAAGTGCTTCTGATCTAGCACAAGGATATTCCAGTGCATCGCTGCCAGAATAAAACAGCTAGTGAGTCAAACAAAACAAGATCAGCTTTTAGAAGCAAGTGTAATGATTTGCTGCCTTGAAGAGATAATATTCCTCTTTTAGTTCTTGTGTCACACAGCAAAAGAACATTGAAAAGTTCCCAGAATATCTGCTCAGGGAGTTAACAGAAAAGCTTTTACAAAAGGGGTTTTCTTCTAAACTCTTCAGAGAAAGGTTGGGAAATAAAAAAAAGAATTTGTCCAGGCAAGCTAAGAAGAAAAGCACCAAGTGGGGACTGAAAGCACAAAGGCAAGTTACTGGTAAATGTCAATATTTACTGCAGCTGTCATAAAGCTGCTGGCCAACAAGGGGAGGGGAGAAAGTTATTCAAGAAAGAAATGACGTTCTGGACACCATGCACAAGCGTTTTGTGCTGTGGGATGTAGGGTCAACCACCAACCATGACTGAGACAACGGCCGGTGACATAAGGCCTGTCTGGAAAGCTGAGCCCGGCCACCCCTCAAAAGCTCCAGTCTCTTGAAAAAGAGTAATTTACAAAGACAGCAACTCTTACAGGAGGGTGAAGCAAGATAAATGTGGTGCAGGGTGTCCACGTTCGAGAAAGTAGTGTTCAAATGAGTGATTGAGGTCTTCAGTAGCATCCTGTGGGGTATTGGAATGGGGATTGCACATCCTGTTTGCTCCTTTGCTCTCTTCTTTTCCTGCACAGTACAGCCAGGACTTAGGATTTCACCCAAGATTTGCAATTAGAGATGTGTCTTGTGGGGCAGGGGGAAGAAAAAAAGAAAGAAAAAACAGCTCCTGAAGCCAGGAAAATCCATCAAAGACTAAAAGGACCCTTTGGAGCACTTGTAATGCCAGAGGAAACCTAGAAAGTATGATGCTACTGGCTTCGGTGCTTAACACTACATGAACAAGATCTCTCAGATTTTCAAGTATATCTACATAAATATTCCTTATGATTTTAAAACACTCTGATGATTTTTATGCTTGATGTTTCAGTATACGGAACTGCTCAATCCCAGCTAATTCCCGTCTGTGCTAGATCAAGTTAGATCTCACTCAACATACCAATGCAATACTTTTAGCTAATAAAATAAAGTTACTTTGATTTACCCTGAAACTGCAGAGGACTAGTTCAAATCCAGCAAATCTGCATTAATGAGGCCAACAGAAATGGCCAGTCTCTCTCAGTTGTGCTTCAGATATAATCAGTCTGACAAACCCAATCCATACTCTCTTCTGACAATGATTAGGCATCATATTAAATCAGATTGTGCTAACAAATTGCTTCCATCATCATATTGCTCAAATGAACAGCCAAAGAAGGGGCAGCTTTAGCTTTAGAAGATGACCTGGGCTAAACTGATAACAAATTTTAGACACTAAATGCTGCTCTAATTTAACATGTAGCACAGTTTGGTTTAATTGCTTAAAAATATAAATTTTCCAGGTCTTCATTGTTACGTTTCCAAAGTGTATTTAGCTTACAGAGGAACTAGTTTAGAAAAGGCTCCTGTTCCCATTTGACCACACTGAGTTTCCTCCATGCTCTTCAGTTGTTGCAGTATCGTTGTGTGTGTGGTCCCAGGAGCGGTTTCTTCCATCAATACTCATGCAGATGTAATGGGACTGCATTATACATTATGTATTATTAGTAATAACTTCATGCTTTATAGATCCAGCCAGGATCAGTCCCTCTGTGGGGTCTGAGTGCACAGCATGCAGCACCATTTGAAATGCTCAAAGGAATCAGAGACATCGAGATGGGTCTGGCAAGTGCAATGGGGCTCTTGGGGATATTCCTGGCCCTTTACAGAGGTGCTTGACACCAGGAGCCAGGAACGTGAGCTAGAAAAGTCATGAACTGAGCCTGGCTCAGGTCTCCAGAGGGCTCAGGTGCAAGTCTGTGTCTCTTAGAGTAAAAAGTCCAGTAGAAATATGAGCATCAAATTAGGTTAAAATAGAAAAGACAAGAGCAAAAGAACAAATCTAGATGCCCCTTCGGATGAGATATGGCTGCAGACTTTATGGACACTTTTAATCAGTCTCTGCACAAATTAAATCAGGTCAAAGTAGCTGCAGGATGGCAACTTGATCTGCCCGGGCTAACTCACAAGCGTGTGTTTCAACAGGAGACCAGCAGGTCACATACATCTTCTCTGCTCCTCGTGCAAACTCATCGCTTAACCCGGTTCTTGTGGCTCCCAAGTGAATGACACTGGTCAACCAGGCAGCATAAAGGGTTTGTCCCATATTGCTCTTCCCACTGGTCTTGTTGGGAGTTCTCCTTTTCTCGATGGGTTGGTCATTGCACTGCCTCAACCGGTCATGGATTTATTAGCTCGACAGCAACAGCTACATCCCTTAACAAGTTTCTATCTACTGATATAATCAGAGGAACTTGAAGTGCCTGGCTTGGAAATGCAGGAACAGCCTATTGCATCCCAGTGGTGGAATATAGTGTATTTTTAACGTGGCCTGATTTTTGTATAATGTATCTTAAATTGTTTGATGTCTGAAATGGCCAGGCAGAGAAAGAGTCAGAACCTTCCAACCAAAGTTGGAAGAAGGGCTTTGAAAGTTCTAGTTCTACCCTATATCAGACTGGTAAAGGGATAGGAATATATCTCATTTAGATTATGAATTCCATAGAGAGTGGGTTGTCTCTGACTATGTTTCTGTATGGTGCCTGAAATAATATACTCTCTGAATGCATATCTGCAAACCCGAATTTATCTCAGAGCAAAGCATCCCACATGCACAAGCACCAAGTCCTGAAATGTTGTTTGTGGCAGTGTGTCATGGCAGAGAAATGACCCCAGGAGCACTTTACAGGTCTCAACTACAGAAATCTCAACTACAGATATCTGTTCATTCTCGTCCATAGAGAGCAATAGGCATTTTCCATCTGTCTTAATTCAGATTAATTTTTCCCTGGAAGAACTTATTTCTATGCTGACTATAAAAACCAAGATGGAGAAATCTACCTTTGAGGTGTCTACATTTGATAAGATGGATCCTACTTACTATGTTAAGGATACTGTGTTACAAAGAATAAATTTTCCAGAGGCAAGGAAGTCTTGTGCTCTTTTCTTCCCAAACCCATCATGATATATTGCTGAAGGAGTGGAACATGTGTTTAGTGCTATGACTTCCCGCTGCTGGTGGTGCAACCAGGCAAAATGCCTTTTTTGTGAGTGATGTCACAGACTGAAGGGAATACAAAGAGATTCTGGATACTGAAGAACATCCAGGTGGATCTTCTACAGAAGTCTTGTCCCCAACAGATAGAAGAGGACAAAAGACTTAGAAAGAGAAATGCTGTTAGTAGAGTGAGGAAGTGATTTGGGGCTGTAAGAAATGCAAGAACCTACTTTGGTGAGAAGCTAAAACCATATAATACCAACGGGCTCCATTTTTACAGAAGAAAAACTACTCTTCAAGGTGACAAGCTGAGTAGTCAGGAGAGTGTTAAGCCAAGAAAAGGGGAAGACAGAAAGGGAGGAATGAATGAGCATTCATTTAGCATGAAATTAAGATGTCAAGAACAAAATTAATCAAGGCACCAGGGGATGTGAAGAGAAGAAATTCTTTAATTGCCTATACTCTAATGCTGGGAGTCTGAGTAATAAACAAGAATTGGAATTGGAATTGCTCATTTATGAGTATACATTAGACCTTGTTGGCATTATTGAAATCTTGGGGGAAGATTTGCATGATTGGAATATTAAAATCACTCATTATAATCTATTTAGGAAGGATAAAGTGGGCAAATGCAAAAGGGGAGTGGCGCTAAATGTCAAATGTGTTTCTATAGGAATCAGGTGCCTAAGCTCATCTCATAAAACTATTCAGACACTTCTGCTTCTTTATACAACCGAGGACTTTTAAAAATGTGGGTAGCAGAGCTGGGGAGGGATCCTCTGGAGCCTCTGTATTTGCAAAGTGTTGAAGATCTGTCTATTCAAAGCCTGTTCTTTCAAAAGTCAGACACTCAATTACTGCAGGAATGACTATTCGGAGCAAATCTTTTGTTTATTGTGTGCATAAAATCTCTGGCTTGAAGGTTACTGTTTGAATGGTATTACCGAAATTTGCCATTAAGAAAAAAATAGGCATAATGAGCTTCATCCTATATTCTGATTAAATATTACAGGCAATTTGTGTATGGAATTAAAGAGACGAGGCTATCCAGGAAAGCATTAGTAACCAGTTTTCTCTGACCCTTTCTGGCATTACGCACAAAAGAAACCTTGTCTTTTGTAATTTTTTTTATAATGGTGTAAATTACCACTGTACATTGGAAGATGCAATATTTGCAGGTCTGCAAAATAAAAAAGGCTCTAATCATCACTTATTCTCCTGCTGTGATTTGCATGACATCAGTTTAGATTCTCACTTTCACTACATATAGACATTGTATTTCCTAGGCAATTTTCACAATTTGCTCTGTACTTTTTTCAGGTGAACGAATTGTTGCTTAAGCACAGAAAATTCTCTAAGACTCAGAGTCCCTTTTTCCTCCCTCCTACCCAATTCAATCTTCACATCTATTCTAACTTTGAAAACAAGTTAATTCATCTTAGCTGAAAATCCTATACAGAATTATAAGCATTCATAGTACAAATTAATTTCATGCCTTTATCACTGTGATATTTATTCTGCTTCACAGTACACAAGATCCATCCTCTCCCCTTGTTATGAGAGGGCACCTCAAAACACCAAAAGCTAAAAAAGGTCCAAAGTTTGTTTCCTTCTCATAAGCCAAGACATTTTTTTCCCTAAATTTTCCACAGCAATAGAAGCAATTCAAGCAACGGAAAATTGAAGATGACTTGTTTTCCTTGACAAGTTCATTATGGGAATCCTGTCTGTGTGGAGCAAGGAAACAAAGCTGAGGAGAGAGGTGCTTGGCCAGAAGAATAGCTCACCCCAAAGTAGATGAGTCACTGTGCTGCCATATGACAGAAAAAGCAGTTTTTGAGTGAGCTGGGGCTTGGATTCCTGGGACCAGTCACCAATCTCTTGGTTGTGTGCACATTTCTCTGTCCCTTTCTAAATCCGTTTGCTTTCTTGGTGTGAAAATGGGAATAGTCGTGCTTCCTCTTTTCAAATAAGTGATTCATGCTGTCCTTTCACGGTAAAGCAAACTGAAGTCATAGCAGAGCGAAAAAGAATGATGTGATTCAGACTTCACTCCTGATTTTATGCTTGAATAACATTCTGGAGTTCAAAGAAAGCTCAGCGAGCCTGTTGCCAATGTAGTGCTGGGAGAAGTGAAGCCAAAATTGGAATTAACAAGGCCTAAGGTTTTGCAAAGCTTTTTTTTTTTTTTTTTCCGCAGAGCTAGGACTGGTGCATACTAAAGCCAGTCAATGCAATGCAAGGTCCAACAGCCAATTAACTAATTAGTGCACGGTTTCCAAGAGCCATCTGAACCCCATCTCAAGCTCCGCTTGCTTCCCTCCAGCAGACGCTCTTCCCCTTGAGACAGTAGGAAATACCCACGGTTGTTACGGCACAGTGTGTGTCTGGATGAATAGGCATCTATTCGCAGTGACAGAGTTACAGAAGCACTTCCTAGCATGGCTTGGGAAATCTTTCTTGGAGCAAAACGCATTCAAATCAACTCAGAGGGAGGCATCGTCATGGCTATGGGGCTGTAAACAAAAAGCGATGGTTATCACCAAGGAGTGGAGATGAAAGGGGTATCCTGGAGATGGTAGAGGTGTGGAAAACAGCAAATTTGGCCTCTATATTGGTAATAATAAAGAAAATAACAGGTACTGATAATAACCGAGTTGAGAAGAGCACTAGTAGGGGCAGTGGAAATGAAAAGGGAGGGGATGAAGCCAGGAACATTAGTTGGGAGTAATGATTCAATTGGAGAAAAAGAACATGAAACAGTGAAGACAGAGAGGGAAATCTGGGATCATATAAACCAGCTTTACTCTGCGGTGGGGAGGAATGAATGGGATACAGCAGATGCTTTCTCAGTGTGGTTAAATTATCTTGAGAACTGAAGTAGTGAAGGCTTTAGCACCAGGGGAATAAGTGTGGAGGGAATCCTGAGCATCCATTTCAGTACCTGAAGCTCAGTCCGTACAATGTTATTGCATCAAATGTAGTCTACATGTGTGCAGACAAGCTGGAAATCTCAGCTGGCATCTGAAAGAACATTGATCTTATCTGGGCTGGTGATTCTTGTGTTGCTGCACAGGCCAAGATCCTCTGTTGGCCTCATTATTGGGGTGAAATATCAGGAAAATAAAACTGTGAACATTCTTCAGCTGAGCATTCAGACCCTACTGCAGCCTGGAGGCTGCTCTTTGCGCAAAGTTTTTAGCAAAATGCCACATCAGAAGCTTTATAGACAGGCACTTTTATATGCTCTGGATGTACTCGTGACCACAACCACAGCTCCCTTCTCAAGGTTGACCAAGGGATTGATATATCATGTCCACGCTCAACACCAGATTACCAGAAAGCATCTTTCTCAAAGTTGACAGCAACACACTACTGTGCAACTAAGCAAATACAAGAGCACACTACTATGCAACTAAGGATGGAAAGGATGGTCCATCTTGTGGAGAAGGGGCACAGGTGGAGGTGAGGAAAAGCAATGGGGGAAGGCTGACATCTCTAGAAGAGGAGAATTAAAGGCTGAGAAATGTCCTGCAGGATGGATAGTTGTTGGTGAGGCTTGTGCTTATGGTAGGACAATAAGAAGTTTGGACAACTTTGGCTTCAGCTTTCACATTCTAGATGTTTTTGGACACTTAGTTAATTGGTTTGTTTTTTGTAATGATTCACATTGAGTATAGAACAAAGATGGGCATTCACTCAGTCCACTAATTCTCCATTAATGAAATGAAGATGGTCCAAGGAGGAGTAAAAAGCTGGAAACTGGTTGGGCCAATGGGCAAAGAAAAGGTCCTATAACTGTACAATACTTTTCTCCTGAAGCTGGGATGATAATAGTATAATTTAAATATCCTTTTGTGGCAGATGTTTTACTTTGTAGCAGTCCAGAGTGGGGATTTAAAAGCAGTGGAAGCTGCAGTAGAGGATAATTCAGCTTTGTTGGAGAGATGAGATGGTTGAAATAATATTTGGGGTTTATCCCTGACTTAGTGTGGGTATGTCACTATATTACATCATTCATTACCACAGTAGGATGTACCTGCTTTTAACAGATGGTCTTGATTTACTTTAATGTACACTTTTTTCTCACTAAAGATGAACAGTAGTTTTTCCTTTCCTGAACCCTTACTGGAAGCACATATTTTAAATAAATTATGCATTGCATTGCAGTGCATAAATGTACAATAATGTGTGTGCATTTGTGCATGCACGTATTCTGTGATTTTCATTGCATAAAAGTAATATTTTGGGGTCTGGATGAACACATCTCCAGTGTGAACCCTGTCCTTGGGCTCCCAACTCTTTCTTTTCAAAGCACAAAAAATGCAGATATCTAACTTACGAGCATATCCTGCTAGGTGAAATATCAAAGTCCTTTCTATTCAGAGCCATTGGGCCTAGATTTACCTGTGGAACTGGACCTAATTCATTTTTAGTAGCACTCAGTTAATTTCTGCCATACTGACAGGGGGGACATCAAAAGCCCAGTTGAACAATTAAGAAGAAAAATCATAAACTCAAATCAGGGCTTTTTAATGAGGACAAAGAAGATTAGAAATGATGTCCCATCATTGGTAACAGTGCTTTAGGAACATTTTTTCCTTTATCTTCTTTAGGAATCTCTGAAGAAGAACTTAATGTATTTTGAGTTAGTGCTGAAATAAGTAAATAGGTCTTTTTTCTTTCTTTCTTTCTTTTTTTTTTTTTTTTTTTTTTTTTTTTTTTTTTTTTTTTTTTTTTTTTGTGAAAGAAGCATAGACAGCAGGGCTATTTAAATGCACCTCCGATCTCTGTAGTACTATTTGACTGAATTCACATCAGATACCTCTGTGGGAGTTTGCTGAAGCAACTGAAGGAGAAGAAGACATATTAGCACGAATATACTGTGCTTGTCAGGTTGAGTACCCGTATCTATTAGCTTGAGAAGGTGTTTGGGAAAGTGAATATTGAAATAAGCATCATGGTGAACGCATTCCCTTTACAGTGCCACAGTCATTGGTCCTGCCCTCCTTTCCCTTTTACTCCTGCCTGTCTTGGTGTTTTTTTCCTCATCCTTCTGGTTTAAGCTCCTACTTTGGAGGAGGCTTTTTTGAGGACCTCAGCATAGCCATCATGCTGTACACAGGGCCTTCATTGCCATATGTGTAAAAGGAATGGATAAAAGTCCAGTGATAAATGAGAACATGATAACCCAGATGATTCATGAAAACATAAGATAGCTGGAAGAGATCACCCCTATTTCCAGAAGTGATCACAGGGCACCATCCCTGGCCTTACTTAGCTGCAAGGTGTCAACCTGTCCTCAAGCTCCAGCACCGAGTTAACTATTTAGGGAGCACTATTTAAGGATCTAGCACAGACTGTTTTGCCTGAAGTAGTCATCCGAGATTGCCTTCTAAGACAATAAAGAGTATCTATTTTCATGACATGCTTCAACTCCTCTCTTTTAGACACTTGTTTTAGGAGGATTCTGCAGCCCCAAGATATTCTCCAGGAATCTGCCTCCCTCTACAACCCATATCTACTTCTGTCCCCTTCCAAGGCTGCCTGGAGAAGATATCTATATATACAGGATACTCATCTAACTACCCCCAGGAGAACTGAAAAAATCCTGCAACAAAGCAGAGACAAACTGAAACCAATCCATCATCTAGAGAGTAACTATAGTGAGTGTTGCAAGGCTCCTTGTGCTAACTAACCCTCTTCAAAACCCATTTCAGGAGTGATTTGTCTCTTTCTCTTAAAGTTCTTAAGCTAGTTGTTGTTATAATGAGCTAGAGCAGCAGCTCCTAAAAAAAATAAATAAATGAAAAATCAGATAACTCTGTGCTCCACAGTAGAACAACAATGATTCAGAGGCAGCCTGCCATGCTTATTGCACTGCTATGCACTGCTGAAGTTTGGGTTTGTTTTCCCTCTCTCTCTCTCTCTCTTTTTTTTTTTTTTTATATATATTTGTCTTCCTTTCACAGGAAAATTGACTGTTCGAAGGAACCAAGATTGATGCACCTAATATTTACAAACTGAACACATTTCTGGACCTTCTATTTTCTGGTGTAACCTAATAAGAAATTGATTTGTTAGTTATGGGTCTTTTCCTTGTTTAACACATCTTAAAATATTTATAGATGTATATTAGTACTAATCAGCTTTGTATATGATGAACAGATGGGCTAGAATTGTAATAAACTGAGATCTTGGTGATAGGATAACATTAAAAATGATCAGTCTGTAATTTTGATGCCATTCACCCAGATATTTAGGAAATATTTCTTAGTTAAAGCTGGCTTTTCTGGAATAAGTAAGAATTTGATCACTTTCTTCTGTGATCATCTGTTGTCAGCTCTGTATCCCTCAGGCTTTTGTGTTACTCTTGTTTTGATTTATCATTTGATCTTTTTCATTTTGTCATCTTTGAACTCTACTGAAATCCAGCAATGAGGATCATATGAAAAGAAATATGTTTTTGCACACATTAAAAGCTGGAAGAATTTAATAAGACACTTTCCTCTTTGCCTGTCAGAAGGGAAGATTTGGTCCTGAATCATGCAGACTATTCAAGTAGACCTTTTAAATCCAGTAGACCTTTTAAATCATGCTCCTTATTGAAACAGTGCTGAACACTGATGGGATTTGTAGTCCCAGAGGTCAACTGCGAAGTAAAAGCTGTGACCATGAAGTGCACCAAGAAGTGCACAGTCTGCATAAAAATAGATGTTCAGAAGGATCAAGCTGGGGGAAAACGAAGCATTACTTTTCAGTTGTAATGTTCAACGTGATTATAGCACTGGGTGTTGGGATCCTGAGTCCCAGAAAGAAGAATATACCTTAGCCCTATCATGTGGTTTCAATCAACTACTTTTTTTCCGTGCTTCGCCTGGCTACAAAGCAAAGTCTATGTTTTCCTGAAGCACAAACAGCACATGTCAGATCACAGGATGGGCATTATCTCCAGTATTTTGGGTCACAGGATGAGTAAGAAGGCTTCACAAGTCATGCAGTGAGGTCCCAAGTGAAGCTAAGTCTATGGGCTTCTGTGCAGAACACTAATAGCACGACTCCTTGTGCCACCCTGTCTCATCCAAACTCCTGCCCAGAGTGTCAAATATGAGGGCGGATCAGGTTGCTCAGGGCTTTATTCAGTTGGACCCTGAAAATATCAAAGTATGTAGTCTGCATAACTGCCCCGAGCGTCTGTTTGAATGCTCGATTACCTTCACAGTGAGAAAAATTCCTAATAACCAGTCAGAACCTCCAAGTTTCAATGCATATCCACCTTACACCCACCACACTTTTCCAAGAAGAGCTTACTTCTGTCTTCCCAGTGATCTCCTGGTACTGGAAGGCTGTTTATGAGGTTTCCCCCAAAACCATCTCTTCTCCAGGCTGAAAGGAGCTTGCAGTTTCCTTAACCTCTCATCAAGATGACTGGAGGTGCAGCTGAACTCAGGTCTGTTGAACTCATTTCTGGTTTATAAGTGTCTTTCTTCTATGGGATAGCCCAAAACCAGAGAAATCCTCCAGATTGAGTCTTAAGTAATGTCAAGTAAGTGGGGTTATACCCAGGTCAGTATAGACCTGTACCTGATAGCCTTGAAGACCGCTAGGCTGCACTAAGGACTCGTCTTACTATCCATCATCACGTCCTTTTAAGGAGACTTTCTAAGAACAAGCATGTAAACATACAGCTCATGGATCAATTTTTGTCTAACACTGAAAATATAAACTTTTTCTAATAGTAAGAAAGTGGTTCACATCTGGGAAAACCACTACTCCCATTTAAACTCCCCCAATAGGGCTGCACTTATCTGTCCTCAAGCTGGACGGGTTCCTCAAAAAGCCCCTGTCGTCTTTCAGGACTGTGTGAGTTCCTTCGGCTGGAGGAGCCTCACCTGAATCTGTCACTGCTGCTTTTGTTGCCACCGTTCCTGTGATCACAGCGCTGCAAGGAGTAGCTGCTCACTCCTCAGCAGTCTTCCTGACAGGTGATTCCTTTACAATAAAGATTTAGGATAAAACAAAAGTTGAGTTCCCAGTGACACCCTCCCTTTCTCCCTCCAGCATTTCAAGTCTGGGTTCATTATCACCTCTTTAATTGGGTAATTATAATAGGGCTGACAATCATTTGGTGACATGGAAAGGCATGTTTGATCTCACTTATAATAAATAAATAAAATAAGCAGAACAATTAAGCTTCCCCTCCTTTGTCACACCTTTTTTCAAGAAATCCTTAGAGCCTGAACTGGATATAAATGTGTGTATATGAAGGACCGACTTATTCCTTGCCTATTGCCTAATCCAAGGGACATGATTGCCTCTCAGATGCGGAAGAGGACCTGAAGTGAATGGTATTTCATAGAGGAAGAGAGGGATGATCGGTCTCCCTCCAAGGCCAGACCTACCATAGGACTGCACAGTTGTCTCCAGTGCTATATATATATATATATATATATATATATGTATATATTCAGAAGGAAACTGGTAGATCACTTCATCTGTGTCACCATGGGAGGAGGAAAATAAGCAAGAGGAGGAAGTTCTTGCTAACAGACTGTCAGTCCCAGGAGTGAATAATATTAATAGGCTGTCTGCAATCTATTAGGAAAAGGAATTAATTAGTATCTTTAGATGAGTTTGTTTTGTTTTCTTTTAATTATGCACACAGGAAAGAAATACCATCTGCCCTTCTGCAAAAGAAAAATGCAATCACACAGGAGCAGATGCCTCACGAAGGAAAGCAGAACTGCAACACGCAGCAAAGCTGGTCACAACAGAATCTTTAAGTGTCACTCTGTCTCCACATAAAGCATTTTAAAGGTATCTCTGGATCCCCCAAGAGATAACATTTCAAAAGGTTTTTTTCCTATCTTGCATGCTGAATGAATGCTTTTAACAATGTTAAGAGATGTTCTATTTAGATAACAACGTGATCCATTGGGATAAGCTGAAACTTCAAGATGCCCCTTAATCACAGAATCACGGAGGTTGGAAGGGACATCTGGAGATCACCTATTCCAACACCCCTCTTCAAAGTAAGGGCAGCTAAAGCAGATTGCCCTGAGCCATGTCCAATCTGGGTTTGAATATCTTCAAGAATGGAAGTTCCACAACCTCCCTGGGCAACCTGACCAACAGTCAATCATCCTCACAAGAAAAGAGTTTTCTTTGGTATAACCTTTTTTTCCCATGTGTTTCGTTTCGTGCATATTACTTCTTGGCCTACCAGTTTGGACCTATCTATCTTCTTTACATCCCCCGTCAGGTACTTATTCACACTGCTAAGGTCCCTCTTGGAGCCTTCTCCAGGCTAAACAGTCCCAGTCCTCTCAGTCGCTCCTTATATGCCAGGTGCTCCACTCTGTTAATCATCTTTGTAGACTTTTCTTTGGCATTTTCTCAGAAAATCCATGTCTTTCTTGTCCTGAGGAACACAGCACTAGACGCAGCCTTCAGTTGTGGCCTCACCAGAGCTGAGTAGAAGGTCTGATCACCTCCCTCGACCAGGGATTGAGGCAATGGTACACTTAATGTCCCCCCGTCTTTGCTGCAAGATTGCACTACTGACCCGTGCTCAACTGGTTGTCCTACAGGACCCCCAGGTCTTTTTCTGCAAATCGGTTTGTGAGTTGGTCAGCCCTGGGGATTATTCCTCCCCAGGTGCAGGTCTTTGTATTTCACTTTGGTGAATTATCTTTGAAACCTCTCAAAGTACATAGCTAAAGGAGATTATCCTTAAGTAACGAAGGTCACCCTTTTGCTTCTGTGCGTACATAACCTGGATCTCAGGTCCCAGGTCCTGGGTAGTAAGAAGACAAGATCAGAACTCTCCACTTTCTCTGACCCAACACACAAGATACCCATATGTGAAGTCCCAATCTGGTCTCACTTCCACTCTATTGCAAAGTCCAGCAAGCCTTGGCACAAAGAAAGGAGGAATCTATTCCACAGAGTTATAAGCACAGACCATTTCCCCAGGGAAACATCTTAAAAAAGCTTTATTCTCCAGTTTAATTCTGGACACACAGGGCTTCAAGCTATCCCCTACTTTTCTGGGAATACACTATAGTAGTGGAATATTAAAGATGTGACTTGTTCCATCTAGACTGCCTGGACTTTTGTGATGCCAATTAAAATTAACAAAAACTTTTGAATATGTTCTTATGTCAAATCCACATTCTTTCTCCTTAAGGATCTTTTATGGTTGATAGTGCATCGCTGGAGATGTCAGATAATTTTGATAGTAGGGATGAAGCCACCTGGACATTTCACATAATATCACATCCAGTACATGATCTTATGCCCAGTGCAAGTGATAAAATCCTTTCGTATAGTATATTTTCCCAGAGAGTAGGGGGAAATAGAATTTGATTTTTTTTTATATTGTTAATTGACCAGAATTGCCATATTTAAAAGGCAGAGTCCATTCAGTGATAAGTCTGTGATAGGTTCACGGAAGCTAGTAGATTACCAGGGTCTTTGGGGCTTTCCTAGCCCTGTAGTCTTACAGTGTTGCTTGATATTAAAAAGGAAATTGCTGTGATCGTTATGCAATTGCAGATCACATGAGAAAAGGTGACAGTGCCTTTTAGTGGTACTGTAGATTTTCTTAGACTTAATCAATCTACCAGTGGTGAGGGGAAGGATGTGAATTCTAATGTAATATCTCCTTCAGTTGTTAGAAACTGGTGTCATAGTCTCATTGTAAAATGTCTGGTTCATAAGAAATGCTCCATTGACACTATAGAGTTTGTTACATGAATGCTATGGCTTAGCAAAAGACACCACAGTGAATATCAGTCTAGAAAAGGCCCTCTCCAGATAAGCAAAATTTCTCCAACTAGTGATCCTTGCCTCAGTCTCTCTCCATTCTCAGTCATTTCTGAAAAAATATTGCTGAAATCTATCTGGACACATTTAAGAGATTTATTGTATTTAATCTATTTTCCTTGATTTTCCTGGAAGGCCTGGTTACATGCTGGAGGATGTGGGTTTCAACCCTGTTTAAGTAGAGGTTTTGTAGGTAAGGAAGAAGATTTTCTCCAAGGAAATGCGCATACACCTGAACATATATCTTTGCTATACATTATTTATAAAGGATTGATAAAGATACATTTTCCTATGACTATGTGAAGGAATGCAGGGACATGCATCAATATGTACAGAGCGGGGAGAAAAGAACAGAAAGCTTTGAGTTGAAGAAATTCATGCTCCAAAATTGTCCATATAAAATAATAAGATAATATCAGCAGCATTTGTCTTTGTTATAAGTTTGTGCTGTGCTGGATGGTTAGTTTCTGTCTTATGAGTGAAAAGAAACATTTGGGGGCTCACCCAAACTTGAATTTCCTTGTTAAGACACTTCTGACATAAAATAATGAAGATGTTGAGATGAAAGTAACTCAGAGGACATTTATTTGATTTTGTTTTAAGGTTATAAAGAACATACTGGGCATCACGGGAAGCAAGGAAAGGACTGAGAACAAGGAAAACACGCTGTTGGAGTGAATCATCTCTGTAGGTGAGGCAGATGCATAGAGGAGGAAGCAAATTTTTCATCTGTGCACGATGTCCTTGGACATGAAGGACGCCTGGCCAGGTACCATCCCAACCTACCAGGCACCATTTCAGTCTGCTGAACTGCAGAGCAGCCATGGGGACACCTGAAGAACCAAGTGGCAAAGGCTATAAGGAAACACAGAGTGAACTTGTGAAAAGCTCAGCTCAATCGAGAATTTTCATTCTGTGACAAATTCTCTAGCGATTTCTCTTCTTTGTTTTAATTGACTCACATTGGGATTTTTTTTCCAGAATGGGCAAGGGGGCTGAAAAAGAAATTCAATTTGGAAAGGTCAAAACACAACAGACGTCAAATGCTCTTTTTGACATTTTCACTTGAAGAGAAATGTTTCAGCATGCCTGAAATCAAAACCTTTCTGTTCGGTTTGCTGAAAGGTTTTGTTTTGAGTCATGTCAACATTCAACTTCCTTTTCTTATGTCAGAAGGTTGTCTTTTGAGAACTTTGGTTCAGGGAGAAATTCACTGCTCGCACCTTGACCAGGTTTCCTGCTCATTATAATTATACTGTAATTATAGTGTAATGCCCATGATGTGCCATACTGCTTGGTGAGTGGGAAATCAATACAGTTCTTTACTGGAAACACTCTTCTTCCTCTTAGAAGATCTTCTTTTGAGAGAAATGGGCTGAAACTACTTGTCACATCAGGCAGCAGAAAAGCAGTTTGATATTTTGCTAAGCTGCTTCTAAAAGAAACACATTCTGGTTAGACCAAATAAGTTTTGCTGATTTCTCAACAAAACAAAATCCACTGTTTATGTAAGTATGGAGAATTTGGCAAATTTCCTGAAAAATCTCCATAAAGATTTCTACATATATAGAAAAGTTTTTGATCAGAAAACATCTTGTCCTTCTCTCACTAGAAACTACGGATCCAGCCCTCCTGGAAAGTCCCAGTGCTCACAGTCACATGCGAAATAAAACTCAGCATTTGGAGAGAGCAGATAGTATCTTACCAGTGACAGAAAATAAAGAATAAAAGGAGAAAAAATAAAAATATTTAACATGTCCATGTGATGAAACACATTATTTTACCAAACACCCCTTCTGCACATATATATATTAAAAAAAATTAAAAACCACTTCCAAGATGATTCCAGCCTGGATGACAATAATTATATTGTACATTTGTATGGTGTCACTCATCCTTACAAAATCCCAGCTGCTTCCTAAATTGTAAATACAGAGCTCCTTCAGCAGTTATTGGGGTGGAAGACAAGAGCTATTCTGCATCAGTGATGATGCTCAGGGGATATTTGGGGGTGGATTTTGCAGCTGAGAGAGTAGGAAGTCTTTTATTTGCAAGTACAATTAATGCTGAAGATCGCAAGCACGGGGAAGATGATACAGGGAAATAACTCTCAAGTTCAGGTTTAAGGACATGGCAGATGGACATCTCTGCTGCTGACCTACCTGCCACCTGACGTAACATGACTATTAAGATGAAAATCTTCCCAGGATGGGGTTATTTTTTGGAAGGGAGCAAAACCCCAGTGCATTCACTTGCTTCTGTGCTGCTCATTCAAACAGAGCTGAATTTTGGTCAAACTTGGATTTAGTTGGTGTAAAGGAGCTTTGACACAAACTCTGACCCTAGAAATGCCCTTTCAACCACTGCATAACTCGGAAGACACCCCAAATTCTGAGAAACAGGAACCCAAGCTGTGATTTTATTGCGTTTTTAGTTAATGTTGTGTCTTTTCACACAGTGTGTGAAATGTTGTGTCTTTCCAAGCAAGGAACTGTGCAAAGGCTAAAGGAGGACAGCAGGGACCAGTGACCAGGTGTCTCCAGGTCCTGGGGAGGTGTTTCTGGTAGATCATTCCTGAGAACACTTAGCCCCATGAGCAGGACTCTGAAGCCCATGAAGTACCTCTTGGTTTCCAAACAGCTTTGGAGTTATTTCCTATTTTTTCTATTACTGTTTGGAGGTAGAGTTCCTACACAAGACATGGAGATTGGCTCTCCTTGCAGAATGGTGATCCAAAATCTTGTTTTCCACCCCCATGTCCTAGAGATGTACAATTACTGTGATAGGTTCCTCTGAGCAGAAGATGACCACCATTCCTCTTGTACAGAAAGAACCTGATTTTTTTTTTAGGACAGAAAGAGAATGGGTCAGAGAGAACAGTACCATAGGGGTAAGAATCATCTCTACATCTTAATCTCCGACTCTTCTCCCTAGCATTTTTAGGCATTTTTCCATAGAATGGAGAATGGAAATTGTACAAAGCGTAGAGTCAAAACGTACAAGGTCATCTACTCTCCCCTCTTATCATCTTGGCTCTTTAGACCCTTCCTCCTCTCCCAGAAACCATGAGATGTTAAACTAGTTCAATTAACTTATGAAATCAATGAAATAACATTCTGTGTGTGCTAACAGAAAAGATACAGAAAATAGAAAATCATGCCTAACATTGTGCTGCTGTACAGGGAGAAAAGAGTCATCATCTTGATTGGGTTACTGTTCTCAAAAGGGCAGGTGAAGATTTAAAAGTCAGGACATAAACAGGAAAGGACAAAAATATATGAGGCATTGGGCCCAAGAAACGTATAAGAACTAGAGAAGCAATGTGAGATTGGGCACATGGAGTTTATAGCTTTACTAATGATATATGTGGAATAAATAGCTAACAATAACAAAAGAGGAGAGTTATATGTGCAAACCTGCATGTGAGGGTGGGAGCACACATGCTTTCTAAGGTTCAACTACTAATTTATAATAGAACTCTTTCAGTCAGTAATTTTCTATGTTGTTATGATGCTACAAATTACTCCTTTCTCACAAAGAAAAGGACTGGAGTGAGGTAGACAAGATGTGACACCTGCTGAAAAGACAAACACAAATATATATGCCCCTTTTTCTGGCCAGTTTATAGCAGCTATTATTTCACTTTAATAGGCATGAGAATAAGATGCTGCAAAATTGTCTGTAATTACACTGCTATTACGATGCATCTTCCAGGAGTGAACAGGGCAGCCATCAAGTCTCATGAGTTTCATCTAGTCTCACTAATAGCTTTTGTTGTCTGGATCCTAACGTTACGAGAAAAACCCTGTTGAATATCTCTGTCACATTCCACTCTGAATCATATTTCCAAGAGTGTAAAATCAGTTTCAATAAATCTACAATAACTATCATGGTTTGTTTTGATATTGAAGTTGGTCTATCACATTAAAAAAAAAATCTGGTTATATTCTGTCTATGAGATGGGCTTCCTGAATGGCATTTTTGGTTTGTTTGTTTTAGGTGCATTGTGCCATGGCTTCAGATTCCTAAATTAAATCAGTTATAACTATTTATTTGTCCTCCATATGGGAAAAATATTCTTCTACATTGGATAACAATATTTAATGTAGGTGAACACTCGAATCATACTATTAGTATAGCAGGAACTATCTCAATCAAAGTTGTTGGCCAGATCCTACCAAGGTAGCATTGACTCCAAGACTTTATTTTGTCTCTCATTGAACCACAATTTACTGATTTGAGTTGCCTTGACTTTCATGTGTTCGATTTAACTCTTCCTCAAGTGCTGAAAAACTGATTATATCATTAGATTTTAGGAGATATAAACCTGAAAGTCAAGTTACTTCAAAATCAGTATTTCTAGCCCTGTTGCTTCTTCCAAACCTTTCTAAGTCCAGGGGAAAAAATCCTTCTGACTTTTGGGAGAATTGGGTGGCCTCCTTGGTTATCAAGCAAACATCAGCGTCAGTTTTTTTGCCTTGACTTTGGGCCAGGCTGGGTTTTTGCCTGTGACACTTTTTTCTCAGGAATTCTATGCAACCGCTGGTGCTGTCAGCCTGTCGCTGCAAGTAAGAACCTCTGCAAAACAGGCATGTCTTCTGGCAGCCTGCCCAAGTTTAATGTGTTTATGAGTGTTAGCTATAAGAGACACGGGCAGAGAGTGGACCAAAATTATTTTATTTTATTTCTTATTTAAATAATTCATGTAATTAATACATTTATATAATTATATATTTTTACGGAAAAAATCAAAGCCTTAACTATAATCATTTCAAGCAGACTGCTTCTTTCCTGAAAGATGAAAAAAATATCCTTCTACTGCCTTTTAGGATGAATCAGTCTTTTCTCAATATATTTATATTGCTAGTTTTCAAAAGCTGTTAACTTTCAGCTGTTGGGCTTGGAGTCCTTGTTTTGTTTTATTTTGTTTTTATACAAAACAAAATCCTCTCCTCTTGATGTTTTTGTTTGCTTTCAAAGCTCATTAAAAATAGCAAGGAACAAATTGGGTGGAAAAACGAACTGTTGATGAATCATCCTTTTTCTGTGTCAATCTGAGAAGACGGAGCCAAATTAAACCTTTTCAATTCACAAGGAAAGAACAGAGCATCATTACTGGAGCCTCCCTGCAGAGTATTATTGTTTGGGAGGTGATCATGTTTGCTGATAACAGCTTGGAAAGAGCTCAAGCAATTCAGGCATTTCGGATCCACCTTGCTAGAATGGGAGTAATATGAAATCTAGGAGCTAGAGCACACTCTGGTCCCAAGGTAGATCCCTACTTTGCAATGGTTTGTGTGAGTATCATGAGTCAATACAAGGACATCTTCATGAGGTTGGTAGATATAATCCTGATTATGGGGTATACCTCCAGCTGTAGGTCTCTCCTAGATCCTTATATGCCCCCAAGTGCCTATGTGTGGGCAGTTAAATCAAGTCCACAGTCATGCAGAGACATTTGCTTTGCAGACATCCAGAAAAGACATAAGTGTGGCTATAAGAGGGGCCATAAACATGACATTTTCTGTGACTTCACCATCTAAATAGGATGATAATAAGGTGTACTGAATCCTAGGCAAAATTATATGAGTAAATTATCACTATTACCAAACAGACTATACCTCCAAAGACATATTAGACTGTTCACAAAGATGCTCAACTAAGAATAAAATTCAGACTCAGGAGTATATTCTTAAAAAAAAAGTGTATTTTGAAGGAAGTGATGTGCCAGGAAGGGTAGTCATTACTTCACCCCTAGGAAGTCCTTTCTCTTCTGTTTGGAAAACACTGGTTCAGTTACCCAACATTGGATACTTTTCTCACACTTTTTAATCAATGAAGTAGTAAAAATATTAATATCAAAATCATACCATGAATATCTGAATCTGCACCCATATTCCTCAAGGTGTTGCCCCCAGCCTTTCAGACTCTCTGCAAACTCCAACATTTACCATTTTCAACATGGGTCATGTTGCATTTCAACCATGAGAGCTCCAAGAGAAATGGAGACAACCAGCCAGCTTGAAACCAAACGAGGTAAACGTGTTAGAATAAAAAGTGTTCCCAAATGACCATCAAAAGTATGAAGAGTGTTTGTCAGTTTGCATTACAGGGGGAAGCAGCTTATCCTCTACAGAGAATATTATGTTCCCAATTTCAGCTAGTTCCTCTCTTCTTTACATGACTTTACAGAGAAGGTTTCTGAGAGAAGTAGATATAACTTAGGACTTCCCTCCAGATTTTAGGTATATAAATAAGCCTCCAGGGGAAGACAATGAAATTACTGAAGAAAAATAAACCAATCACAGTTACACCATTATACTCTGTAATACTTTTTCTTCCAGAGGCAGAATTTCCACTGAGAAAGTAAAATCATGTAACAAAAACATGAAGATCCTAATCCAGAGTAATTGCAATTGACTTCAAATCAGATTCAAAGGTCCTTTGAAGGGTTTATTTTGTAGGGCTTATGATCCTAGGAAGAGTGCAAGAGTCAATGAAAGCTCCAAGAAAAATCCATAGGCGCCCTATTCTTTTTAATTTTCATTTTAAAGATTCATCTATATCTTTAACTGCCAACTCGGATGTTGGTTTCATCTAGCTCCCATTCCCAATACCCTTCCGTGCAATTCATCCTGCTGCCTCTACCTACCTGAAGCAGACATCTCCTTCAGGAACACAAATCCTTTCCCACCCGGTGTCATCCATCCCTTCCTCAGCTGCAGGGCTCCTCTCCATTCAAATGTCTTGGCATGGCCTGGAACGTGTTGTGGAGCAAAGGGAGTTGCAAGCTCCTTGCCCTTGCTGTGTCCACTCGTCACGGCGCGAGGGTGGAGCTCCTCCTTCACACAGGAGAGGGTCACCTTGAAGTTCTTTTTTTGCAGTTACTTGTTCCATAGCACACATCCGGTGAGATATAAACTGAGGTCTGTGCACGCTCTCATGTGCTCGCACTCATGTGAAGGCAGCTTGACTGGAGATAGTTGGTGTGGGCCAAGTCCATAACCCCCTAAATAGCCATTTGGATTAGTCCTTATGCCTTGAAGGACAATGATCCCACATCTTCCCCATTCAGATCCTCATTTGGGTTCTCTTGGGTTGAGACATTTGGGTTCTCCTCACCTCTGGACCTACTTGAGAAGAGGCAAAGTGAAGTTAACCCTTGGTTAAGTAGGTACCAAGCCAGACATCTGAATGAAAGACCCCTAACAGCAAACGTGTGTCACGTTCTTCCTATGCCCGGACCCTGCACAATTTTCCCCTCTGAGCAGTCCACTTCATCTTAAAAACCAGACAGCATCAGTGCTGATAACAGATGCTGTACCTTTTCCTTTCTCTTGTTCTTCTGCTAAGAAAAAAAGGCATTCACTGCAAGTGCCAGGATATGAGAGAACACAAGGTGAAAAGAGTTATTGGGGAAGCGTTTATTTTCTCGTGCTTTATTATGATGATCACAAGTCCGCTTCCGATGAGCGCCTGTGAGCTGTGCAGACCCTGTATCCCGTGCAATGGAATGGCAGCATGATGGAGAGCTCCCATTATTAGGACTAGCATTGGAAGTGGATTGTTTTCCGCCATCCGCTCAATCTGGGCCCGCGCGCTGTAGTTTGAGCAGCTATTCCTCGTGATATATTGGAGAGAAGGCCAACAAATGCAACAATGCCATCTTCCAACGCGGATGAATGCAGTGCATGCTCAGGCAAACGAAAATAGATGGGATGTATGTATGTATTAAAACAATAAATGCTCTAGAAGTAAATCATCTCTTATTGCTTCATATTTCTTTTCCGGAGCTGTTTCCTGCTTCTTACCCAGCAAAGCATCCCTAGCAATGCTGATTTTTCTTTCTGCGATGCCAGCTGTATTAACATGATTTTCTCAGCTGAAGCCAAGCCAAAAATACCAATTTTCACCCTTCCATGACACACCTCAGTTTCCTCTCCATGCTTTTTTGTCAAGATTTCTTTGAAAGCTAAAAATATGAGAAAGCAGCGTTACTGGAGGGTAGAAGAGAAAAAGGGATGCTCTGCTAGTCATGGGGCCTGGATAAAATCACATCTCAGCGGTTCACAGCCAAAGGCATTTTTCAGGAGTTGTCACTATTTTTCTTCAAATTAATGCAAACCGTTTTTCTTCACCTTTTACATATATATTGCCTTCTTCTATGCAAAAGGTTGTTACCTGATGCTGATGTCATGGTTTGGATTTGCAGGAATGGGAACAGCAGGGAGATATATCGTCCCTGTTTTCCAAAGTTGTTCACACTTTAATTCATTGCACCATTATTAGTAACAGTAATAATAAACATGCCGGTCTTTTTATAGTGCTTTTATATTAGCAGATTTCTCCAGTGCCTTGGAAAGGAGTATCCTGAGCTTTATTTCAGACATACGGAGATTGAGGCAGTAAAACACAATATCATGGTTGTGCTATAGCAAAACCAGAACTCAGGTCTTTGCAACCCAGTCCAGGTTTATAATCTAGTAATTCCTGTAGTGTCTTCCAGAGAGATATGTCTAACTGAGAGGTTCTGGAAGTGCCTTTGAGATGCAAACATGTGTTCCTCCAAGCCGATACGGTGTAAGTCAAGGTGTTGATCCACACCAGTTTAGGAGATAAGTTAAAGGATAAGATAAATGGAGGAAAAATACAAATCTTTCATTAAATGGGAGAAGTTTTGCATTTACGTTTGCATTTACAGCAGTGTGCCTTGTAGCACATGTACAGAGTGCTTTGGAGCAGCTAGTATACTGCACTTGATACCTTGTCTTGACCTTTATAGCTCATTCATTTGAGCATGGCCTTAATTAATCTAGTAAAATTGGCTGTTTTGAAGCTACCCCATTTAAATTTATCTCATTTCTTTTTTTTTTTTTCTTTCAAATTGATTAAGTATTGGTTTTGTTTTCTGTTATACTGCTTTACAGATGCCTGATGGAATAAGACAGAATAATCATGTCCTGACGTGCCCTATGGGGATAATGAGTCTCTTTCAGCATCTAGTGTTTCTCATATTATTTGTCTTTAAGTTTCTCTTCTTGGAAGCTGACAGATGACGAATCTTATCAGAGCTCCCCTTTGCCAGGCTGCTTATATTTGCTGATCCGAATCTTTAAGCCTATTTTACAAACAACAATAAATACTACATAAACAACAGTAAAGTGTGCCGCTTTCTCCACACTCCTCAGAAATTGCTTTACTCAGAATGGAGGCTGCAGTTCAATAGTGACTCCAGGGTGCAGAAACATGTGGGCAGAGAAGGGAAGTCTCTTAGATACAGGCGGAGGCAACTGGCTAATCCTCTTGCAATTTTTCAAATTTAGGTCAACTTACAGACCTGAACCTGCATTTATTAAATTGGAAAGGTCATTCTGAATCTTTGATTTGTTTTCTTTCCTTGCTGTCTCTTACCTTTGCATTGACCCAAGAGGAAGCACTAACAAAGCAGATCATCAACTCCAGGACCCTCTTGACAGAAGATAACACACTCTAATTTTGTTTTCCACTATACAACAGATCCCATTTAACCTCCCATGTTGGAAAACCATCTTCTTAGATGGGGACCATGTCACAGCAGGGTATGTGTGGGGATGAAGCCATATATTCTGTCGAGAAGCACTGGAGAACAGATAGGCAGGAGGATACTGGGGTAGATGGGCATGGAGAGCTAAAAAGTGAAGGACTCAGCCAAGATAATTCCTGTCAAACAGGAAGAAAGTCAATCAATTGTTACCCAAGTGCAGGGTGACTAAATTACCTCCTCATTCAAATCCACATGCTCTGCTGCTGAGGAAGCCTTCACCACAGATGGAGGTAGCAAATTTGCTGTTGAGAAGGGTCAGAGCTTTCTCTGTTCCAAAAGTCATGTTCATACACACAGACTCCCACAGCATTTCATGCTATTTGTCTGTGCTAGGGCCAGATCCAGGTCCATCAGTTGCTGTCATATCCCTCCTACCTGCTCCCCGCTTTTGTACAACATCTGGGTCCATCCCAAATAGTCTTGTCCTCCCTGCTGCAGGGACAGGGAGAGGAGGACAGCTGGTGCTTCAAGATATCTCAGCTTCAGTAGAGCTGGGAAAAAGACATTCTGCTGAGGCAGCTTGAGTCACTGCTTCTTTGGAGCACTGAGGGATCTAGAACTGTCTCTGTGAATGAGCTCGAAAGGCCCGATACAGATTTCACAGAGATTGTAGGAACACTGAAGAGTGCAAGGCCAGGTGGCGATCTATGAGAGACTCCTGTGGAAATGCTCTAGCCTGATGATCAATGTCTGTTTTATGACATCTAGTGAGATCTGACAGATGTGTCTTCTCCTCTTTTACATACCTGACTTCTTCAGTACCCATTCAAAGACATGCAAAGTGTGCAAAGACTCTTGCCGAGTCAAGATTTATTGTATGGACATGCTCAAAAAATAACAATCCAAATTAGAACAACTTAAAAATATCAGGATCTAGTAGCAGGGAACAGTAACAAACCTTCATTTTAACCAGCACATCATACTGTTCATGAATTAGGAACAACTCCCGGTCTTCACCATCTGTGTGTCATCTGACCAGTGCTGGTACTTGGTGCAAGAAGCCAAAACCAACTGGGATGAAGGAATGGACAGAGATAAGGATGGAGAAAGAGGAGTATTACCCAAATACTGATAGCACTGTAAGTGAGTAGCCACAAGCAAGTAGCCACATACTTATAATACTTAAGTAAGCAAGTAGCCACACACTTATTCTGGACAACATTAAGGCTCTTGATGGCCTTACATGGCTACACGGTTCTTGATGGTCAATATTAAACCCCTTGATGACAAGGAGCCTTGGAGGCTCCTTACACTGTTTTTAGGTGTCATCTGTCCATTTTACTCTTTCCTGAATGTTATTGACCCCGGCTGTGCTGGCTGAACAGAGGATGTGCCCTCTTCTCACTCGCTCCATTTCTCCATTTCCTTAAAACATTCCTGAAGGTGAGCCTCTCCCATGGCCCTTCTGGGATGTGAGTATGTTTCCTGCAGCTGCCTCTGCTCCAGGAGCACAAACTGTGCTGAAAAGAAGACGGCAAGTGACTGCAAGGACCTGGCTGTGCCGTGGTTCTTTGCCTAGTGAACATCAAACAAACATTCCCACTAATGTATGATGAGAAACTATTATGCCCCAGAGTTATCCATTATGGTGTCACTCTGCTGGCTGCTGCATTTACATCTCATCACGATTAATGTATATCCTCTTCTCTTTCTCTTGGCCCAGGTTGCAGTCCAGCACTGGAGCTGGTCTCCCAGTATCCCTAGCCTCATCTGGAAGTCACTGAGGTTGCAAGTGCCTTTGGCTCCCAGGGCTAGTTTTGACTCCCCAACATATTCCCATTGCAGAGGCACACATTTCCCAAATGCTCCAGACTTTAAACCATACACGGGAGACACACGTTCTGTCAAGGTTTCCAGTGCACACTTGCATTATTATTTCAGGTAAAACTAGATACAGCCACATTTAGGTAATTTTCAACACCCACATGCATTTCCCTTTCTCCCTTCTGAGTAGATGAGTTTTGGTAGATTTCTGCAATGTTCAAGATGTTTCTAAAATACAGCAAATGGACCACCACAAAGTGGTCCCTCTCCTTGAAGCCAGCATTTGTTCCTTTTTTGCCTCTCCTTGAATCTCATTTCTTCAACTACCTTGATGCCCAGTAGGGTTTTTCTGCAATAGAAACATATTCTCTTATCTCCCAAACTTTTCACCATAAAAAAACCATCAAAAAAGACATTTTTAGCTCACACATCTCTGTGTAGCATGCCTATTAATAAATCAGAATGCAAAGGTTATGTTACTTACTTGTTTTATTTCTTTCCGATTGTCTGAGCCGTATCTCAGGAGCCCTGTCTGCTCAGAGCTACTCTCTGTACAGTGAGGCATTTTATATGCAACAATTTCATAAAGTTACTCAGAATTCATAAATTGTATAAAGGTAGATTTCTCGCATCTCATCATAGAAACAACTCAGTAAAAATATGATTGTATATGTTTAAAATTGATGACTTAGATCCTGCAGTGAAACTAATGCTGGACAGTAAAGCAATAGAGTTACCAGCTTAACTACTTTTCTGTGCTAAAAAAACCTCTCACAAATACACACACTTAAAGTGGGAATGGCATTATTAATAATCTTATATTTTTATGGCTGCGAATGAATTTTTATGGAGTTGGTAATGCAGATAGAACACACAACTCGTCTAGTCAACATGAAAGATGAACAGAATTTTCAAATCAGTTCCTGAGCTATAAAAATTGGTGTAACCTTCTGTGCAGTAGCTGGTTGTTTAGGAGGCTCAAACGGAGTCCCAGTGATGTTTCTTCCAGCCTTATTAAGCATCAGAGTTGTCATATTAAATCAATGATGTATGAGCATTTGCTTATTGTAATGAATTCTGGAGACAATAGCTGGAACAATGATACTAAAGAAAGTCAGGCTGAAGACTGGATTTTTTTTTTCTGGCTCCCTGAGGGAAGCATTTTTTCCTTTTCTTTCCCTAGCATCAAAGAATATCTTAAGTCTTGATATAGTCAGAACTTCTTGGGAAGCTAAATCTCCAGGATCTACTGTCCGTTCACCATCAATGGGCTCTTAGCAATAACTCTGGATATCACTGACTTTCTTCTGATGCTTTTAGTTCTTTAGGAGTAACTGAATTGCTTATTACTTTGTACATAGTAGGCTATGGGTCCCAAATGCCGTTCTAAGCTTTAATAAAATTATCTTAGGAAATATGTTTGAGCATGTCATGTACTTCTTTCCATTCTAAGAATGAATGAGTATTGACTGCTTTTGGAAATGTTTTGTTTAGTTCTTCAGCCGTGTTAATAAGAGTGTCTTCTACACCAAGTTATCCTAGCGTATGTGTGGGGACACCTTGTGAGCCCTGTCAAAATGATTTACTAAGGTCGGTCAGTCACTTAGCTCATGTCCAAGCCTCTTGTCCTATTATAAAACAAATTATAAAACAAATTTTCACACGGTCCTTGACCAATCTTTGTTGGCTGTTCCTGCTGTCTGGATTTTGTCCTAGATACCTACAAACTGATTAGTTGCTCAGTTTGGAAAAAAATTGAAGTCATAATGAATCAGCAGTATTTCCCTGTTTCCCCTTTTCTCCCTTTGGAAAACAAACAAACAAACAAACAAAAAACACACAGTCATTTTTCGCTCTTTTCCAATCCATAATTTTCTGGATTCTCATATTTACAGGAGATATTTCTGTCCCATCTCATTCTTGAGACAAATCCCCTTTGTCTCAAGATATATTCCACCTGCACAGGAAAAGAAGAGATAATTCAGGTCCTATGTCACAAGTCATTATAAGAAGTTTGCAACCATGAGCTGAATTAAAGCTCTGTGAATCTGTTATGTTTCTTCTATATATTTTGCAGATGGGATCTTTGTCCTTAGGGAAACAAGTGATTACCACGATTACATAGGCTTCACCTATCCTGTGTTTGGGATTTGTCCAGGAAACAAACCATAGTTCCTAGGTCACATGGTGGAAACTGTTCTACATCTAGAGTGCTCAAGTGCTGGAGCTTATTGCACGGCAGCAGGCGACTTTTAGACCTCTTCCCTTGTTTTCATGCCTAGGAACATGCAGCTGCTCTCAGTCTCTCTGGGAAAGCTTCAGACCTGTTGGAACAGCCTCAAAAGACTGAAAAATGCTGAGCAAGCAACATCTTGCGCCAATTTGTAGTCCCACTGTATGTAAAATACAGATCCTAGCATGTCCCATTCTCTGGTCTGTGCCATAAGTTTTCAATCAGGACGCTAAAAATTGTGAAATGACAGTGGGGTGAATTCCTACACACACACAGTAGAGACAGGTTGTAGCTGTCATGCTAAACAAGGCAATATTCATGCTGAATTAAATATGGTAATAGATCTTATCTCAGGGGAGAGGGAAGAAGAGGTGCACTTTGCAGTTCTCAAATGTTTGCAGATCCTACAGGTATTTTAGAGGTCTCCGGAGGAGGGAGACTTGTCACAGGATAATGGTGGCCTGCTGTTAGATAAATGCCAAGACAGGCCCTGCCAGGCTGTCAGGGAGTTATTAATGGAGGTTTACGAATTGCTCTCTGAAGTCATTCACAGTTAAGCACTAATGTGCATCTTGCCTTGACAGCCTCCGTGCGCTTAAACACAACCGGAGAAAAATGGGCTCTGTTTTGTTTATCGTTCATTTCAGCTTTGCTTAACACAGGCTTTCCAGGTATCATAACAGACTTCGCGAGCTGTTCGTATTTATTACTGACTGGAAATTAGAAGCACGTGACAAAGGTTTTTATCGGCGTGTTTGATGTGTTTTACTGCTGCAATGATTGTTCAAAGAATGAAAAAGATGCAATCCTATTTGCCTGCTTCTTAACCACCTAGCAAAGCAGTATATATTTATATAACATGTTATAAAGCCTGTTACAGGCAACATGGGCTTGCACTTGAGCTTCAGGTCCCATGCCTGGGATTTTCTCATAAGTAGCTTCTGTGTGTCCTATCACCTACAAGACTAGAAATCATCACTCAGTTCCTGAAATTAAATCAGGGTGCTTAAAATTTCCATGATTTAAAAATAACGAAGCATAAGATTTTATTCTCTTCTCTTCGCAGCAAGATGCCCTAGGCTGCTATTTTCCAGCTTTTCCTTGTAACAAGAAGGAATTAAAGAAGGCAAGAAAGAAAACAGAAAGGGAAGGCAGCTCTGGTGATATGATTGAGGCAATTGGAGGCTTAAAAAAAAAGAAAAAATGGATACTATGATACTGCTCATGAGTATACTCATGAGAGTTGACAACATTATGTCAGACATGCAGAACGGAACGCTTTTGCTGTCATCTTTGCTGGTAATTAGTGATTTAAACAGAGAGCTGAATCTTTGTGAGGGCTCAGATACATGCGGGTTGGATAATTTGGACAGTTAACAGAGGTGTTAAATTAGAAACCCAGCCACCATCTGCTTTCCCGCAGTCAAGAGAAGGGAGGGAAGCCTCCAGGGGCACAGCTTAATCCTCTAGAATCTAAATCAAACCCAAGGGACTGTATTTCTCTCTCATTTCAGCAGAAGAGTTTTGAACCCGTCTTCATTTTTACACCCTCTAGGAATTTTGCATTTGAGATGAAGTTGCTGACGAGCAAATTTCAGTCTATCGAGTCTAGGCTCACTTTTCTTAGTTATCTTTTGAGGCATGGAAAGTTTTATAGATAGCAAACTGCTGCTGTTAGGTTAATACCCTAAGCCTCGTATTCTAGTAAATACTGCAGGGTTATCTGACATGAATCTAGAGTTGACTTCATCCAAAAGGATGCTCACTGAAATCAACAGATCATTTTGGATCTTGTCCTTACTCCATTAACTTTGTCCTTAATCAGCTTGATTTTCCTATATGGTCCATCAGACTGGACAGAGAGACTTGCTCCTTTTGCTAGCTTTATCTCTGATCAATCACATCCACACTAGAATTTACATCCTTCGTTGTTAAAATCAAGGAAGGGTTTTTACAAACCTGCGCGTGACTTGCAACTTGTCACTCCGAAGAGTGTCACAGCTCTCTGCTCAGTTAGAACAGGATGTCCAAGAGATATAAAAACTCTAAACTCCAGGAACGTGTCAACAAACTATTTCTGGAAAAGGTGTCTCGTGTAATCCAAATCATCTAAGGGACATCTTTACAAATACTTCACAGTATCTTATTTTCTTGGTTATGCATCTGTTCATTTTCACTACCAATATCTAGGAGGAAACTCAATAAGTGAGACTTTTAATATCTACAGGGCAGATGCCTCCCTTGAGCTAAGCATTGCTTGTCCTTTTAGGAGGAAATTCATCTTAAAGATAATAGCTAAAATATGTCAGATGATTCTTGCTCTGTAAATGCCTATTCCTCTCCATTCATTACAAAGTCTAAAAAGGTTATCTTAGACAGAAATGTTTATTCTGAAGATATCTAGAGTTCATTGATTCATGTTATTCATCTAATCATGAATTTGGAGTCCTGTAGGATTGATACAGATAATGATGACACCAGTGTACTTGGCTCTTTGATACAGTAAGACTTGGATAAGAAAAAGACAACTTCCAATGAGGTTTTATATAGGAAAGATGGGCATTTCTGGATACTCTTCAGTGATTCTTCTGCTATAGAGCCAGGAGGTCTGGAGCCAAGGAAAAGTTTCTAGACTGGGTCATGAATGTCTCAGATGACAGTGCCATTAGCTAAGAAGTGGAGGTGTGTGATTACCCATGTCCCAGTGGTGAGAATGGAGAAGACCTTCTGCAGATGTCTTGGAAGCCTCCTTGAAGATAAGTTTAGAGTGCAAACAGGCCAGGGGAACCCTTTTTGTCATCTTAATTCCATTGACCTCTACAAGACTGGCTTGTCAAAGACAAAACCTTTCAACTGGCAATATTACATTTCTCCAAGGAAAAGCTCAAGTGCTTTCTGGAAGACTCTCTAGCAGCAGCGAATGGGAGATCACAGCAATCTGATGGTCAGGGCCAGAATTTCACCCCTCAAGCTGTCACTTAATACAGTGAGGAGGAAAGATCTGAGCCCTTACAAAGCAAGGCTCAAAAGGCACTAAGACCTTGCACGGAAAGAGCTGAGACATTAGCTTACCTCTCACCAAGCTAAATTATGAAAATTCTTTTCTCTTGTTATTTAAATGCAATTGCTATGAAAAGGTTTATAAACTCTAACCTGCCTAATTCTTGTTTTGCTACTTCAGCAGCAAAATAAAAGTATGCTCCAAAGCATTCTGAAGCTAATGAACGTCTTTCTTCTTCACTCATAAGGCCCTACAAGCCTTTTTATTCCTCTTGAACAGAATCTGGCCTGCCCGAAATGAAAGTGCAGTGATCCTGAAACTTGGTTTAGGCTCTCTGGCACAAATAAAATATGTATGCTGGTTTTTAAGTGAGAATAATCTAACGCATCTATCCATTTTATATTGGTTTTGTGACATTTTTTTCTCCATCTCTCAGCTGAAACAAAAGAACCACAGGAACCAAGCACACAGGAACCAGGAAGTAGGTAGCAAGAATACAATGTTCTTCAGTTCAGCATTATAATATTTTGGTTATATTTGGTTCAGTTTTAATTTTCTAACCATTCAGAGTCATTTGGTTTAGGAAATACTTTGAGTTCCTCTCTTTGCTGGCAATAAGTACATTCGAAAGTGATTTGAAGAAAAGGCAAAGGAGGAAAAAAGCAATCAGAAGAAATAGAGAGGAAAGTGCCTTTTTCTTTCCTTTTTTTTGTGATATCTGCTGTTATATATATATCTCAGTAAGAGTCAGATTTCTTAGTCACTTCTGTATTAGCTAGCTGTGCAGGCTGATTTTTAAGCTGTATATATAGGCTTGGGTGTGTGAGAACAGGTCTACTTTCAGCAGCACTACTCTTTCTATTTTTATGTGTGAGGTCCTCTTTATTGTGAGGAATAAACTCTTTAGATTTTAGAATTCTTTTCATCCTCTCCAGATACAGATGCTTCTAACTGGAAAGGTTGTGGCATCCCGTTTGGGTTGCATGACGTCCCTGGGAAGTATATATGAACAGTGGTGGTTATCCAAGACCAATTCGATGCCTACCGGGTGTATGCTGGAAATGTGAGTGGAAATCCAGCACTGAAGCTGGATTTCTTTCTTTTCCATCATCCAAAATCTGTTCCTGGTGCTTGTATTCATTTGCTGAGGGTTACTGATCAAGAATGCTCATTTTCTTCCATCAAAACCTCCCGCTACTTCATACAGCCCAGAGCTCTAGGACGGGAGGGTGGAGGTTGTGTTTTGATTTACAAACTCATAGACAGAGCATTTGATTTAATAGTCTAATAATTAATCAGGGAGGAAAGAAAGAAGGCATTTATAAAGGGCTGATAAGAAATCGAAGGCAGAGAGAGCACACTGCTGTTCAGGGAGAAATAAAGGCTGCATCAGGAAAAATAAACCTGTGAATATTTAGAGAGAATGAAAATATGTGTCCCCAGTCTGTATAAGGCTCTGGGTTTTAGCTTTGCAACCAGAAATGGCTGAAAACATTGCTGGTTTTGCAAAGTGTTATTTATGCCACAAATTGAAGAGGACATCTGGTCCTTCAGTTCTCTGCCTGTTTTGGAGGGCAAAAAAAGTTTATGGGAATTTTCCCACTGATCCCAGGAGCCATAAAGTAGGCCTTATTAGAAGAAGAAACACTTATATTCTGAATCTTCAGGATATTTCCTGACTACGTGGAAATCACAAGGAACCTTCTCTAGATAAATCTTTGCTACCTAACACAGAATGATTTGGGGAAGAAATTATTAATAACCTTAACTTAAAAAGAAACCAAACACAAGGAAGTGATTTCATAATGTACTCTGGCTTTTCCTTTCCCCCAAGAAAATGTTTTCATCCGACTTACCTCAGCATGTTTAGCTGCCTTTTGGGCTGAAAATAACTAAGCAGCAAACTGCTCTGACTCTGCTTATTTATTTAATTTATTTCTTTTTGAAATTATTTTGCAGGTTTTCTCCCAGTAGCATTTTGGAGGGTTAAACAGCCATCAATGAGCAGAGCTTGAGAAACATCTCCCTGAATTCATCCTCATTTGAATAAGACACCCAGCAGTTCATAGACGGGGAAAAAAAAAGCACCAAACTGTTAATTGATTTTTAAAGGAGAATTATGATGCTTTTAACAAGCCACTTATCTTGCTAAGCATTGCTAGAGTAGTGGTGTGCGTTCCACTGAAACGCTTGTTCCACAACACGAGTCCCTAATTGCTTATAAAGCACACTGTTTATTGAGTATTAGCTCCAGCATAGTTGTTTATTACGGGAGTGTGTTGCTTAATGTTTGCAAAAAAGCCATTTAACTCCAATACATTCTGCCTCATCTCCTATCCTCCGCTGCTCTCGTGAACAACATCCTCTTCACCGCTAAGTTTGCAGAGGGGAAGGATTCGCGATGCTCCGTTTCCAGGTTGCCTGGTAACTGCGAAGGAGAGACAGTGATTTGGGAGCATATTGACTATATATATTATCTCCTGTGCTCTGCCCACAATTAATAGGTCACTGACCCAATGAAACATTTCAGATTAAGTCAAACTATTAACCGGATAAATGTATCTCGAGTACTGCTGTGTATGATTGCTATACATTACGCTCCGGCAAAGTAAGCGTGAATCATTAATACACTCAGCTGAGTCCCCGGCACATTGCAGCCAAAAACCATCCCCTGGCCCTGAGTAATGCCCTGCATTATGTTCAGAAGACACGAAGCTTTCAGTTAGCATGATCTACGGGGCCGTTAGCTTGTAGCGGGGATGTGCTCGCTTTCCCCCTTTGCGCGCATTCGTCATTCTTGTTAGATGGATAATATTTTTGGGGCAAGGGAGGGAAATGCAGGGAGAAGGAAGGCAGGTGGACAGATATATACCTGTTTGGTTATAGCTTCTCTTTTAAGACTGTGAATGATTTCTCCAATTTGCCGGCTTTGTAAGAGAGGATTAGGTTGAGTTGCCATCCTTTAGACTCCCCCACACGACTGAAGCCAACAGAAGGTTTTAAGTAAGTAGAAGTAGAAAGAAGCAAAAAGAAGACCAAGAATGGCATTCAGCTGATGATTTCTTCTTTCCTCTAAAGTAAGAAAGCCTCTTTTCTTGTCCAAAGAGCTGCATGAACTACAGGAATGGCTGAAGAAATGTTTTCTGATTTTGACTGCGACAGGGAAGTGACCACATGAGATTTGTGGAGTGATCTACTCTTGCAGGTTCATCCTGTGGTACCTCTTGATCTTCTTCCATGGTTCCAGAATCATCTTACGTTGTGTTTTTAGTGTTCCCTGCCAACAGCCACGACCCACGACTCTTCACAGCAGGACAAGACCAATAAGTAATCTCATCAGATAACAAGGGTCTTGGAGCACGGAGCAAATGAATATACATGAAGTGAATGTTGAAATCCTTGGTGGACCAGAAGCCTCCTGCAGAATGTCATGGGATTAAAAAGCAGTAGAAAAGGAATATCCTTACTTTAAACCTGGCTTTCCCTAAAATGAAGCTTTTAACATAGCAACAACCTGAACTCAGGACTTTGGCATGTGTTTTTTGCACCTTTTCAGCTAATTACATGATTTTTAGAAATGTAGTTTCTTGTTTCTTCCAAGGTTATTCTACTCCTGTTGGAGAAGAGGAAAACGTTGTGAGGACAGCTTGCTGTATAGGTTTCATATTTAAAGGCATAAAGAAAGATTTGCAAGAGTGTTTTTTGCTGTTCTGTATCTACTTGGGTCTTTGGTCATGATGAGCTGATTGAATTTATAATGTATTGTCTGTCTTGCCAGTCTACAGTAACACAAGTTTTTTCTCCATACTTAGACTCTTAGGTACTTTATTTAGTTAGCAGAAGGAAACAAAAAGCACTGTGCTCCTTCATAGTGTACTCAACGGTTTTGTGGAGCCTCCAAAAGGCCTTTAAAATTGAAAGTAGTAAAACATTTTGTGCCACCAAAGATGTGTAACAGTCGATTTCCCGACTGTCTGAAATTAAATACTGTTTGCCCAGTTAATTCTATGATTTGGGTAAGCTGGTTTCTCAGGGAAATGGGGAAGTGGCAGCAACTTTCTTTTAAGTGAAAGATGCTTTGATGGTGACCACTTGGGATTTCAAATGGCCTTAAATGGAAAAAATCCAAATCCACAGTAAAAATGAACAGAAAAGTCTCTGGAGAAGGTGTGTTTCAATGAACTTCATTCATAGGCTTATTAAGAAAAATGTGACACTGAAAATCCACAGTGTATTCCTCTCAGTATCAAGAATTTTATAGTTCAAACCTAGACTACTCTATATTCATAACTACTGGTTAATTAAATTACCCAGTGTTAGTTTACCTAATTGGGAGACGATTTTCTTTTGGCATTAATCTTTGAATTAAACATGTATCTCTAGGTATATATGTATTTTTTTTACTCTGTTGTCACTGTAGTAGGCCCAATAATCTTTGCTAAACTAAATCACATCTTGCAGAAATATATCAGTTCCTGACACTGAAATATTTGCAACTTCAATCAAGCCACTTTATAAGGAAAAAATGAAATCACAGTGTATACTCTCAAAAGCTTTTATTTTAAAACTTTCTAATATTTGTTTTCACCTTTGCCACACTGCTGAATGAATTAAATATCTGTTCATTGATCTGACAAGGTTTCCAGGTGAGGATTTTAAATCTCCAATCAGCCTGGAATGGATACATTCAACTAAATCAAGGTATTTCCAGCATCTACCTCCGAACTAACCATCTAGACTCCCTTTGGAGTCAGTGGAGGAAAGAAGCACTTTTAGAACATGATTCATCTCATTGTAAAGTAATTGCTTGAATCAATCAGATAAATTGCTGCCTAAAAATGTCTGCTGCTCTCTATTGACTTAAATGAGAGCTAAGAGGGAAAAACCTTGAATGGAAAGAGATAGCAGGTACATCTGACGTATGAAAACTTTTAGACTTAATCAGATAAATTTGATCAATACAGCTGGTGGCCACTAAAAAACAACGGGCACCTTCCCAGACAAGCAAGTCACTATCTTCTGATGCAACTGCAGGATAAGTCCTTGGAGGCTGAGATCTGGGAACCGAAGAGTAACATAAGGGAGTGGGTGTTGTTGGATTACTTTAGCATCTCTCCTGTTTACTTACTCCAGCCTTCGTGCAGTTGATGATGCACAATCCTGTGCCACGTGCTCTAGCTGACCCTGCATCTGCAGAGGGGTTGGACTAGGTCATCTCCAAGGTCCCTTCCGACCTGTTTCTGTGACTCTATGATACCTGCAGACATAGTGACAGCATCATGAAAGACTGTGTGCTCTTTACAGACTTCTAATTCCAATAAATTTGAACTCAAATTAGATGGTTATTTGATGCAAATGGACAAAAAAACAGACAAGATTTCAGGGATGTAAGCCTTTCTTAAACTACATCATTTGCTCTGATAAAAGGTCTCAACAGGGTGCATATAAAACTTGTCTTGCTCATCTCCTTGTCACATTTACCATAACGTGCTTTGAAGTGCAGCTTAGATAAGCTTGAGATCCAAAGGTAGGAAGCATCCTGAGACACATTTCCTCATCACTGTCTGTCCTGTGGGCTTCAAAGGACTCAGTCTGGTACCTCTCACTGTCAGATGAAGCAGACAGTGCAGAAGGAGATCACACAGAGGGGAGGGAGAGGTTTCAAGACAAGGTTCAGATGTTTCTTTATTCTCCATGGCAGTGGCACAATAATACCCTGGTTGACACAAGCGATCATCATGTGTGTGCCACCACCAAATACAAGGCCAGGGTTCATTTGTAGCAGATATGTGTCCTCTGAAAATTGAGGGGAAAGAGAAAGCTGACAAAGGATGAATCAGCCCAAAAGAGAGGTGCATGTGTGTGCGCCATGAAATATTTCCTTGCTCATAGGCAAAAATCATAGTTTATTGGCTGATACCTTGGCAAAATGTGTACTTTCTACCTGTAAGTGCTTTCATGAAAGAGGAGTTACCAGTCTAACCTTGTGGCAGTTACTAGCGAATTACAAAGACCTGAGACAACCAGGTCTGTAGCATAAAAAAAATGCCAAAATATTTATCTCAAAGTATTGAGAAATGGGATGAAATCTTTTGCAGTCACTGAACTGGTAGAGATTGTGTGTAATGTCCATTAAAAATGACTTCAGCCTCCAGGAAATGTGGCTTGCAACAAGAAGAATAACTGGTTCTAAACACCAAAGGGTTGATTCAGTTGCCTAAATATAAGTGTACAAGCTTCCAGGTACTAGAGACACCCAAATGGGGCTGACCAGTATAGAACATAGTCTGTGGAAGGTATTTGCTTTTCCATAACAGTAACTGGAGCTCAGAGTGAGGTGATTGCATTTCAAACTGACGCAGCATACATATATTTAGATAACTCACTTGATACTATAGGGGAAACCATGCAGGTCTTTTTCAAACACCTGCCTCTTTCCCTAATGTCAAGCCCATCTAGAATAATTTATTTTCCCTCCTCTTGTCTTGTCTCATGACACCATCCTGGACAAAGCATTGCTTGGGACTCCACTGTCATGTTCCTCTTTGAAGACTTCTGTAATTTTTTTCCTAATGAAATCCCTCAAAAACACCATGAATTGGGAAAGAAATAATAGTTTAGGTCATTTTTTTTTTTCATTTTCAGTCCAGTAGAGTTGATCTATGCTCTCTGTTTTGTGTAAGGGTGAGCAAGGTTAGGGAGGTCGAGAAACACATCTAGGGATTATCTCAGATCTCTCTAATTCGGCTTGTGTAACTTTGGTGACATTAATGCAATTACCCTGCTCTACACGATCAGAATCAGATGAGCAAATAATAACTGGTATAAAATTGAATTACATGGATTTATTTGAGCTCTGGTCATAATGAACATAAATATGTGACGTGACGCAGAAAAAATAAGTGCTGCCATCAAACCTTGAGAAGATGAATTGGGACAGGCTACAGTTGCCTACAGACAAAACACATCGGAATGGACCTCTGCCCAGATCTCACATTGCAGGCAGCCTGCAGTTTATTTGTGAAACGTTCAAGATTTCATGAGCCAAAGAAGTTTCATAAGTCAGCCACAACAGAAGAAAGAAGATATATTTGAATGCCATAAAAAAAGCTGCTGGCTTAGACTATTTGTTTAAATCCTACCCAACTCCTAACACACTGCCCTCAAGCTGTAAAATCAACCAAATTTCTGCCCCCAAAATCACATTTGGCCTGTGAGAACCAGGAGCAAAACTCAGACCCCTTAACGCAGCTGGTGCCGTGTGAGGAGAGTACATAAATTCTCATTACACTCAAGAGTGCCAAGAGATCAATAAAGGCAAGAGAGCTGACACTTTCATTTGGGGAGATGAATCACTTGTCACACTGTAGACTGCGGTGACTGGGTATCTTCAGACTATGATGGGATCCCGGGCGCTCTGCGCACATGTGGATAGCACACACCAGAGCAAAAGGTAGGGACTCAATCCAGGGTAGCAAGTGCCATTGGAGACAACCAATGTGTCTTGCCCTATCTCCAGTTGTTGCTCTGCATGTTTATATTTTATGATAATGTTATAATGTGATCTATTTCTAGCATCATCAGGTAAATAAAGCAGGGTTTATCATCTCCAGCGAAGCCTCTCTCAGGCCAAGTCTTGATCTGTGATGTCCTTCCCATGGTCTTTCAGGCAGGCCTTTCTTTCTTTTGCCTTCTTTTGCTGCCAGGAAAACTCATTTAGTAAGAAGTCCCTTGTCAAAGTTGTTTTTTGATTTTCCCACAATATCCACTGTATTCTTTGTATGCAGGCAGATAATGGATGCAATCAGTCTTTAAATAATATCACTGTGAGGTCAGTGAGACAGTTAATAAATGCATTCCAAGATAATTGGCACAATGTGTTATTATATTAATCTGTTGTAGGCTTACTTAAGACAAAGAATGAAAGCAATAGGGTTACATCCTTAAAGTTTAGAGAGAAGGAAAATGAAGCCCAAAGTCTTGTTCTTTTCAAACCTAGTTGCCTAAATCAAAGCAGAAGCATTATTGAGGAGCCCGTGAAGTGGTCAGAGGAGATGGTCATAGGATGAGTGAGAAAGAATAGTGAGATGAATAAAGTGAATGGTACAGACCCAATAGAGGCACATTTTAGATGCTCCCAAAGCAAGTGCTAGGAAGGAAAAGAGATCTCCAGGACACATGAATTAGTAGAGTCATTCTGAAGCCAGTTCACACCGTCTGAAAACTTGGCCATACATGTTCATTAGGATGTAAAGCTAGAAGAAAGTTTCTATTTTCAAATAATAACTTTTGTAAAAACATTTTTTCCACTGATGGCTATTTTATTGTCTGATTGATGCACTGTAGGGAACACAATTGCAAGTCTTCCTGTAGGCTACATTTCTATTTTGCAGCCAGATGTTGCAATAAAATTGTGTAAGCAGAAACAATACAAATAAGATGCCAAAGTAAGAAAAATAATCAGCTCAGGAAGGAGAAAAACACATTTCAGTCTCCAAAACTTCAGCAGAAAATCTTATATTTCTATTACAAAAATATATCACATTCTTAATGCAAAAGACTCTCTGATACTCTCTGTGATATTATATTGTCCTGTATACAGCCATTCTGGGGAAAAGGTCCATTTAGCTCTCACTAAATCTTCCCTCACTACAACCCTGTACATACTTGTATTCTCTTTGTATCCCAGCATATTTTTCCTAATATTTAGCATTTTGCCTTATTTTGAGGAAAAACACCCTAAGAGCTGTTCATATGCCAACATATTTGGTATGATGAATCTTTAAAAAATGACCCTATTTTGAATAAAGGAAACAGAAGCAGCAGAGTTACTGAAATTCAAATAAACAACTAGAGTCACAGTGCTAGGAAAGTGTATTGCTTTTGGCTTACTGTGTAAGATTTAAACCACTTAAGTTCTAACAATGAAAATATAGCACTGTGAGTTTTGCAATCTTATTTTTCCTTTCTTAGATTTCCAAGTTTTTACTTACTTCACTGTAAGTATTAAAAAGAGGGGACAAGTGAATATGTAAAAATGAAGTGATTTGCCAAAAAAGGACAGTAATAGACAGTGGTAGACACCAAGTTTCTTGAAGTCTAACACTAAATTCCTTGGGAAAGGTACGTTGCCTACATGAGCTCCTGAGAGATAATAGGAGGAGCAAAGCAGGATATTAGGATCAAAAATTCCTCATGACAAGGGAACTGGCTGAACCATTGGACCACTGGGCCCAGGCTCAACTTGTCCACCCTCTCAATGTACATTGGAATATTTTTTATAAAACAGAGAAATGAAAATGGGAGAGAAAATAGACACATAACTAATGTATGATGAGCAACTGCTTTTCCCAAGAACTGAGCCTGCAGATCCAGCCATGCAAAGGTGGGTAGCAGAGACAGGTCTCCAACATCTGATCATATTCTCACTGATCTGTTCCCCCATTCATGAAGGATGCCTCTATCTAGCTTTGCTATTGGGACAAATCACCCAACTGTAGAAACTTTGAAAGAATCACTTCTGACAACCAGAACTGTCTATAAAAGAAATCCCAAATTATTTCCATTTTGGGTTAAGTTTAACTTCATATAGGTATGATCTTTATTATTTTCATCCATTCTCGGTGGACCACTGTAACAAGCTACTGGAGTGAGTTTATAAACCCAAGCAGGGGAGATATAGCTTATATCAAACTCTGTACGAAAACCTGCCAGGAAAGCAGGTTCCACTCAACAAAAGAATAATAAAGTGTCAGGTAGGAAATAAATATGGAAATTAATTTTCCACCAGGGAAATCTCTTTGCAGTAACTAATTTAGATGGAGGATAAAATAAAAAGTCCTTAAATTTCAACTCTGGCAATAACTTGCCACCAAGCATCACTCACCTCTTGAATCTCCTGAGCCCTGGTACCTGCATAGGAGGAAGCTGACCACTGCTTTCCTGTCTCCCCTTCTAAACCATGGCAAGTAAACCATGGATGAAGGGAAAACCTTGAAAAATAATCACCGTGCATTGTTAACCCCTTGAGGTTCTTTAGGAGCAGAGAAAAGGCTTTTGTTTTCAATGCTGTGAGTAATTACGGTGTTATGAGATATTACAAGTGAGTAAACTACTTTGGTGTTAGCTCAAGGAGTTAAGATGGTCTCAGAATTAAAGAGCCCTTAGATATAGTCTACATCTATACAAATCCCAAGTTGCCATCAGCTTCCCCTGCCAGTGGCTGGAGGTTAGAGCGTGAATCCTCCCATGCTACGGTAGATGCCTACACCAGGTAATGTAGATTGCACCATCATTTCCACCACAGTATTCCTTACCTTCTCCATTGGCTTTAAGAGCTATTTTAGGATCTCATCTGGATTCTAGATCCTGGTCCGGAAGGTTTCACTCTGCTGCAAGTGCACTCTTCTGCTGTTATGTTTCAATACATAAATCCCATCTTTGTTTCCACAAGGACTCCAAGTCTCTTCAGAAAACATCTCTTGGGAGAACTGTCATCCCTATATCCATAAAATCAACGTGGGAATGTTTCACCCATTTCCAGCTAGCTACTGTCAACACCTCTGTCCAGCCTAGCAGCTCTTGCCTCCCTTTACACATTGGAGGAGACAGAGGCAATTAGAAATAGAGCATTATTCATCTCACTGATTTTAGACATTTGCATTAGAGCAGGACAAATAACTCCGTTGAAGAGTATATCTCTCCAGAGATCTTAAAGGAGTCCATATATTCTCATCTGAAAAAAGCACCGATCCGTTCCCGACTTTTTAAAGTCTAAAAGGGGCTGCATGACACAAACTGTCCTCACGCACCTGGGCTCTGTGCATCCCCAAATCTCATGCTTGATCTGCTGTGTAGCACCTCATCAACATCTCATCCTACAGGTCCCCGGGATAAGGAGACTTGTCTTCCTGCTATAACTGTAAAGCGCTATGTAATTTTATGCGAATGATGCATTAAAAATATATATGCATAAAATAAATAACCGTATGTTACTGTGTTTGAGAGCCTCAAGCCCAGAAAATAAATTGCCCATCTCACTTTACAGCTCTACCATTGGCACCTTGAAGAAGTAGCTCATTAACTAGTGAAGGAGGAGGCAGGGGGAAAAATCCAATTTCTACCTTGCAGTATTTTGCCAAAAACATTGATAACAATTTCGGCTATTAGTCTCTGTCAGAAGTGCCAGAATCATTACTGAAATGGTGCAGCCAGAGGGCACCCTGCTTCAGAGCTCACCGCGGAGTCTGAAACCCTTGAATAAATATTACAAAGCACAGTAAAACTGTTTGTATTGGAAAGTTATTGAGTAATTAAAGTAGCACTCAGCTCCGGTGGCAGCAGCCAGTGAAGCTGAGATGACAGTTTGCCTTCTTGCTGCACATTGCGGCTGCATCTACACAAGTCTTGGTGGGATGTCTGAGCACGCATTCAAGTGTCTCATTCAAGGGGTCTGCGTCAAATTGCATCCCCACAGAACTGTCTTGACGTACGGTTCGTATTTTGCATCGGAGTGGGAATTCTGCAGGCATTTTCCCCTTTCCGTTCTCCCTCTCCTCTGCTGGAGTCAGCCACACACAGTGCAGGAGAGCAGAGCTCAGCCCTGTGCATCATCAAGGCTCAAACGGTTGCTTAGAGAGCAAGAAGAGATGCATCAACTGATCAATCAGTCAAGATTAACATCAAAAATAAGTGCATTAATGGTAAATTGCCAATAACTGCTCCTGGGTGCTCTTTCCTCCATCAGGACCATGTTCCTGAAAATGGAAGCCTCATGCCATCTTTGAATGCATTCCCAATATTTGCAAGTCCACGATGATTTCTGATTTTCGTGTATTCTGAAGCTGAGGACTTGGTGCTCATATTCCCAAGGTATTTCCCTAAGAGTTAGGTACTTTCAGCATCTTTCATAATTTGAGCCTAACACTAGCTGTCCTGAACATGAAGGTAACCCATCAGTTACAAGACCTAGGGAATTTAGGACTTACTATCTATATTGCTGACTCTCATCTGAATAAATGGAGTAAATACCGTTTTGGTAAACTGCAAAGATAAATTAATGCTTGGGGAGCATTTTCATGATGCTAAGCGTGGCAAAAGCTAAGTATTATTGTTCTACTTTATCTTCCACCAAATATAAAGGGGGCAGAGGCTGTAGAGCTGCTTCCCAAGCATCTCCCAGGGATGTTTCTAAAGCAATTTCATCGTCTGACACTGCCCAGCTTCAGAAAATGGAACAGGCAGAGACTATCCAGTCACTAACCTCTTCACTAGCAGATTAATCTAGCACCTTCAAAGCGATCCATTAAAAAGCAGTATGAATTGATTACATAAATTAGCGTGTTGCTGACAAGGTTGGGAAGGGAGTAGGAAAAAAAAGGCAGAGGAAGGTCGACATAACACATCCCTCATTTGGTGAGGCAATGGTTATTAGAAGCCCAGAGCTAATGAGAGAGACAGATCCATTAGGCACGTGTGGCTGCAAGGGATTGACCACTTGCCCAAAAGAGCACGGTCTTGTCGCTACAGGATTATATTTGTTCTAGGTTGTTGATCTAGGGATAACCGTGTCACATTTTAACAGGGGGATATAGATTGTAGAGAGAGAAGTAAGCTGATAAACTCACTCCCAAAGCACTACTGAAATCTTATAAGCCCAAGCAGGGCAAGAAAGGCTTGTTTAGCTGTTAGAAGGGAAGACATGAGGAGGATTTTCTGCACAAAGTATTTGTATTTGGGAGAGTTGTAGACAGAACTATTAGAAAACAGGAAATTTTTCATTGGAAACTTTAAATAACAAAACCTGATATGTGATCTTGAAGTCTGCCCCTGATGCAAACAACTACAAGATCTTGTAGTTGTGTAGGGCAAAGCCTCATTGCAGATTCCCTTAACCTGGATTAGATCTGAACTCAGAAAAACTCCTTTTCTTCCAGATGGGTTAACTTGGAGCAGCCAATATCACCTTTCCATGTAGCTCAAGCATTATTTGTCTCCAGTTCCATGCTAACTGGAGAGAAATTGAATAAAACAGTCATCTCTAATTACAGGGGACATAAATGAGTTGTTAATTTCTGTAGGTCCTTAAGTGTATGGTATATGCTTAATTTACACAAATGCTGAAGCATTCTCCGGAATCAGGACATGTGAAAAGTTGTGGCTAAGTTTTCTTTCTGTATTTTGAAATTGCAGCAATCCATTGCTGAGTGCAATTTAGGCACCGAAACAGAACAAAAAGTCATAGAAAAAGAGTCTCTCAAGTAAAAGTCACACCTCATTGGATCACATTTTGGAGGTAGTTCTCTATTCAGCAAGTTTGGTGCTGCTGTTTATCTAGCAAAGGTTTGCATACTGCAGGAACATCACAGTTGTCATTTGATGATTGACTTTAACAAAGTATTTTGTAGACCTAAAAGGACGAGATAATCTTTTATGCTGTGGTTCTATTGCCAAAGGAAAAAGCAGTACTGAAACCGACATCAGTTCAGATTTCTTCCAAATTTGCAAGAAAGTTGGTGAGCTTCATTCAGGAAACAGACTTTCCCACCAGTTCAGATGGTTTTTCTGGAGAAAAAGTCAAGTTTTCTGCATCTCCAGGAAAGCCCATGATGGCAAGTGAATGCTGACAGCAGTTCAGGCTGACTTTCTGCACTGCAATAAGGATCAGAAACTACCCGACCATCATTACATTTGCATATTTGATAGAGCAGCTTTGTGCAACAATTGAACTTCAGAGATAATTTTTCCATCCTTCGCTGTTAGAGTAATTGAGTGGATTTATTATTAACCAAGAAATAAACAACCAGAATAGAGTGTCTTGCTAGCTCTCGCTACCTAGAGATTACAGAGTTGACTGTATTATGCAGTTATTCCTTTGCATATTTCATTGAGTCAAGGGAAAATATTGCAATTTATAATTCCCAAACTGACGGATTATAGTACAATCTCTGGCAATTACTCTGCATTTTTTGTTTGTTTGTATTTGTGATCTGTCAATCTCCACACTGTTTAATAAAGTGATCTGACTACCCTAATGCTCATAGGGCATATTTTGCAGGAGTTCAAGATAGGAAAGACTATTCTTATAACTAGAAACCTATCATTATCATTCATTTGATCACCTTCCCTTCGCAGTGTGGATAAACACTGAACCTAACAGTTTTTAGCCTGGAAAAGATAAATAAAATTTCAAGTCTGCTCCGTGTAAGTCGTGGGTAAGTATCATGTCACCATGGAGTGCCACATTAATACGGAGTGTGAAGTGCAAGTGTGAAGTCTATGATATATCTATACCCCTCCGCTTTTGTATGTCATAATATTTAGTTATTCCCAATCATACAAATCGCAAGGCTTTTTAAGTACAGTAACCAATATTTTGCACATTTTACAGATAAGGAGATGGAGAGAGATGTGGAAAAGATGCAGTGACTGCTAAGGCAGCTCCTAAAATACAGCACAGACCTGGTGTCTCTCAGTCCCATGTACAGCCCAGTGCATGTCCAGCTTTGATTAAAATTTGAATGAATTAATAAGGTCTGGATGAAGGAAGAGGTTTGAAAGGAAGGAACTCAAAACTTGTCAGCAGAGGGACACAAAATGATATTCTTCTATAGTAATAAATGTAGGTGTTCCATCTCCCAGCCTTAATCTAAACACTTGTTCCAAATGCAGTAGTCTTAGATTTATTCACAAGTATCTGCTATTGGGGGGACAGAATCAGCACAAAAGTTTTTGCTCATCTATCGTCTCTTCCAATTTGCTACAAGCCTGAGATTCATCTGACCGAGTATCCCCCATCTAGGGGGTACAATAATCACATATGATCTTCTGTGCCAGGTATAGGGGCTTCCACAGATCAGGTCACCACCATGTAGTTTGTTAAAGCCAGAGGCTGCTTTTCTCATAGCTGGGAGCAGGACTGTGGCAGAAACAGGGCTGAAAAGCCACATTTCTTGAGTCATTTCTCATGCTGCTGCCAGAATCCTTCTCATTCAAGAAAATCACGAAGTGTGCACTCCTAAGGGAAAAAAAATCCCCCTCATAACAGCAGCCATGCTTATTTAAAAAAAATGAATAAATAAATGACAAAAAATAGCCAAAAAATCAGCACATCTGAGTAAGGCCTCTGCACAATGATATGTTTCTCTTGTATAGGTCAGAAACAGCAGGGTAAAACTAGATGCCCCAAATATATATACATATATAAATGTGCATATATACATATACATATATATATATATATATATATTTTCCTGAACAAAAATAAATGGAAAACTTTCTCTTTCTCTCTACAGGAGAAGGGAGAAAAATAAAGACAAGTTGCAGAGCTGGATAGCAGTTTATCCTTTCAAGCTCCTCTAATCTTTCATGGGGTCCTAATGAAAGCTTTACAGATGGGAGAGGCAGCAATTAACAATTAGCAGCAATTAACAATTATTCCTTCTGCTTGCTTCCTGCTGGAAAAGGGAGACAATCAGAATCTCTTATCCTGTCACTGCTCTCCTCCCTTCTCTACCTTGGGAATTATATTATCAGGGAATCATTTCATTTAGCAAAGCATCTGTCTTTGCTTGTAGTAAGTGGCTGCTGCTTTAGTATCAGGTATTTCAAGATGCCTGAAGGTAATTACAGCTGGTGCTTCTGAAAACTCAGGTGCCTAAACAGCCTAACTGTCTGATAAGGAAAAATAGGTTGCAGAAGTGGAATAAGACAGGCTGGAGATAAACCCTACCATGGGGTAAAGGCATCTCTAAAAAAGTACCTGTCTCTGTAGCTCTCCCTATAGACCGGTGAAACATCTGCCTGCAAATCTCTATCATGCAGAACTATGCAAAGAAAACAAATTGTAGAGCTGAACATAAGGAGGCTGAGAAATAAAAGTGATGGAAAAGAGTAGCAGCTTGTACATGATGGGAAATCAGATAGAATTAAGAAAAAAAAAATGTTTCTGCTAGGAATAATTCTGTGATACTGACATAGCAGGTAATAGCTAGCCAAGAATGAAGTGGATGGAGAAGGGTGAGTGATATATGAATCTAGAACGAACTAAGAATATAACATGGGTAATAGAAAAGCAATCTGAACTGAGTAATTTTGGAGTAATTTTGAGGACACCACCTCAGCAAAGGGTTTTATGAGAATTTTCCTGTTAGCACTTCTGTATGGGCAGGATCCCTTACCATTAAAGGGAAAAATACATATATCCTCGAGGAAAGTGTTGTCATGGGAGACTTGAATGTCCTGTGTGCAAAGTGGGAGACAAATACTGATCGTAAGAGTTGAATTCTGCTCTCTCTAATGCAATGGTCAACTGAGCAGGAAACAATGAAGCAGTTCATTAACAGAAATAGCTAGCTGTAAGAGCAAGTTAAGTGAACTAAGTTTTTGGGGGTTTTGGGTGTTTTTTTTTTAATCCCCAAAGCAGCTTTGTGATGAGATTTCTCTAACTTCAGATTTTTGAACTTTAGACGCATGGACTAAGTAAGAAGTCAGTTGTTCTCTGGAGATGCCTGTCTCTCCTTGCTACAGAAGACAGTTCTGCCCAAAACAGATGTGATGAACTGCCCTCTGGAGGTGCTTGTCCCTTTCTCGCTTACAGAAGGCATTAACATAAGTTGCAAACATCTGAAAAGCAAAAATTTAGTGACATTGATGCACCGCAGTAGGAGGAAAGCAAAAACCTTTACAGACATTGCAGGGTGGAAGTGGAAAAGCAAAACATTAATTAGCAATCAAACTGTCTCAGGGTTTTGAAAATTTAGAATAGAGTAACAATTCCTGTATTTCAGGCAGGAATTTTAGAAATGTGTATATTTTTAAAGAAGATTCTGATTTAGTAAGTCTCTTTGAAATAATACCATGTTTAGGTCCCTGACAAATCTGAGGGAATCACTTTTGAGTATAAATACAACAGAGAAATTTTCTCTCTCTTTGGTCCTATAACAAGGGTTAGATCTTTATCATTAATGTCATCGTATCATTAATAAAACTGCTTCTTAACAAATTTGTAATTATCAGATGCATCTGAACGTTCCTCACACAGCTCTGTAGAAGGGATCTCAAAACCTCTTTCGACTCTTCAGGGGACTTCAGAAGCTGGTAGAACTAGGTGGGTGCTCAAACCTTACATGACTGGTCCTTACATGACTACAAAACTAAACTAAAAAAGATTTATATTATTATTATTTGTTTTTACAGTGCAAAAATATAGTGAAAATGTAATGAACCAGCTGAGAGCTAAGAGAGTTGTTTAATGTGGGTTAGCCAGATGATACTGAACAGCTGCCAAAATGTCAAAGCAAGAAGGCAGGAATGTCAGTGAGGAAGAGGATGGGACACTTCTTGCAGCAGAAGAATTGCTGACATGGACAGCAGAACCGTGGCACATGGATCAATTGGTCTTCAATTGCCCCCACATCCACTATAGATTCTGAACTCCATCTAGGCAGATATGATGAGCAGGTGACACCCCAGTTTGCACCAAATCTTGATCTGCTCTTGCTTGTTCACATTTCTCTGCTCAGAAGTTACTGCTCTGTTTTTATCCAGTGCCAGAGTTGGTGACTCAGGAAGAGATATTGTTAAATAATACTGTGTCTCATTAATACTGATCTGTGCATGTAAGAGAGATTCTGCAATTAATCTTTTCGAAACAGGCAATTAATACTCCAAAGACTATAATTTATACAGTCTCTGTCAACTTTATCATCCAGATTAGAGGATAAAAGATAGGCTGCAAGGATTTGAGAAGGAAACAGCCTACAAATCTTCATTGCAAGCTCAGCAGTGAGAAAACTAATGTTCAGCTGCTCATCAATCTTCAGGGAAGCTGCCTGGACCAGTGTAGTTGTGGCCCCGTGCTTCCTTCAGGAAGGCACTCAGCAACAGAAAGGCAATCTTTGGTTGTCCCATGTTGGCTAATGGAAACTAAAGTCCGGATATTCACAAGCACGTAGGTGCCTACAACTGAATGCAGTGCAGTCAGTGGAAATCCAGTCAATGGGGGCATGCAAGTAGATAACCACGCAGGACTTGAATTAGTTGATTAAACATAGGTGTCAGCTGCAAACTGATAGGCCCTAAAATATCCCCTAACCCCAAGCTACTGCTTGAGGAGAGTGTGGTTTTCCCCTAGCTCTATATCATCCCATTCATGTCTTGGATGCAAGCAGGACACAAGTAGCACTTCACAGCTGTATTGGGCAGGGAGAACTTACTCCCCTCTGTAATCAAGGAGAAAGACACTCACCAAAGGTGGTTGGGTACATCCTAGGCGTCATGGGATGTAACCATCCCCCTGCATAGCACTGAGGGACACAGAGGGTTCCATCTGGTGCACCACAGGGAGGTGTTTAGTACCACGTGAGGTGCCTCCAGCTGCAGAAGGCACTGGGGCCTCCGAGTCTTGGGTCCTCTGAGTCCTATCACATCTATGAGCTCCACGTGCCTGTCTTGGATGTTCTAGGCCTTGTGTGGCTCTCATGTGACCTAATGACCTGAACCCAAGCCAGACAAGTTCTCCATTGAAGTAAAAAAGGGCTGAAATTTCTTAAGGAAAGCCAACAGCCAGTTCAAGACTTCTCTATCTCATCAACCAGATCCCCCCTTTGCCTGCTCCTTTCTTTTCCTTGTAATATTTTTAAAGCCAGGATCATCATCAAACAGTATAACTACTGAGGGGGACTAACAAAATGCATGCTGAGATGTCCATTTTACAACCCAAGATTTGTATCAGTGTAGGGTCTGCAGTATAAGAAAGAGATTGTCATAAAATACTTCCCAGCTGCTTTCTGCTTTATATTCTTCAAAATCTCAGCAAATTTCATGAGTGCTTCCAATCCCAAACTCTCTGTTTTCAAGGATTCAGCAAACTATCCACTGGGTTATCTGACCCAGCCCTCTCTCACTTGCCTGTCAATAACATTAATATAAGAAAAAATGCAGCTAAGCTTCTTTCTCGCAAATCTCTAATGCTCTATCAGTAGGAATTAAAGATAAATTTGTCTGAAATAAGTTACAATTCAGAATGTCTTTTCTTATTCCACATTAAGAGACTCATCTTCAAAGCAATCTGCACAAATCCCATTAACAGCAATAACAGAATTTGTGTGAGTAACTCCCCAAACACCACTTTGAACATTAAGCCCTTTACTTAATTCAATATCAGATAAAAAACGATCTAAGAACATGCTAAGACTTGATATTCCGGCTTGCGTTTCACAATGGACTAAAGCCTTGTGCACAGATGCACGCAGCTTAACAATTGTAAAAGGAAACAGAGAGCTGTTTTGAATTAAAAGAAAAGCTGCCAAACTGTAACTTAAAAAGCCCATGCAATAGCAGCTCTGTTCCCAGAAGAGAAATAAAACTTCCAAACATGTTTCTGAGCATGCTATATTGTGTTTCAAAGGGATTTTGGCACAAAACATTATGCCCTAATATCGGACACATCACTGAGCCGATGGCCTCTTATCCGCTTTCCATCTCTTCTTTCCTCTCCCATTGCCCACTCTGTCAAGCACTTAGCAGGCTGGCTGGCTCCCAGATCCATTAAAAGTCAAAGGAAAAACTCCCTTTGGAGTGGGAGCTTTGGACATGGACGATCCCTTTCCACGACATGCATCCCCAGCTGGAAAACTTGCCCAAAATGGGTGGCTGCTCTATGTGTAATGTAAGCAATTATAGGAGATAGGTCCATTGTACACAACAGAGCAAGCTGCACCAAAAATGATGGGTTTTTAGGATGTGATCTACAAAAAGCATTAATTCAAAAGTTGACTTGTCCAGAAACAAAAGCAAATCACTGGCAGCATTGAGTATTGTAGGTAAATTGCCTATAAATCTGCTGCTCCTGTAATCTCCAGGTCTCGTACCCTACCTCACTGCATAAGCCCACGGCATGGAAATTATCACAGTTGCCTACTTGAAATTTAATCTTAACAGCTAATTTTCTGCTTTTACTATTACAATCTGCTTCATTAATTGCTAGTCCTAGCAAGCTTTGTAGACAGAGGTCATTCAGTGGCAACATCAGCCCTGTGGTTTTACCTGGGAATATTACACCTCAGTGTCCAAATGCCATCCTGTATTTTTAGGTGCTCTTGAGATGCTGGAGAATCTTTATCACAGGAGGGTTTATTTTGACACCTGCCTGGAGGTCAAGTTAGATAAATGCCACATAGGAATAAGCTTGGTCTAATTGGGTTGACCTTGTGGAGGGGAAAGAGGGTAGCTGACACCTCAAGGTGTCTCGCAGCAGGATTTTCTGGGATTTCTAAGCTTCTGTAACCTATTAGCAAAGAAAATGTAATTGCATCTTGGGATGAGATGTATCTATAAAATCAACCTACAGTAACTGTACAGACATGGTAGAAAGAGGTGTATCAGCCTTAGGTAAATATTGTGGGAGTAGAGGGATTTTTAAAGTAATCGCTAAATTTCACTGATAATGACTCTTGGAATTAAAAAACAAAACCAAAACCCTACAGCAATAATGATAGCAACAGCACTTACACCATCAACATGTCAATTAATTAACAGCAAACAGCATTTTGAAGGCCATTTTGTAAACCCTAGGAGCGTAATAGGATTCCCTATTTTTTGTTTCTTCTATGGAAAAAAGGAAGAGGGTCTGTTCCTCTGTCACCTGAAAATCCCGAATATTTATTTTTTATGCATTTTTTTTTTTTGTTTTTTTTTTTAGCTCGGAAACCAACTACTGTTCACTAAATGTTGCTGAACTCACTCCCTATGTCAGTGCCTGGCGGTATCCACAAATCAAGGGAGGCATCCAGAGAACGCTCCCAAATTAATTGTAAATGAAAACCTGCAACACTAAAAATGACGGCTGATCTTCAAAGCCTTGGTCTGTGGTGTCAGAAGGAAGATTTCCCCCAAGGAAGCCGTATATGACATCTTTATTTCATGTATTTGTCATTGATTCCAAGGAACTCAACTGGCATATTCTACAAGGGTTTTACTAAAATCACTTGGCTGATTTACTCTCCAAAAATTAGCTCTCTGTACAGCTCTGAGTGTCTTTCCAGAGCTGTGGCAGAAATCTAAACCTCAGTGTCTGACCTTTGCATTACTATTAAATGGCTACGTAAAAAGCTGCAGGGAGATACATGGATTTATTTTCACCCCTGGATTCTTAAGAATATCATAAAGCATTCAAGCTTCTGCTCTTTTAGTTTTATGTCACCATCAGACTTAGCTCAGAATTACTTCTGTGAATAAATCCTTCCCGTCTATAGATCATCTTCCAGTGAGGACATCTTTGGTCTAGCAAGTTGTATGTCAAAACACATCACCAGCCATTGGCTTTTTTGGACATGGTCTGTGTTGCCTGCAAGACCAGCTGTGGTGTTTGCATGATGCTGCAAAGGATATAGCCAGAGCCTGTGTCCACCCACACTCACCCATGTATCATCCATGTATCCTGGTTCCTGGCCCAGGTTGGCCCTTTCTCAATAGTCAGCCCTATGAGGCATCCTTGTGCTCTCACTGCCCTTCAAAATATTGAAGAAAGGCACCTCCTTGGTGCAATTCAACTTGCCCAAACTAAACTTGGCTGCGGGTGCTCCTCTCTAGGGACCAAAAACGGAACCTCAAAAATGAGGTGCCTCCAAGAAGTGTCTCACACCCAAAGGGACAAACACAGATTGCGTTACCCTAGAAGGTGCATGGAGTCACATAGGACAAAATTTCTATCAGCAGTGAAGCCAACCTGATGGCTTTCTCCCCCTTCCCTCAAGGAAGAAGCAAATACTTCAAAGCATCATCCTTATTGCCCAGTCAAAAAAACAGAACACCCAGGAAACAAGTATGATTTATTTTTACTTTATTAACAATGTGGCTTACAATTGCTTCAAGTAAAAAGGGGATTTATTTCATTTTTGAATAAAAATTAAAATATAACTCTGAATATAGATTTTCACTTATTTACATGAAAACATATATACAGAATAGAATCTTACAGCAAACTAACAACATGCCCTTTGCCCTGTGGACTGTAAAAAGTAAAAACACCAGCATTGATTTATTTATATGTATATATATATATATACACACACATATATATATACACACATATGTATTTGTAACACACCAAAGGGATTACGTACACAAATTCCGATTCAAATCCTCAGTACAAACTGGAATGCAAAACAATTCAAAGGTTTCCAATGTACAGCACCACTAATGGTCCATAAATGCTGGCTGTGGATTTCTACAGTTCGGTGTGAGAGAGGAGGGTACAAGAACCCATCTTGTTCAACCCTAGCGCATGAAAAGACTCAGATCCCTTCAAAGCCTCCACTCAAGATCTTTCACCTTTATCGAACAACGCTGCAGTGAGCACTGACTTGACATGATTTCCCTGCTTGCATATGTGGAAGTGTCACATCACCATGTCCCAGACAAGCGTTTTCCAGGAACCTGCTCCCTGAAGGTGAAAGCTGCCGGAATCACTGCATGTGTTGGCACATCTTGAGCAGGTACTGTCAAACAGGCATTGGGAAATGCACTCCTTGCAGTTAGGAATAGAAATAACAGCCAGCACCCCTGGGGAGAACGGAGCAGTAACGTGCAGGGCGGTTGACTTGGGAGCTCTCATTTCCTGTCACATCACAACAGTGTTTATTTTTATTTTTATTTTTTTTTGTTGATCCCACAATCTGAACTCCAGATTAGGCCACTTATTGATGGGAGGGAGCTCGAGTTTTAGCCCCAGACTTTTCCCATGAAGGTCTGAAAGGTCTGCCCAAACCCAGGAGATGGATACCAGGAAGAATGGTCTTCCACAGTTCCTTCTGGGCCAAATCTCTGTATCTTGACAAAGGAAAGAAAATACACTCATTTGCAAGAGTTTTAGCTCTGAATTTAAGCCAACTTCTTTCCTTCCTTTCCACCCGGCCTCTGCTGGGGCTTAGTGCATTTTCACTAGGAAGAAGACTCAGAGATGCCTTCACATGGACAACATCTGCAATTCCCTCCCATAGGCATCTCCAACACAAAACACCAAACCCTCTTTTTCACCAAAACTTTCCCTCCCATCTCTCACATCCTTGTCAGACATTAAGGCTGGGAATAGCTGTGGCTAATGGGCCACATGACAAGTGTCCTGATGAATTAGGCCATTTAGGCTACGTGGTCTGACCAGCAATAGCAATAGTGTGTGAGCAGAGAACTCATTTGACAAGAAGTTTTGCAGAGAGATCTCATCTCACCTGCCTTGTCATGCTCCCATGCTCTTAAGCAGCACAATGCTAGATCTAAATGCTGGAAAACTACAGGCCACCACAGTTTTAAATAAGGAACTTGATGCAAGAGATTCTTTGATGTAAGAGTTCACACCAAAGACTAAAACACAAGAAAGGGCATGAGAATTTAAATCTGTGACTCATGTTGTTTCTCGACAGTTCAAATTCATCTTCTCATGCAAGAGAATTCCTATACGTGGCATCAAATCACTGCAAAATGATTCTTCTCCTGCGGGACAGCTGACATTTAAAAGACTAGTCTGTAAAACTCTGATCTTTGATGTTCGGCTCAAATTGTAAATGTAGCCATTAAGATCATTTGCACTTGCTGCTGGAGTGTCGTAGCAAAGAATAAATGAGAATATTAAATGTTTCTGCTTCTTTCTTTGGAGTCCATGAGCACCGAAGGACATGAACCCTTTCTCATTAAGCCTGGCACATTTCAGTTGGATTTCTGCCCTCCGGGAGAAGCAGGTTTTTAAACTTCATGTTAATTAACTGCACACTTTGGACTTCTAAGTGAAAGAATTCAGTAAAGACCCAGTCCCAAAGCCCACACACTTCTATGGGGGCCCTTCACTGCCTTCGCTCACTTTTAGATGAAGTCCCCAGTAAAACGGATTCTCTAAATAGGTCAGCTGATTTGATGGAGAGTATCAGCCAGGGAAAAATTTACATGCACTCATTTTGAAAGGGTTTTTGCATACATATATTGTATAAAACTTTTTCAAAACTCACTGGATTTAGAGGGAGCCTATTCGTTGAGTGGACCTGAATTAAAAAAATCTATAGCTGCAATAATAATAAAAAAATGATATAAAATCCTAATGGGTAAGACATGTTGTCAACTACAGAAAATATTCTTGGAGAACCAGCTTTGTAATTCCAAGCAATGGAAAATACAGCAACACACCTTAGCACCAAAATGGAGCCCTTGAGATAATATTTATATGCAGGTAATAAAACTGGTTTTAACGGTGTTCTGTTACAGCATGGTTGTTTTTGGCACTTGAACGGTTAACTGGGAGAAACAGTCTGATCTGCATTAATTCTCCAGCCATGCTGCATCATCAAATCAAAAGCATTTCAAATGCCCTTGGTGTTGAGCTCCCATGACCTTGTAATGGCACTGCAACTCCACCAAATTCGAGCTGGCACCCTGAAAAGACCCAAAGTGGCTTTCTGGGTGACCAAATATTGAGTATTTGGTGTCTGGTTGGGCTTCAAAGCGCTGAGATGGATTTTGCTCCAAACCTTTTGACTTCTGACCACCAAAGACTGCAGGTTGAAGCCAAGGAATGGTGACTTTCCAGTTTAAGGCAAATAAGCTGTTAACCCACATTGAACTGCCATGGGTTTTAAGTGTCCAACTTCCTGAGAAGTTTTTAAATCCGAGCAGGCCTCCAAACGCCTCTGGCAATGCAGATCAGGCTGTCTCAGCTAGGACATGCAGCTGATTGAAAGATGCTTCACTCAGGTTGTGTAACCATTTGCCCTGATTCCAGTAAGTGCTCAGGGTATACAGCATTACTAAGAGGTTCCCCGCACCCTACAGGACTAATGTGTATGATTTACAGTTGAGCTGCAGCCCCTGAAATCCCTCTGAAAGCTGGGGAAGGCTATGAGAAGTAGAAACAGGCAGGAATTTGGTCATCCTCCAGCTGAGAGAAGACAGGGAATGTGGAAAAGAGCTGTGTGTTTTTATACTGGAAAGAAGAGATGACCTTTGAATCCCAAAGGAGAATTTTGCTTGTAGATGGGAGAGAAGCATCAATGACAACATGAAGGTGGGACAACCATCAGGAAAACATGGACATTGTCGTAAGTAAATGTGTAATTCTCACATCATCTTCCAGGGTGTGCACCCTGGTAACTGGCTGGATTCTGCCTAAACAGGGTGCTGAGGGGGTCTGAGATGGTCGCAGAGACCCCTTGACTTCTTCAACCAAGCTGAGCAAAGGCTCAAGAGAAGTCAATACAGAATTATCAAAGCACTTGTTCAACCCTTTGCTTGTGCTCCAGAGCACAAAGTTCTAGAAATCTCCATGCTATGCCTAAAGAGAGGCCAACAAAAGATGCCTGTACACCTTTTTTTGTGGGAACAAAGTGGTCTGTGTGAATGTGCTGAAGCACAACAACCAACATCATGAATAAAACTGCAGGACTGCTCCTCAGCCCTTGGTAATCATGTGTTTAGCACTTCAGAGTAGTGGCTTTTTGCAGCTGTAAAATACAATAAACTTCATCCCTGGATGCAAATAGGTAGCAGAAGATGTAATTTCAACAACAGCACTGGTGCCTCTACACAACTGCACCAGCTCTGAATATAACCTATGCTAGACCAGGAAAACCTGCAGTCTTTCATTCTACTTGGTGAAGTTATTTCTCCCTAACAAAAACTGTTTTTAAATGTCACTTTTGAGGTACATTACCCCAAATCTTGCAAATTTTTCAGAACTGAAATGAAATGCAGGCAAAAATAAGTAGTCCTCTCCAATCTCTGTTCAAGGTTTAAATGACAATCTGAACACAGTATCCAATTAAACTATGTACAATCTGCTCTTCATTTGCTTAAGAAACTATTGAAGACCTTCAGCTCTAGTTTTTCTGAAAGTCAATCAGTGCCAGAGCCAACATCTGCCCAATTCCCCTTTTCTCCCAATTCTGAAAACTGAAAAGAAGTTATAAAGCATTTATCATCCAGCAGGTACAAGGTAATTTTACAGGAAAGACTTCAGGTTATCATCTTCTCCAAAAAGAACACACAAATGACACAGAAAAGCATAAAACTGAAAGATGAGTGATGAGAAGAGAGAAACCTGAGGAAATCAAACAGCTGGTGCAACCTAAAATTCAACTTTTTGTTTAATACGTGGGATTTTAATACGATTTAACTTCCCTGAACAAGCAGTAGAGACTCTCATGTGTTGAGCTCCACACTTCACCCATCCCTGCTTGGTCAGCGTTAGGGTTGGTTGTTCTCAGGGTCTGCAGGTATCTGCTCCCCAACCGCGCTTCCATGAGTACTTAGCTGCCATAGGAATATCTACAGGTACAGGTTAATGGAGAAAATGCTGAAGTTCTTCCAACACGAACCAGGAAGCATTAATGTCTCTGACAAATCTGAGCGGCCAAAAACTCCGAGGAACATCCGAGCAGGATTCTCAGAGCGAAGTGGACCTGGTAATAAAGGTTCAGTGCCGGGATGCTCAAAAAGGCAGATTCCCTTCCTTGAAATGTTCTCTGGTTTTCCTGACAGCAGTCTTGTGGGAGTTCTATTCTGCTGGCAGAAGTTTTACCAGCCTTGGAAAGGACCAGGTAGAAGCACAGAGGTCCTGGGAGAGGCATCCTCATTTTCCTCAGCCATACTCCTTTTTTGGCCATGCAGAATCCTTCTGTCTTCAGTTGTTCCTACAAGGAGCAACTTTTCAGGGATCTGAAAGGGAATCCAAGCAATTACCAAAGCAAGTGTGTGGGTGCAGTCCACTGCTGCTGTTCAGTAGGTAATCCAGTCTAAAACACAGGTTGAGAATGTCTGCACCACTACAGCCCTCTTTATCCCTGGCTTTTGGAGAAGTGGAGGAAACCTCTTTAGTGCAGAGGTGACCACATCTTTTCCTTTCTTCTGATTTGAATTTCACACCACGAAGAAACAAATAGCTGAGCCCAGACCCAGTCCTGCTGGTCTCCCACTTCAGAAAATTCCCAGTGAAGTCTGCAGGAGCTGGCCAAGCCTGCAGCAGTAGCATTCATCAAATTCTTGAGCGGCAAATCAGGGAAATCACTGAAAGATGGATCATAAAGTCCCCAGTGATGCATTGCAGCCATAGACAATATTTCTTGCCTAACACATGCTCTAGGGCAGATTCAGATGTAGTCCAGGATTTTATCTCTTTCTGAGGCTCTCTACCTTTAACCCACCTTCTTAATCTAAAGAATTTAAGGAGGAAATTGATAAAGGAGAAAGCTCCAGCTCTGGTGTTAGTCACTAGGTTATTTTGAGTAAGCAGGATGATCTGATCCAGGTTTGCAGTCACCATTTGGCAGCTATTCAAGGTATGGTTACCTGGCCACAAGCACAGCTGTTCAAATTTAGGGCTAAGAGAGACACTTCTTTTAAACGAGGATTTCCCTGGATGGGTTTTGGCATCACAACGTTGTAACCGAGCTGTGTACAATTTCCAGGGCAAATATAAAACCCAAGCTAAGCTCCGGAAGGTCAGGAATAGGGCTTCAAAAAATCAACAACAAAGCCTGCTCAAGCCAGTGGTTTCCCACAAAATCCAGCTAAACTTTAACAAGAACCATCCAGTTTGCTTTCTGAGAGGCGGATTCACTCACACCTTAAAGCCAGAGCAAAATTCAGGCTTGGTCCCAAGTTTGGTCCTTGCTTTGGGGTGAACTTCACACTGATGCGTTGCCACCAGCCTTTGCAGAGTGGTTGTGAACTGAGGCTTGGTGAATGTTTGGGAGGAGATGAGGAGGCATCAAGTACCCCTGCAATGTAGATGGACACCCCAAGCCTGTTTGGAGTAAGTCCCAGTTTAGCTGGTTTCTGTGACCAGAGAGGGAGAAAAAAAAAAGGCCATTGATCACAAAGACCAAATTTGCAGTAAACCCTGGGTAATGTTGAAAACGGTCACTTACGTTTCAATATGAAAGAAGTGTGTCAGAGTGGGTTGAAAGGATAGTTTGGGTCCTAGGCAAACCATCATGAGTCGGAAATGTCCAACTGTTGTCCCTTGGGAAGGTGCCACCGGTAGCCAAAGTTGGTCGGATTTGTTTAAAAACGAACAAACAAAAAGCAACAAGTCATCTGATCCACAGCGACCTTAACACCTCAGCCCAGCAGATTAGCGAAGAAGAGATGCCAACAATCTCTCAGTGTGCTTTGCAAATACAGAAAAATTAACTCAATTTCTTGCTAATTTTCTTTTCTTCTCTTAAAACAAGCTACTTCCCAGTGCTTCCGATTCCATGTGTCTTCCAGAAAAAAAAATGAGAGTTAAAGAAAAGAGTCTCAAAGAAGCCGCAACGTTCAAGAAAGAGAGGATGAAAAGGGGGGCGGACAGGAGCGGAGGATGCAGTCAGTTGGCGTATTGTGCATAGAAAGCCACTTTGACTCGCTCGATCTGGTGACACAGCTTGATGGCCGGCCCCAGCTTCAGCTCCATGCACTCCTGCACCGTGGGCAGCGTCAGCAGCAGCAGGGCTTGGCCATCGATGTCCTGGGGAAAGGAGAAACAGTGATAGTGGCTTTGTTGGGGGACTCAGGAGAACTGAGGTGGAGAGACAAGCAAGGAAGCCCGTGCTCAAAATCAGACTCTTTTTGTGTGCAATATTTTGTCCTCTGCCTTTTTCTTAATGAACTGTCCCCACTGTGATGCTGCCCATCCCTCTGGGATGCCTGATGCCTTGTCAGAAGTTGTCTAAGACGGCTCCTTAGGTTCTCACTTCTTCCCCAGTTTGGGAAAAACCTCCCAGACTCTGAATTTCTGAACAAACACCATAGGCCCCCTGGAGATCTGATCAGTTCCATTTTGCAGATGAGGAACTGAGACAAGGGGAAGGTCACAGAGGTCCCGTCCAGACCCTCAGACCTAATTATGTCCCAAACGTCCTGAACCAGCACCCCAGGAAAACAAAAAAAGTTCTTTTATGATAGATTTCTGCTGGCTTCATTATCTTCTTAAGAGCTCGAGTGCAGCTGGCTGCAGCCTAATTGACCACTCTTGCTCTAAGAAATGGATCTTTCTATCTATGGACTTCCTGGAGTTGCCCCTTTGCTTTCAAATTAATCAGTAATGGCCATTACTCGTTACGTAAAGAAGCTGCTTCTATATTTATCTTACAGCTTCGTGATAACTTCTACCAAACAACCACTACCTTTTGGTACATTGAGATGCCTACCTAACACCAGGATGGTTTTGTGAGACCTTGGTATAGGGAACAAAAGCTCAAACCTCCTCCTTTTCATAAGGACTTTGAGAAGTTTCTGCTCTGAGGATTTGCCAAATCTCTGATAAATCTTTAGCATTAATATCCAAAGGTTTCTCTCTTTTCTCAATTTTTGTGCCGTAGCTTCACATTTAATGTGAAATCTGGTCACAATCTTTGTTGACGCCCTGGGTCCAGCTAGCAATTTAGTATGTCCTGTCTTTCTTCCTCCTTTTTTTCTTTTTTTTTTTTTGACATGCAAACAAGCACCGTGCAGATGAAGTGTTACACAAAGACACCTACCTGCTCCTGAAATATCTTGGCAAGTGGTGCACAGTCAGTCAGTTTGATAAACCTCACGACGTCGGTCACAGTCCATTCCAGTGGATTACTGTCCAGAATGAGTTTCTCTTCCTCTTCTCCCTTCATTTCCTACAAAAGCCAAAAGCTCTTGTAAAGAGACCTACAGGACTGAGGAATACTCGAGCAGAGCAGAGATGCTCTCCTCAACCTCAACACCCAAGGTCAGTTCAGAAAAAATAACACAATTAATTAGGTATGAATCACAGAATGCCTAAGGTTGGAAGGGACCTCTAGAGGTCATCTAGTCCAACCCCCCTGCACATGCAGGGCCACC